>JACFYI010003849.1:333705-363769 GCA_014898755.1 Handroanthus guayacan
TTCTCATGAATTTGGCACGTAGTAGGCGCCTAGGCGCATGGATGGGCGCTCCAGTGCCCATCGCCAAGAGTTTGGACAGCCAGCCGGCGCTTAAGCGCTATAATGGGCGCTCCAGCGCCCATTGTTGGATTTTTTTCACCGTAAGTTTGCGCTGAGGCGCCCAACTGGGCGCTCCAGCGCCCAGTTACGAAGCTTTCCGCCGCCAGATTGTTCCTTTGGGCGCTTAGGCGCCAATCTGGGCGCCTGGGCGCCCAGCTCCGGGTGCGTTTTCATGTGTTCGGCTTCTTCGATGCTTCATTTCTTCGTTCCAATGGCTATTTTCGTGATTTTAATTATCGTTTTGGGTTTCGACATGAGTATATCACTTCCTGAAACACTTAACACCCAAATCAAACGATTTCAAGATAAAAATATGATAATTCCATCCAGAAATGAGCTAGAAATGTAATGCAATTGTGGAATTATCACTATTACTCTAAAATTCTAACATTTTTTAGGATGATATTTCAGACAAGAAAAGACAATATTCTTTTGATCAATCAGGCACCAATTAATGATCAAATCCTGATCCCGCATAAAATGAAATGGTATTGTTTCTTCAATCTTCTTTTAGGAGAATATGTTGAGCATTTCCCTTGCGAAAGGCATACCTTAACCATAAAAGAAATCACAAGAAATGAAAGTGCATCACAAAAAAAGAGAAAAACAATACGCTGTTGAACTATTACTTTCTGTAATTAGATTTCTTACTTGTTAAAAGAAAGAATTATATATTGTCATTGTTTTGCTGATGAATTGTTGCAACATGTTTCAAAATTGATTTTAGCTATTGCCTGTTGGGTTGTCTCATCTGCAGATTTAGAAAACAATTTATGTTGCATTCTTCCAAGGCATGTAGACGAGAATAAAAATTTTAAAATATGTGAAGCATTTGGTGCAAACGGCTATCTGGTTCTGGAAGACACAACCAAGATAAGGCAAATAACTCAAGACGTATGTTGTAACCAGATTGCTTTATACACATGTTTGTTTTGTGTAATTTTACTATTGTTACCCCAATCTATAGCAATGACTCCTTTGTTATCGCTAAGGCCACATGAGGAATAAGTACTTCAATGGACCGTCCCCATCATCTTGTTAAAACTCATTTAAGTATGAATGAATATATGACACAAGTATATGGTTGTCGTTGCCAATCATATACTTGTCATGCATATACAAGGGTGCTAGATTAATAATAGTTCCGTAATTTACCGATTATGATTTATGAACCTAGAACTTGTGATTGCCAATTTTACTCCATTACTATAGAAATCAATATGGTTGTATTAAATCTATTTATATTCAATTTATCAAAAAATTATTATGCAGTTAAACATTACAAACCAATTGGCACAAATATTTGACCTATCTTCTCCTAACCCGCCTGCTGATTCTATGAATACAAAGTAGACCAATATGTGTTGCTTGTCATTTGCGAGTTTTTTGACATTCGTCTGAGATGGAAACAACCTTAGAGTATTGAGATAAGGCTCTGGTTTCTGTTGGCTTCCACCTTCCTAAGTGGGTGAATATGATAGGGTATATAACATTTGTATTTTTACATCTTTTAGAATCAAATATTAAACTATATTAGACCCATGTATATTTATGTTTCCCTCATTTCTAAAGATAGAGAATAAAAACCAAAGAGGTAGGCTGACTTTTATTGAAAAATCAGTTGCTAAGATCATTTATTCACTGATTTTAAAAAATAATTTCGACTGACCAAGGGAGAAGAACTATATTCTTACATGTGGAATGCAGTAATGGGGATGCTTTCTAGCACATCTCCAAGCCCCTATTAATTATTTCTTTAATATGGGGTGAAGATTAAAAAGTATTTATAAATGATAATACCAAATTTATTTCTACAAGTTCGAGTTTTTTTTTTTCTTTTTTGGAACAGATTATACGATACCTCGACGTGATTGAGTATTATGATATGATTTTAAATACCATCAAATAATGCTATATGTTAGAACGACGACCATTTGTATTTTTCCAAACCCCTCAACTGAGATTCTTATAATGAAACCAATGCTTGTTTCATATCGAAAAGTCAAGGATTTTGAGAGAGATTATGAGTTGCTTCCTTCTCTCAACTTTTGAGCTTCTGTGTATCATCAAGGAATGTAATTTGAAAATAAATAAATAAATAAATAGTGTTAATTGTTGGACACATGTATACTATTAATTAGAGACATTTGCAAAAATACCTCCTGTAAAATGTTTAATTGGCGACTTTTTCGCCCTGTTATTTTAATTAGCAAATTACGTCTGTGTTATTTGGTCAATGCCAAATAGCATTCTAATGTGAGTTTTAATGGTTTTTTCGTATAAAATATCCATTTTACCCTTGCATATCAACTATTAATTCTTTTATTTTTAAGTCGACTGTCCAAATATAAAGAAGGTAAGAAAAATTATTTTTTTTACTACAATTTCTTGTAAATACACGTACAGTAGAATATACACATACTTTTATAAAAAAAAATTTACACGATATAACATATATTATATACTTATAAATAAATATATATACAAAAACATAATTATAAACATATATGAACGAAAGAAGATGAAGGGAAGAAGAAAAGAATGGAAAAATAAAAGAAAAAGGGCAAAAAAGAAAAACAAAAAAAAAAAGTAAAAGGATAAAGTATGGGATTAAAAATGAGAATTTAAATATATTAAAATATAAATGTATGTTTGTTCTTATAGGATTGGTCAATGGGCAAGATAGACTTTCCAGTGCATTTAGGAATAATTATTTAACACGAAAGGTTATTTGTCAATCAAAAAAATATGGGGGGGAGTTGCCAATCAGGCATTTTACAAGAGGTACTTTTGCTATTAACTATTCATACACATTTATTTCAATATTTTCTTATTTAAATTTAATACGTAGATTACTCTATTGAAATATTAATTGTTTTTATTTGATAATAAAATAATATTCCAGATAAGTTGGCGTTTTTTATAGTTAATATATTTTTTAAATACTAATATAATATCATATTGGTGTGTGTATATATATATATATCTATATACTTTGAGGAAAAGTTGCATTAGTCATCCACTCATCCTCAAATATTTTTATGGATTCATATGATGCGTCAATAACAATTAAAGATCTATACACACTAACAAGGAAAAATTTTGAAGGGCCTACAATACAATATGAAAATCCTCAACAGCGTATCATCCAGTAACAGAAGAATCTTATACACTAGTGAATATCGAACTTAGACCTTTAAAATTACAAGGCCTCTAGTTTATTACTTGAACAAATGCCTCACTAGCACAAATAAATAAATATTCAAATTCATAACATCGATGCTATCTTGTCTAAGTGGATCCTGGACCATCATTGTAAGTATCCTGCTGTCGTGATGAAGCTCTAACATCTGATCTAGAGGTAGCCATACTAGGTAAAAGTGGGGTCAACGATGCGAGCAACTGCTGCATGGTATCTTGCATGGCCTGCTCTCCATGGTGCATGTTTTGCATGTTCTTTTGCATCGTACTCATTTGCTCCTTCATTTCATGAATCTCTGATTGTTGTGCTTGACTTTGTAAATTCGAGGGATCCGCAACAATATCACATGACCTAGTCGAGAAGGATAAGCTTCCTCCCAAACCTTCTACCCTCCTCTTTTTGCTAGAAATTCTAGATACTCACTGGGATCGTCCCCATATTCCCTTACTAGTCTAGCATCTAACTTCTCCTGAATTAAGAAGAAAATGATAAAATATGAAAGACAATGTTTAAAAATTTTTTAATATTTTACTTACCAAAACTCCCAAGCATGCTAAAAAATAAAGTTATTTGTATCTTTTCTTCTGTGTAATCTTATAGACATCTCTCATTGAAACTGGACCCCCTTTTCTTTCTCTAATATGTAAAGTTGGCTAATATATCAGCTTAAGAGCAGAACAGCTAACTCTACAAATTCAATTACAAATTCATGTAAGAAAAGTTCAAAATTGTGATAAAGCAAAGCAAGCAATGCTAGAAAGTACCAGCAAAACAGGCAAAGAGTAAAAGAGAATATACTTTTCTATATCTAGTCACTAAAAGCAAAAATCGAACACTATCATCATCAATTATTAGATTGAAAGCTCCAAATCGAAGAAAACAAGGGAAAACTATCATCTTAAAATGTTTCAACTTCAAACGATATATCATATAGTAATGCATTCCCATCTTAATTCAAATAAAATGCTAAAGAAAATATTCATAAAATATTTATTAATTGAAACTAATTTTCTTACCATCTTCTCCCGAGCTACGGCAAAGCTAATATTAGTCCTTATGAGATTTATTTATTTTTTACTTTGGGAATTGTTTATCACTTCGAGATTATCAAATGACATATTTCATATATTAAATAAATTACCATAAAAGTATAAATAAATTTTTAATATTGAATGAAATATATAAGAATATACCACGCTATAGTCAATTTCTTAGATAAGTACAAATGTATAAATATTTTAATGTGATTCTTAATTTCAATTAAATTTTCTTAAATTTAAGTTTATTTTGCCAATATTTTGTTATTTCTTACACATAAATAATTTTATGGATTCTTATTGAACAAAATATAGTTATAGTGAATATAAAAGATAGATGACATAAATATTGGATAACACACTTTTATATAAATGTAACAGAAAAGATAAAGATTTGTTTTATTTGCATTGAAGTTAAATGAATAAAAATAAATCTGAAAAGTGATAAAACAAAATCAACAAAATAAACAACTCATCTAAAATAATGAAGCAATAATTTACACGAAAGAGAGAAAAAAAAAAAAAAAAAAAAAAAAAAAAAAAAAAAAAAAAAAAAAAAAGAGCTATGTAATAGAAATCATTAATATAATTTGAAAGAGAAAAAACTTATAAAATGGTAAAAATCACAAATGAAAGAAAATTCTTTACTCGAATAAAATTTATATGGAGAAATTTTGTGACAAGAATGCTTAATTTGATAGTAATGATGAAATATATTATGAATTTATCTCTCAAAAGAAACATATTTTGGAATCAAACTTGGGGGCCAAAAAAAAAAAAAAAACCCTCCGTTTTCACTCCATCATCCTACACACATACTCACACCCTTACTTCACCTCTCGGCCTCATCCGTAAGAACATATTCACTAGTACAAGTTTCTTTCCAAAATTAAGAAATCCAGTATATTATTCTTTTGATAATTAGACTCAAGAAATTGACAAATTTGGTAAAGGATGTACAGACACGACTGAGCTCCAGCAAATCACCAATTCAAGCAACCAAAATTTACGCATGCAAACCACAATTAGAACCTTCTTGCCACAAGGAACTCGGTGATATAAAGATTAGCTCAATCAGACGTCCCTCGAGTGGTGGTCGAAGCAAGAAAGTGTGTTTCGGTGGTGGCGGTTTTCGGCATAATCGGGTGACGATAGGTGGTGTTTTTGCCGGTAGGAGGATGAAGGAACTCCACACTCTCTGACGAGATATTCCGTGTTTTGATCAATCGGGTACCGTTTAGGGCATAAACTCTTACCTTAACAACATTGATATAATTACCAAATTCCAAAACTTGATATATTTCACTAAATAAATTTTCTTAACCTTGAACCGCATGCATTGTATTATTTATTTAATATCTTACGTAATAACAGCTTAAGTTTATTTAACGGAATGTTTAGGAACGAAAATGCTTAATTTTAAAATTTATGTGGATTAGATGGTGTTGAATCGAATCATTTGGGAGTAGCTGCGTCCATCATAATGAGTGAGGCCTTTTCCTCAAGGCTTGGGTGCGTCTGCGGCCAGTTTTAGACGTAATATCACTTTTTCTTATTTTGTCATTGGGGACATCCGCGTCCGATTTCGGGCACACTCACGCCAAGTTTAGTGGTGAGAATTGTTATTCTTTTTCCTTTTTTATGTCCTTTTTATGAGTTAACCTATATTTTGCACACTTGATACAGTATTAGTTCAAAATATTAAAAAGTTAGATAATTCTATAACTAAATTATTAAAATTCCTCTAATATGTCATGTCCATATGATCTGTCTCTAATTCCGTCTCAACATTTATTTATATTTTTGTTTGTATAATTTCTAATCTTATCTGACTCTCTAATTTGTTCACAAATATGTTCTTATTCCCTAATTTAATCTTCAAATCTAAATTAACAACATTGAAACTTATATGTAATCAAATAACATCAACTTCTAAGCCAATGACTCTAAATATGATTCACAAAATACAAGTCACTTTAATCATCCACTTATTATAACACAAATCATCCTAAAAATCAAATAAGACATTCGTGTAAATAAGTTTAACAATCCAAATAAATAGTTAGATTGTTAACTATGACCAATCACTAAATTATCAATCCAATTAGTAAAAATAGAAGCATTTCAATTTCCACACTTCGGGTGTCCCAAGACACTTACATATCGATGGTTTTTGTAACTCCTCTGAAATAATGAAAAAAACGGTCTCCTTTTTTCTTATTTAGAAAATTATCAATACATCCCTTATGAAAATACTTTGCCAAGAAACTTAAATGGAAATAGTTAACTGACCATTTCCCCTAAATTTATTTTTTAATAAATAATTAAATAATTATTTCTTACATGATCATTCTACCCCCGATGTCCAACTAATAATTCTATTTATAAAAAAGGTGTATCCTTATATATATTTGTAAGCCAATGAGCTAAATGTTATATTTGAAAAAAATAGTAGGATGTAAATTTTATGTTATGGGACTTGTGGGAGATATAAAGGTCATGTGAAATCATTGTTCTAGTAGCCTTATCAGATTTGTAGTCGTGATTTACGAAATCATCACTGACATTTTTATTTATTTATTTATTTTTCAATCATAATGCTCTTGATGGCATGTCTCCTTTCTATATTTAAACTCTAAAATATTACAAAAGCACTTAAGCAAGTCATTTTAATAAAAATATACTAGTGGTTTCCAGTCCACGTCATATATAAAGAATTCCCATGAAATTTGTAGCATCAACTATATTTTCAGCTATATTTCAATCCAACAACATTTGTACAATAACAACAATGTTTAATTTCATTTCATCCTTTTAATTTTAAATACATCTTATTTACTCCGCCTTCAAGTTACAAAATCTTGTAAAGTATGTTTTATAACTTCAACACAAGATAGAAAGTTTACTCAAATTTTTAATTGAGATCATCATTTTGTGTAAATCCCTCAGTACAGTATGGTGAAAATTGTATTTTCAAAAGAGACGTATTGATAATCTTTTAAATAATAGGGGAAAAGTTGGTAATTTCATTGGTTCTAAGGGTATTCAAGTCAAACTAAACCCTTTTTTGATTATCACTTTGAAAATTATAAATAAAGTTCCAAGCACATAAACTAACAATTTTGAAGCATAAAAACAGAATACCAGTCTCATCTCTTCAATAGACTATCTATAGAAACAACTATAATTTTAGCTACAATGGTTGTATAATCAATCCAATTATTACACAATAACAATGTTTAATTTCCTTTTCACCCTGTAACTTTAAATACATTACATTTACATCATCTTTAAGTTACAAAATCATACCACGCATATTGTATAACTTATGCCGCAAAATAGGAAGTTTACTTAAATTTGTTGCTGACATCATCATATTTCATTTACATCACCTCCAAGTTACAAAATCTTACAACGCATATTTTATAATTTACGGCGCAAAATAAAAAACTTCCTTAAATTTTTTGTTGACGTCATCATATTTTGTGTAAATCCTAATAGCGGGTGCCGTTTAACACAAACGTCACATCTTTAGAGGGGAGGTATATATTGGTAATTTTTTAAATAAGAAGAGAGAAATTTGTAATGTCACTAGTTCGGAGAGGATATAATCTTAATTAACCCCTTCTTTAATTGCCCCTTTGAAAATTACAAATAATGTTCCAGGCACGTATATACAAAATTACAATGTTAAAGCATGAAAACATAAAACCAATCTCATCTCTTCAATAGACTATCTAAAGCACTAGTAACAAATTACCAAAGCAATTCCAACAGTCTAGTCTCACTGGACGACTTCAACAGCAGGAAAATTAAGAAAACATCCTTTCTGTATAATCATACAAGTAAAAAATTTATTAATTTCATTTGGAAAAAAAGAACATGACGATAAAAGCTCAGGAAGTGTACTTACCGGAATTTCTGATCAAGAGGACTTCGTTCCCACGTCCCGTCATTGTTCTTGAATTTGAAGTGCTGAATTCGCAACTAATTTATTGCGATATACTTCGAATAATTCAAGAGTTGGAATATATCCACCGTGGGGTCTTTCCAAGAAATTTTGAAACCTCTTAGAGAAGACTCTTTAAGCTTTAGAGAAATGGATATATTCAGCCGGCGCTCTAGGGATGTATTGAGCAAAGCTGATGTCAAAGGGGTTCGGAAATGAAAAACAGATCCAGTGTCTCAAGTGTACAAATGAACTTATATATCGATGGTTTATGTACCTCTTCTTCTTGCATGCATTTCCTCCTCCATTTCTGAAGCTTCGTCTTCCCTTGAATAAATAGAAGCAAGGCCATCACAAGGAAAAACAATATCAGTTCGAGCATGATGTTATAATTTATAATAATATTCACATATTTTCGGGCAAAATAAACATTGCCCCTATATTACAACGGATGCAACACTCACCTAAATAGTCTAGACAACATCACTTTCCCATTTAATTTGATGGAACACTACTAACATTATTAATTGTCTATCGAAACTACATATTTAGCCTTATAGTTAGGAGATATTATTGTAATTTTCCTACCACTAACTTCGTAGTTGAATGCACAGCATCAAACAATCCCTTTTCCCAAATTTTCTTCCTAAACTTTGTGCGAAATGGTGCTAGTGCCCAATGACTTCAGTGGGGAAAAGAATTGGATTTTTTAACTGCTAATGAAGCATATAAGCGAAAATCAAAGCTGGAACAAGTTTTCGGAGCAATTCCAACAATCCAATAATTCTATTGTTATTTTATGACAATAATTATGCAAATGCTAAATTCACGAACAATTATATATATGTTGAGAGAAGATATAATTATTTTTGCATAACCTACTATTTGAATTAGCTAGTCAAATGCTTTAAATTTTATACAATTAACTAAGATAATGGATCTAGATATTCATCTATTGCCAAGACAAAGACTAATTTACTGCTTGTATTTATTTAAAGATATTATCATGATCAGTACTAGCAAAGACAAGCATAGGCTAAGTGCAATTACCTGAATTTCCTATATTAGGAATAGACTCGAACTTGAAGGCCATCATTCCCCATCTCCTGTTGGTCTTCTTGCATTTTCAGTGCTGACTTTGCAGCTAATTTGCTGTAATACACCTCAACCACTTCAAGAGTTGAAACTTCTCCAATTTCAGGAGGGATCTCCTGCAACTTGTCGCAGTATCTAATTTTAAGGTGTTGAAGTGTCGGGAAGTGGGTACTTTCTGCTTGCCAGTACGTGAGTTCTAAATACTCAATTAGTAGGAATTTCAGCTGGGGGAATTTCCCTTCAACAGTTTCCCACTTTTCTCCCACAAATGCATTATATCCCAGTTTGAGTACCTGTAGACTGGGCAATGAACCAACCACCGTCATGTCTTTCCAAGGAATTCTGCAACGTCGTAGAGACAACTTTTTAAGTGTCAAGGGAAAGACAAAGCTTTGAGGAAGAGGATTCCAATGTCTTGTTGTATTATCAAAATAGATATTCAGTGTCTCAAGCTGGTGAAGATGGAAGAGATTGTCGAATCGAACGTCATGCCACCCTCCAGATTTTACATCATAAAAGACTTTCAGTTTTTGAAGGTTAGGAATCATTTCGATGACCTCGTTGGTGAACCTGACATTATATACCCACGCGAGTGTTTGTAGGTTTTCTAGGAAAGAAGGCTCACAATCGATCCTTTTACGGAAAAATTGACATTCAAAATGTAGTGTCTCGTTGCTCATAACATGCCTTAGATTTGGCATCTTCCGAATTTGAGATGGTAATGAGCACAACCTTGTTCCCCATGAGTGATTTTTCATAATTAATGTTTGAAGATTCTGGAGTAAGGATATTGATGGAGGGATGCTGTATATACGATCTTCGGTAAAGGCAAGGTACCTTAAATGAAAGTGTTTCAAAATTTTAGCTGGGAATCTAATTACACGTCCTCTTGTTGCATCCAATACTCTCAACAGTTCAAAGCCCGATCCGAAGAATAAAAAGTTCCATTTATCAGTATGACAAATAATAGAACGAACATGTCGGCCAAATTCTTTTGCTTCTATGAAATGTGATTGAGAAGGGAAATCACCACGAACAAAAAGATGACGTACATTCCTTGCAGCTGCTAGGCAGGAGTAATCATCTTCATCTAGGACATGAAGGAAATTCTCATAACGAACTCTTTCCGTGCATAAGTCTCTCAAAAGATCATGAATACCACAACATTTGTTTTTTCCATTGGACCTCTTCTTAGTGATGAAAACAAGATTTCTACGTACAAGATCCTCTAAATATTGCTCTGCAATTGCGTCTAAGTTTTTAGATTGAATTGGTTTTAGAAATCCCTCAGCAATCCATAACTTGACGAGTTTAGAGATAGGAATTTCATAATGTTTCGGAAAGCCTCCGATATGTAGAAATAATGGTTTTAGATGATGAGGCAAATGGTTATAACTCAAAGACAGTATTCTTGAGAAGTGTTCATCATTTTCAGCAACTACTGAACTTACATTTCTTGCGATCTCTTTCCAATCAGAGCAGTTCTTATCGACCTTGGAGAGGAGTCCTGCAACCACAACAATTGCAAGTGGAAGTCCTCGGCAGTTTTTTGCAATCAACCTTCCAATATCCTCCAACTCAGGGGGACAAGTCACCTTCTCGCGAAATAAATTCCAACTTTGATTCTCATTAAGAATTTGCATCTCATGATAAAAGTCAATCTTGTCCACATAAAAAGCCACATCTTATATCCTAGTGGTTATCATTATCCTACTTCCATTGGAGTCATCTGGAAGTATCATCTTCATATCATCCCAAACTTTTGTATCCCACATATCATCCATTATGATGAGATATCTCCTTTCTTTCAAATGTTTGTATATTTTAACCCCTAGTTCCCTCACTTCACTTGATTTATCGGTGGGTATAACCATGGAATCAAGAATATCCAGAAGAATATTTTTCAAATGATAATCCTGAGATACAGTGACCCAAGCACGGCAATCAAATCTATGGGCTATAAGTCCATCATCAAAAATATTTCTGGCCAAAGTAGTCTTGCCAATACCCCCCATCCCCACGATTGATATAACCCGACGCTTAGATGGTGCTCCACAAAGCTGATCTTTTACCATCATCAAGCGTTCTTCAAACCCCACCATGGTATTTGTACCACTTGCTTGGTTTGATGTTCCAGCATCTGCAGAGTAATAGTTTAGTTGCAAAACCTCAGTTGTGTGGCTTTTCTTGATCCTCATCAGCTCTTCGACAATAGAATTGACTTCTTCCTTTAACTTCTCTAGGTCTTGACTTTCCTTTTCCATGTTCGATGGGGGAACGCCAAAGAAAATGGGAAAGAGACATGGGAGTATTGCCTTTTGCAAAGGTGAGAACAAGTGCCGCAAAACTCTCTCAACTCCATGAGTTTTGCTTTTCATATTTGAAACTTGAGATTCAATGATATCCTGTGCTTGATATGCTGCATCTCTGATTCGTCCTTCAAGATTATCAGCTGCTCCATTATCTTTTGGGGAATAATCATCAAGCAATGTTAGCAAGAGGTGGAACTTTTCATAAACAGATGCAATTTGTTGTTTTTCAAGAAGTATGTTTGGATATGGATCACGGTGAATGATGTCCTCAAGTAATTGTACAAGTGAAACTAGAGCAGCATAATAAGCCATAGCTAATCTTCTTCAGCACACACAAAAACACACACAGAAAGAGTGAGGGAGACAGACAATACTACAGTAAAATATTACAAGGGTCTTAACATTACAAACTGCTGATGTTTATCATCTCATTATTAGAGTAGAGACGGCTATTGATCATTAGTGTAAACAATTACTTCCCTAATCAAATTAGAATATCTGGTGATGTCAATCAAGCAAGTGGTTGGTGGGACAGGCAAAGACCTAAAGCAAGCACATTTATCAAAAGGAAAAGTAGAGGTTATCATATTTGGATTCTTATGTCCGGCAGCTCAAATAAATAATTGGGATAATTACCCCTACACCTTGAGGTTGACTATAATCATTAAAATATTCCTGAGCTTTGATTAATTAATATTAATTACACCTTTCATTATTCAATTTAGCTAATATATAATTACAATTATACTCATATATTATAGCTATACTCCTAAGCTGATGCATTACACCCCTTTATTCGAGGGGTGTACTAGTAATAATTTTGGATTTTTAGGAGTGTAATGGTAATTATGCAAACTTTATAGGATGTAATGATAATTATCCAAATTGCAGAGAGTGTTTTGATAATTATACTAAACCTTATGGGTGTTGAGGTAATTATCCCCAAATAATTTCCTATGTTCAATGCTAAACAGCTAATTGCTTTTCTTTTTCCTGTTTAACTCTAATAATTCTAGACATCTCATGATTGAATTGAGTGGAAAAGTTACTATTTACACATAATCTTCTAAAATTATGCACAAGCATACAATTAAATACACCCGAATGGAATATCTATATTACAGCATGCAGTTATTGCACGTCAATTATGAATGTCATTAATTAATTTTTCTCGAGGAAATGTTTTCAAAAGTAGTTTATTGTTTTGAAGAGGGAGAATGAATATTGGAAACTTCACGAAATATCTTTACACAAAATACCTTCACTGCTTATAAGGGATAATTTTAATTTTGGTGCCTAAAATATATCACAAATTCAAATTGCTTCTCCCATATATATTTCTAATCAAATTGCGTACCTCACCTTTTCTAATTCGGTGCAATATCACCCTTCCGTAAATTTTCCCTATTGATTGTTAACAGGAAGAAAGTGTTTCTATTACCAACAAAAATATCAATGGAAGTACGTCATTAGGTGGAAATTGGAATTAAGAAAAGTATTTGGAACAAAATATGATGAGAACTATACATGAGGAATGTAAATAGATTTAGTAATATACTTTAAGAACCAAAACTGAAATTATCTCACATGTAAGTAGTCAATATTCTGTCAACTTATGCGCAAGTGCTCAACAATCATATATGTATATTAAAATCATATAAAAATATAATTTAACTAAAATTTCTTCCCACTAACAAGACAAAAAGGTGACCAGTGATCACAATGCACAAGAAGAATGTCCAGTAGTGTAAGAAATTATTTTCCTAATCCACTTGCCATATAAAAATTAGAATGGTTTGTGATACCAGATGGTTGGTGGGACAGGCTGTCTCTCAAATATTTTTCCAGCTGTGAGATCTTCGTATTTCCTTTTTCATCTATTTAAAATTTTTCTGTCTTTTTTTTTTAATTTTTAATTTTATTTATTATTATTATTATTTTTAATGCTACCATCATTATTGGAGATAATGTGCTTGGGCAAAGCAAGCACACTTGTCAAAAAAGTGTGCTCACTTTATGTCCAGTCCTAGTTATTGGTCTTCTTTTGCATACGCATCAACTCTAAAAAAATAATTCTAAACATACCACGATTAATTTTCCTATTTTCCATTCAGTCAGTACTTGATATTAAAAAAGTAGCCCCCGCCTGATATGCCGGATCCAGGGAGATTATGATCGGCCAGGGGCAATAATCTCTCAATGTTACAAAAGCTGACCGGCCCATATTAGCCCATACCTTTTTGGCCTGCCGTTTGAAATGTTGTCCATTGAAATGAAATACCTTGTTCAACTCATTTATTCTAACGTGGTGATTGGCATAGAATTCTCTATCGGGATAAATTCATCTTAATTTGTGAAAAAAAAAAGGGAGAGACAAGGAGACAAGTAAACTGTTTTAGGGAGGTTAAGATATGGACCAAGTCGCTCTCTTAAAATGAATTTACAATCCCTTCTCGTGATATTTTAGATATAGCTAGATTTTTAGTTGTGTCATCTATAGGATATAACAATCTATTCTTCAGCTATAACTTCACCTTAAACCTGCGCTGTTAGATGAAATAGAAACTATACCCAACAGACTAACAAAGTTCAAGAAAAAACATGTATGGAGGAAGAAGAAGGAAGGAATTTCTGTGTTGTGGTGTGTGTTTCATAGATTACCCAAGGCACCTTCTTATAGTGTTTCTTTGAGAAGACTAGCTGTTGCACAAATTAAAGACAAATAAGAAGTCAAATATTCTGTTGCAAAAAATTGAAGGAGCTACAGAACAAAATTTATTCTAAGTTTTGAAAAAGCTAATAACTCCAAGTAACATTAATATAATGAATTTAATGCAGCAGCTGAATTTGAATTTTGAAATCAAGGAATGCACAAGACAGTTTCCTGCATCATGTTATTTTAGAAACTCGTATTTCCTCTACTTTCCCTCCCTCTTTTGTGGGCGTGTGTGGAAAATTTCTTTTTATTTCAAATATTGTACATAATGAAATATAAGGAAGGTGATTAATATTTTTTTCAAAACTCTACGTAGAATGATATATTATTTTATTAAAATAGTCAACAGAAAATGTTTTAATTAGATATATTATTTGAAAATAAATCAAAAGTTTTTGATACTTCATATACATCATATACATCGTGTTATTTGGAAAACTAATCATGATTCAAGCAACCCTCAACACTATAAAATTCTTTTCAGGGGCACAAAATACAACATCTTCCTATAAAAAAAGGTCGTTAACACTATACAAATTCTTTTCAATAAACCCTTTTTCAAATTAATTTTGCCCAAGGAGATCTTTAAACTTTTCACATAAGTTCATCCCTTAATTTGGGCACAATTGCATATTCTAGGTCTAGTGCAGGTATATCTACAAATATACGATTTTTCCTTTCTTGACTTTGTTACAAATGACAAGTCAATCATGCAACAGAGTGCAAATTTTTTAACTAGTGGATGGGAAAAAAGGGTGACGACAAATCGAAATAATTGCACAAATTAATTTCATTTAGGTAGTGGGGTTTTCAAACCGTATGCGTGGGTTCAACAAATAAAATATAAATATATATATATATATATATATTTACCGCTGCACCCTCTGATTTTTGGCAGTCATCTGTTAAAATAAACGGATGTGATTAAAAAGTCTAAAATACCCCTCTAATTTTTTTTTTTTTTTGGAAAAAATGAAAAAACTACATTAAAAATAATAACAAAGCCAACTCTACTCTCCCCCTCTTTCTCCTGTCACTTTTAATTGTCAAAACCCAGAACTGAAATCACTCGCATTATTAAAGTTCAAATCTACAACATCAATTTGTTTTCGACCTCCAATTCGTGCACGATTTAGGCATAGAACATCGTCACTCGATATTCCCTTATGAGAAAACCATGGGGGTGATCTGGTACTTGTACCGACCGAAGTTCACATTCCTGACGGCGAGATCGGCTTTATCCTTGCGCTGAAGGAAGGATTGTCAGGGTTCCAATGGTGGTGTCATGGCGGAATGGAGGCGAAATTTTGGAGATCTAATTTCCCTGTGGTATCATGTGCGATGGCGACAGCCTCCATGTCACAGTTGGCTGGTGCTATTGGGTATAGTATCACAGTTATTGTTACTCCTCCTCGCCCATCTAATTAATTTCACAGAAAAACAAAAGAAAATGGAGAAATTGTTTAAGTTATTGTTGAAGATTGAAAGCAGTATGGATAATGGAGTAGAAGTGAGCACTCATCCCTTTCTTCTTTTTCTTTTCTTCTGTCTTTTTTCTTTTTTATTTTATTTTCTTTCTTTCTTTCTTTCTTTCAATGGACTCTTATCTATTAATATATTGTGCCACTCATCTGTTTCTTTTCTATTTTTTTTTCGTTTATTTGTCTTAATATATAGTGTAATAGTAAAAATATTGTTGAAGACTTGAAGTATTGTAATCTTTTTATTTTTTATTTTTAGTTCTTTTTTCTGTTAATCATTTTTTATTTAATTTTTTCTTGGTTAGAATCAACACACGATGCTGCTTCTTTAAAAATTATCCCTCAACTTTAATATATTAAGAAAAAGTACCTTGGGATATTATGGGAATTAAAATTCATGACTAACATGATGTCAGAACTTTCTGTTGACAAATTAAGGCCGTTAGAACCATAGAGGTCGTTTTTTTAATTTGACAAAGTTAACGGTAAATCGTTGTAATTACACCTAAACTCAGGGGGTGTGGTTGTAATTTACCCTAATCTAAAAACTAGTTGATGACATGAAAATTGTTACTAGTAATACAGATTAAGTATCCAATGAAGCTTTAATCCAAGTAGTAAGGTGTAGGCACTCTGAGCCAAAAGGTCAAGGATTTGAATTTGTATTTCTATTGAATAGTAGTAGGCCTATTTTTTTTTAGGGATAGGCCTATTTTTTTAGGGATAATCACTTCAACCCCCTAAAGTTTGACAAAATTATCAAAGCATCCCTTAAGATTTGAACAATTACCTTTGCTCCTTATTGTTAGTTCAACTAATGGATTATTATGATTACCCATTCTGAAAATCTTGAATTAATATGAGTTGACCTCCTATACAGAGAGTATGATTATAATTATGCATCAACTTAGGGGAGATAATGGTAATTATGTGAACCTTAAGGAGTGTTTTGATAATTATGTCAAATTTGAGTGTGTTGTGGTAATTATCCCTTTTTTTCAACGAAGTGGCTTATTATTAAATCAAATAGTAGAAGTAGTAAAAGCTGGTAAAACGACATTCTTAGGCGAATGCGATCCAACATATGAAGGAAGCACATGAGCAAAGGTATTACCCAATCGCTTAACAAAAGTAATAGAAAATAAGATAAAGAGTTAATTAAATATTTGACATCCACACAATTAATTGCATTTGATAGCCCTTTGACCCTAGTCTGTTCTCTCTTCTCTAAGAGAGTACAACTCTCCTTCTCGTCATGGGGGCCTTCTTGTTCACCTTGGTGTAAATGATCTTGAAAGTTGTTTTCATCGTTACGTGCAGGCCCTTGACATCCTTACTTTTATAGCTTTCTTTTTTCCTTAATTTCCTAAAGTAATCGTGTCCATTACTCTTCTCTGTTTTGTGTCTTCCACCAAACTTTGCCCAGCCCCTCTAACCCATTGCCCATTTACTAGCCCTTTGCTCTTGTGTCTTATCTCTCTCTCTTCCTTTATCACTCCCGTAATGACTTCTCAGTCTTTCACCCTAGCAGCTAAAGTCCTAACCAACAAATATCTGAATTTCAATGCTATTAAGAAAACTTTGCTCCAAGCTTGGAATCCTCGTGGGGATATCCAAGTAAATGAGATGGAGAAAAACACTTTGGCTTTCATATTTGACAACAAAAGCGATGGGGACAAAGTGCAAAACCCAGCTGCTTGGAACTTCAGAGGTAATCTTATTGTCATCTCCAACTGGCCTGATGATTTAGCCTTCCAAGAACTCAATTTCGATAGTTCCCTTTTCTGGATCCATGCCACCAATATTCCAGTCAAATTCATAACTCTCGAAGTGGCTAAACAAATTCGCAATATAGTTAGCTCATTTCTTTTTGCCAATATCATAACGAAGAAGCAAAAATGGAGGAAATTCCTCAGCATTGGAGTCTTGGTTGATCTGTCCAAACCCCTAATTTCATGTGTTAATATCAACTCTACTCCGGACCTCCAAAAAACCAATAACATCCTGTATGAAAGACTTGTTGATTTTTTCTATCTCTTTACTCTCCTTGATCATAAGATGGATCGATGCCTACAACAATCTCTCACAAGTAAGCTTTCAAACCCATTGTTTGGTGAATGGCTGTGACCTGATGCTCCACACAAATCCAAAAAAATCCTTAATGAAAATTCTTCCTTAAGCCCATCGCAACCCCTTATCGTCCAACCAAAATCAGGCTCCAAAATCACCCAATTTACTAATTCCAACCCCTATCATCAGTATTGATAACTTGCATGTTTCTAGCAATTCTTCGTACAAATCTAATCTGATTTGCGCAAGTTCTCCAACAAAAACTACCATGAATATACCCAACAGCAAAAATCCCATCTCCATGCCTTTTCTTTCTGTTACCCCTGTTGATATTGATAACCTACAGAGTACTCCTAGTGCTACAAAAGCCGAACTGGGAAAGGTCAAAGAAGCTTTTCCTTCTTCTGCGATTTCTGAACCGTCTCATGATGCCATATCTTTGACTTCACCAACCAAACCCTACTAAAACATTATCCACTAACTTTCAAACCCATTTGCCCATCACACAAACGCCCTCCTATCAACCTTTTGGACCCAATTTCAAATAAGAGGATTATTATTTATGAGCCAACTTCTCCAGTCAAAAAGCTTAAGTCCACATCATCTACTTTGAGCCCCAAATTAACCAAGTCCCATTTCTTTCAACTTAAACTCTCCTATAGCTCGCCACCGATTACCAGTAAATTTCTAAACTGTATCATTTCCTCTCTAACCTCTACCCCATCTGATATCCATGAAACTCTCTTTCGATACTCCATAATAACCCCAACCTCAAAAATTCCTACCAAAGGAGGTGTATCAAAGCTAAAAGTCCTCTTGGATGATGACACCATGGAAACTTTCTTTTTTGGAGCAAATTTTTGTCCAAGCATCTCTTTCACCTAACTTGAACAAAAATGTCACTTTTTGTTTGCTTACTAATTCTGATTGCCCATCCCATGACAAAAGAGGTGTTTAGGGCAATAATTCTTCAACACAAATTAGATGTTCTGTTCTTCTATGAAACAAAAGTGCCTAATTCTCTTCTTCTTCTTCTTCTTCAATTTCTCTCTTCTCTTTCTCTCTCTCTCATCACTGTGTTGTCTCGTCTATTGGCCCAGTAGTGGAATTTGTCTTGCATTGTCAATCAATGTTCATCTTGATGTTGTCTCCCAATTTACTTATTTTTTTCAATTCAATTATCTCATTTAGTTTTGGAAATTCTTCGTGGCAGCTAATTACTATACATTGTTCTTCTATCCCTATTTCTAAACCCCACTTCTAGAATGAAATGTAACTTATTGCAGCATCTGTTAACGTGCATTAGGTTATCCTTGGGGACTTTAATGATATTCTCACTAAAAAAAGGGATGGGAACTGTATGGCTTCTTCCTTCATCAACCGTTTTGCTTTTGAACTTGATAATATGGGCTTATCTGATATTAGTTTCGTGGGCGAGTATTTACTTGGAACAATAAAAGGGTTGGGAATACCAATGTCCAAAAATGTCTCATGCTATTTCAAATGAAGCATTGACCTCTTCATTCCCTCATGCCACCCTATTCCATTTCACTGCTCTTCAGTTTGACCATAGCCCCCTCCTATTGGACACAACTCCTCCCTCAAATTCTAGTCCCCTCAATTTTCACTTCGGATCTATGTGGCTCTGGGATCCATCCTCTTTTCATGTCATTAAAAATACTTGGAACTTCCATGTAATGGGCTCTCATTCCTTCAAGCTCGCCAACAAATCTTACCAAGTTAAAACAGACCTCAAAACCTAGAATCGAAATCATTTCAGTAACATCCAAGCCAAGAACCTCAAAATCCAAAATCTCATTAAAGATATCCACTATAGTTGTCCAACAATGGAAAATTTACAACTTGATAATTCTTTACAGGCTGAACTCAGAATGCTTTTGCGTCTTAAAGAAGATATGTGGAGACAAAAATTTCGTCTCAAATGGCTGCAATTTTGTGATGCTAACACTAGATTTTTCCACATGACGATTCTTTTTCATTGCAAATTAATCAAATTTATTCAATTAAATGCTTTGACGACTCTGTTGAGGCAAAATGGAATGGTATTAGCAGGAGGTTTGTTAATTATTTCAGGAATCTGTTCTCATCATGCTTTGACAATGGGAACTTTCATTTTCCATCATGTTTAGAAAATCTGTTCATTCCAGCAATTGCTGATGAGGAAAATCATCGTATCTACCTAATCGCAATAGCAGACGAAATCAAACAATATGTTTTCTCAATGAACTCCAACACCAGTTCGAGTCCTGATGAGCGTTCTCCTAGTTTTTTATTTTTTTTCTGGAATACTATTCATACGGAGGTCTCTTATGTTGTGCAACATTTCTTTTGATGCGACTTTCTACTTCCAGCCATCAACCACACCTTCTTGCATTAATTCCAAAATTCAAAACAACCTGCGAAGTGGATCATTTTAGACTAATTAGTTTGTGTAATTTGTCCTATAAGATCATCATCAGGATTATTGCAGACAGAATGAAGCCTTGCTTGAAATGCTTATTGCTCCAACTCAAATGGCATTTGTTCTAAGTCGACATATCTCGGCAAACTCTATTATCAACCAAGAGCTAATCCACTTTCTAAACAGCTGGAAAAGAAGGAAAGGTCTTATGGAGAGTAAAATCGATATTTCAAAGGCCTATGATCATATTAAATGGGAACTTCTTTGTCAAATTTTGCGGTATTTGGGTTTCTCAGAAGTATTGGTGGATTGGATTTTCAAGTGCATTTCAACCTCAAGTTTCTTAATGTTAGTTAATGGAGCTCCAAGTGGTTTTTTCCACCCATCAAGAGGAATAAAACAAGTTGATCCTCTCTCTCCATACTTATTTATCCTTTACTTCGAACTCTTTTCTTGGCTGCTTGCAAGAGCTAAATTGAATGGTGATATTCACAAAATTCATATTTCTCAAATTAGCTCATGCATCTCCCACTTAATGTATGCAAATGATATTGTCATTTATTATCATGCCGAGGAAAGAAAGGCTGAAGATCTTGCAAATTTTTAAATGAACTAGGAAAGTGGTTTGGTTTCAAACCTAACCTTGATAAGTCGGTTATTCACTTCAGCAAAAATATCGATTGAAGCGAAAAGATGGCTATCAAGATTATCTTAGGCCTAAAGAAATGTGGACAGAAATGAAACATCTAAGAATACCATTTTGTAAAACGACAAGCAAAACCCCTACATTTAAAGAAATTTCAGATAAGGTTAACAACAAATTAGCAACATGGAAGCTCGAATCTCTCATTTTTAGGTAGGTTTATGCTTTTCAAATCGGTGGCCTAAGTTCTACCAATCTGTCAAGTGACCACAGTCATCCTTCCAGCCACTATTTGTCATAATATAGACATGGCTATATGTCCAGTGTTTAACTCGACTAATCCAACAAGGAAAAAATTGCACCTTATCTCATGAAACAGAATTTGGTCACCAAAACATCACGGTGGATTGGGTCTCAAACGTATGCAAGATTCTAATCAAGCTCTTATGGCAAAATTGACTTGGAGGATTTGTAAACCTGATGGTTCCTTGTGGTGTAAGCTGTTGATAGCCAAATATCTCAGAAATTCCCATCTCTTAACCTATCAAAAGAATTTTTTAGGATACTCGTGGACATGGAGAGAGATTCTAAAAGGCAAGGACATTGTGATAAAGGGTGCATGTTTCCAAATATCAGTGAACTTAAAAGTCAGAACCTGGGAGGTTCCATGGATTCCTTCTTTGGCCAATTTTATTCCACCTTATGACCATCTTGATGAGCGAACTATCATTGAATTCAGGCATATGGGCAGATTGATGAATAGTGAGTCAAATGGTTGGGATCTTGGTACTCTTCAATCTCTTTTTGAGGATAACATTATCACAAAAATCCTCAAAATTAGCATTATTCCCTCCGAGGAACCCCTCTCCCTTGCGTGGACATCATCTAAATCTAGCAAACTAAAAGCAAAGAACGCGTATCTATTCGACCAGTCACAAAAATTTCGTCCATTTGACTTCCCATTGAATTTTCTCAAAATAAAAATTTGGAAACTCCAAATTCATGATCGGTTTAAGTTCTTTATGTGGCATAGTACTTCGACCGGCTTGATAACATGAAAATGCCTATCAGAGTTTATTGAATTGCAAGATCAGTTTTGTTTGCTTTGCACTCCTTACTTGGCGGACTTGAAGCACATTTTTCTCTCCTGCCCTGTGGCTCAAAAAATTTGGTTCTTGCCAAAATGGATTTTCAAAATCAACCAATTTGCAAATTCAACAATTAGCCAATGGATTGAATATTTGATTGAACCTGATAGGGGTGACATGAAATCTCAAAACCATTGGAATTTCATTCATTTTCAATCATTTCAATGATTGAAGTATGGAACTTGAGGACCTTGTTGCTACATGATAAACGACCGTTTGATGTCCTTAAAATTTCTCAGCAAATAGAGAAAAAAGCATGGGCGCATGTGTTGGCTCAAATGAAAAAGTGATTAGGTGCAAAAAAATATCTCAAGTAACCAAAATGGCTCGTCCACTCTCCCAAGTGGATTAAAATCAATACGAATGTGGTGTTTGCCAATGGTAACGCATTATGTGCAATAGTTGTTCAGAATTTCTGGAGTTTTTTTTTCTTTGCAAAGACTTGGCAATTGCTTGCTCTTAACTCAACATCAGCTAAGATGAAAGCCCTTTTGTTGGTGCTAAAAAATGGGTTATGATTGGAACTTGGAGAAAGCTTTATTTGAAACAGATGTTTTGGAGGTAGTTCAGTGCTTCCTTTCCAATCCCAGGAGCTGTCTCTGGAATTTGGTGGCTAAAGTCATATCTGTCGATTCTTTTTTTTTTTTTTTCTCTAAATGGCCTCTTTGGTGAATTAGCCATTTAACTAGGGATGCTAATTTTGCTGCTCATAATCTAGCTAAATGGGCTAATGATTATAATTAGAATGGCGTTGTTCCTTTTCACAAATTGCTGATGAATTGTTTTTGTGGCATGGGATAGGACTAACTAAACTTTTATAGCTCCGTTGATTAATATTAATTTTATTTTTAAAAAAAAAAAAAAAGAAAAAAAATAGCCTTTCATCCTTAGCAATTTGTAAATATAAGCGGGCAGCTTTAGCCTCCATCACCAAAAGTGAAGGAAGTGCCTTGAAACCCACCAAACACAAGAGCCCGCTTGAATTGCTAATTGTTTTAATCATATAATCAAGTTGTTCTGATGTAATGAATCTTTTTTAGAGAATATTTCTTAAGTGAAAACAACTTTTATTTGATTACTAATAACATTTTGTACGACAATAATTTTTATTTTGACAACAATTAGTTTTTTTTTTTATAATTTGTACAATGTGTAATGGTAAAAAAATGGACCATATAATATGTGATAATATTTTCATTGTCACTTAGTCACAATAATAATAATTTAAAGATAATTGTTATCACTAATAACTTTGTTTCTTTTTTTACGAGTCACTATTAATTTTGTTAACACTATTGTTATGACAAAATAAAAAATATATAATTAATAAATAAATTTTATTAATATTGATATGGAGAAATCTAAATGACAATATGGAGTCTGTTAGCCCCTTTTGACTTTGGGTGCTTTGACACAGTGAGTTTGTATGTAACTAGGCAACATATGTCAGTTTGGCACCGCACAAATATCAAGTTGTGCATTGTTGGAATGTCAAACTAAGGTTGGCCAAATGATTGTGATAGCGGATGCTTGTAAGCACTTACAGAGTATGCCGATGTGTAGAAAAAAGTGCAAGGGGCACCGGGCATTAGGCGCCAAGCGCCGTGCAAGCAGGCTTGCTATGTGTGTCGGGTTTTGTATACAAAAAAAAAATGAAGATAAATTATAAGGCTGGATTTACTTAAAGATAGGTTGCAGATGACTCCAAGTGAAACAAAATCCCTCTAATATGTGTGTAAGTTGAAAGGAAAAAATTAGCTAAGAGTTTTATCTTTGGTATGATTTGATATTCCTTGTAATTGTGGGCTTTTAATTTGATGCATACATAGACTCTTTTTGTAGTTTGGGACATCAACTATGACTCTTGTGTATTAGTATGAATACAAGACCCAGGTGACCTCACAACTCACTGAGTGCTTTCCTATTGAGATTAAGTTAGGAAGAAGTGAGTTTTGGGTACTGGCATTATTCCTGTATAATTTATTTGTTAAGTAATAAAATTAAAAGATTGGAAGGTAGGCTCTAGTAATTTATGCCAATTTATTTACATGATATTGTTTTGGTGCATTTTTAATCGTGCCTTTGCTCATTTTGTCAAACTTTGGCACTTTTCGAGCATGCAATGATAGATTGGCTGATTGTAGGGAGAATCATGCCGCACAGTAGGTAAGCTTTGAATAAAAATTTTGTCTAAACATTTAACCCCTTTAGCAATGTATCAAAGCTTAGTTGCGCTGAGTTTAACAAAATTCTAAGACATGACGTGTCCAAATTCAAGTCGTATTCTTAATTATGAGGCAAGGATGCAACATGTTGAAGACTTCCTTGATTAGCTATTGAAAGGGCAAATGATAGTATTGTGCGAACAAATTTGTCTATTGAGGGAGACGGTAAAATGACTACGATGGACAATTGACAGATTGCCAAAGTTTGTCGAGAAAAAAAAGATTCGGTAGCACAAGGCATGGAAGTTCTTACTGATACTGTCAATATAGAGGTCAAAGCGATTAGAAAGATGTTTGCATCTTGAAAAGCACTGTTGGATCTAGAACGGTAGATGATCAATCCTCTTGTTCTAAAGTAAGGGTGTCGAAACCTTCACCCTTCGGCGATGAGGGGAACAGCAAAGAATTGGAGAACTTCTTGTGAGATTTGAAAACATATTATCAGGCTAAGAAAGGACCTGTATCCGAGAAGATTTTTATAACAAGTATGTTTCTTACAAGAGATACCAAGTTGTGGTGGCATACTCAATTGTCGAAAGATAATATCATTGGTCATATCAGTGTCGAATTGTGAGAGGACAGAAGGGATATTGGACCAAACAAGGAACAAATTAGTAAGAAGAAATTTTATAAACAAATAGAAACAACAAATGATATGGCGAGTCCAAGTAAAATGGTTGCTACAGGTAAGGCCAAAAAAGGTTGTTTTATTTGTGGGAAGAAAGGACATTTTATGTTGTTTTGCCCTAAGCGTAAGAAATTGAATGCACTAGTAGCTGAACCAAAATAGGAAGGACGGAGATGATGATTGATCGTGTTGGATAGAAACTCTAATTTGGTTGAATAATCTGAATCCGAAGGTAGAATCAAGTGCTGGGCTTGAACCAAAACTCTCTGGCTAAAATTGAGAAGGTTCAGGGCAAAGCTAGTATAGGATGGATTAACTTAAGCTGCAAGTTGATCTTTGGCACAAGCAAGAGCGTGTGGACTGTCCCACTTGACGGTTTCAAAGAAAGTTATAGTAGGTAAAGTTTGAGTTTTTTTGAGGTAGTTATGTTTATCTCATGTTTTTTGTTATGGTGCAAATGTTAGGCATTTTTGCAGGAAAAATGTGTTAGGAAAACCTTAGACATATTGCAGCAAGTTAACTCTTGTCGAGAGATATAGCATGAAAGTCGCTTCTTAATAGATGCGATGTGTGCAATGAGTAAGATATGTGGGTGAATAATGGCAACATTGGAAAATGATCGACGAGTGCCATGTGATGGGTGCTAGGTGAAAAGGGCCATGCAATAAGTGCTGGGCGATGGACTGGTTGGTTACATGTGTCGTGCTCCATGTGCAGCGAAAGATAAAGGCAAATTACGAGATTGGATTGACTTAAAATGGATTGTGGATGACTCCAAGCAAAACAAGACTTTTCCAACATATGGGCAAGTTAAGAGAAAGAAATTGGCTAGGAGTACTATCTTTGGTAGAATTTGATTCCTTGTAATTGTATCTTAATATATATAGACTCCTTTTGTAGTTGGGGGTGTCAACTACAATTCTTGTGTATTAGTATAAATACACGACCTAGGTGACCTCACGACTCATTGAGTGCTTTCGTATTGAGGGCTAGTTAGGAAGAAGTCAGTTTTGTGTGTAGGTCATGTTCATTGAATAATAAGATTATGAGATTGGAAATGGACTCTCGTAATTTCTTGTGCCAATTTATTTATTTGATATCATGTTGGCACGCTTTTGGTTGTACTTTTACTCAATCTTATCAAACTTAAGCACCTTTCAGGTGTGCGAGGGTTGGTTAACTGAGTGTGGGGATAATTAGGCTGCATAGTGGTCGAATTTTGGATGAAAAAATTTGTCTAAGTATTTAGCTCCTATGATAGTCAATTTGGCACATTTTTTACGATGACATGTGGATGATACCTTGGTACACGTTACAAACATTAGAACCCACTAATTGCACAATATCAACCTTAAGGCATGTAATTGATCTTTGTGATTTATTTGATGGACGAGGTCATGATGCTCCACTTGAATATAATTCGAAATTTAAAAAAACTGAGTAGGGTGACCATTGAACAGTTGGAAAAAGCCCGGGCTTGCTTAAGAAAAGTGGAAATGGAAGTAGATCAGTTTCGGGTAAATGCATAAGATGCTAATTCCTCGACCAGTCTCGAGGTCGAACATTTGCAACTCAGGTCGATATAGCCAATTGATTCGACCATTGGTAGATGGAGCAAATTAAGGCCATAGGTTAAATGCTATTACATCATTAGTGTCAAATAAGCAGCGAACGATTGGTTAATGATTGATTGATGGTGGGCCAAAATCTTATGATTATGCTAGCAACTTGCCTATTCTATATTATACTTGGATTTTTGCAACTTAGTCTGGGTGGCTAAAAGTCGGATTTTGAGTCAAACCAAAAGACTAATTAGGTTTTGTGACATCTGTCAAGTTAAGAAACACCTTCACATTATCAGGAAAGGTAATTTAATCACGTGACCTTCCTGAGTAGCCCACAATGAATTTCCCTCACATTTATTATTGCAGGTATACTTATATTTATTATTCAATTACCAATCTCTCTCTGTTTTACTATAACCTCGTTCAATACTTGACTTGACTTGAATATTCTTCTAGTGGAGAGCTTTCTCCACCAGAACTACATGCTTCCTATTTTGCAAGTCTACGTTCCATATCATACCCAAGAGCCCAAACAAAACACAACTATCAGTGGTTTAACCTCTACCTGAACATACAAGTCACCTAATTGAAATAAACCTTTTCAAATATATATTGTCATTAGTTTATTTGCTTCTTGTAGTGCATGTAAATAGTTTTTATGGAAAGAAAAAACTCTCATAAATTGTGACAAAACTTAGAGAGTGTTGAAGTGATTAGTCCTTTCTTTAAGTGAAGCGGATTAATATTAAAATCAATTAATAGAAGTAGTAAAAGCTGGTAAATTAAATGGCATCCTTAGAAAAATCTGATCCATCACACAAAGCAAGCAAATGAGAGAGGGCATTGCCAGATCTCTCACAAATGTAACAAAAACATAAGATAACAAATTAATTAAAGTCCTGCATTCCTCCATAAGAAGGTTTGTGTTGCAAAGGTCTTTATCCACACAATTGATTGCATTCATAACCCTTTATTCTTAGCAATTTGTAAACATAAAAAGGTAGCTTTAGCTTCCATCACTAAAAGGTGAGGGAAGCGCCTCGAAGCCTACCAAACACAAGAGCCTCCTGAATTGCTAATTGATTTAATTATATAATCAAGTTGCTCTAGTGTAATATGTAATTTTTGAAAAAATATGTATTAAGTAAAAAAAAACTTCTATTTTGTTACTAATGGTATAGTTTGTGTTACAATAATTTTTATTTTCGGAACAACTAGTCTATTCTATTGTCATTAGTGATAATTTGTTACATGTATAGTGGCGACAAAATTGAACTCTATAATCTTTGACAGCATTTTCATTGTCACTTAGTGTCGATAATGATAATTTAAACATAGTATCTGTCACTATTAATTTTGTTTCTTTTTTTTATAAAACAATATTAATCTTGTTAAAACTATTGTTATGACAAAATAAAAAATTTGTCACATATATATAATCAATGATCAATTTTATTAATATTGATATGGGGAAATCTAGGTGACACTACGAAGTCGATGTGGCATAATTTTGAAGATGACACGCGAATGATACCTTGATACATGTTGCAAGCATTAGAGCCCATTGATTACAGAATATTGACCTCATGGCTATGTAATCAACCTCATCTCGACTTATGTTATGGAAGAGTTGTGATGCTCTATCTCAAATGGATAAGATGTTGATCCCTCGACCAATCTTGGGGCCAAGCACCCGTAACTTAGGTCAAAGCAGCGAATTGATTTGATCATTGGTAGATTGAGCAGATTAATGGCTTATGTCAAACATCATTACACTATAAATGTCAATTAAAAAGCTAACAATTGGTTACTAATTGATTGACATTGGATCAAAGTCTTATGATTATGGTGGCAACTTGCCTGTCTTACATTATCCTTGTATCTTAGCACCCTAGCTTGGGTGGCTAAAAGGTGAATTTCAAGTTAAATAAAAAATCTAATTGTTATGCGATATTCGCCTAGTCAAGAAACAAGTTTGCATTATCCGAAAGGGTAATTTATCTGACTAGTTGTCCACTATAAACACCCTTCACCTTTATTGTTGTAGGTATACTTACATACATCACTCAACTACCAATCTCTCTCCATTTTACTACAATCTCATTCAATACGACCTAGCTTGAGTGCCAAATGCTTCTAGCAGAGAGCCTTCACTCCCTATTTTGCAAGTCTTGGCCCACTCTCTATTCAACGTCGAAATTCAATCTTTGCAAGACTCTTATTCTAGCATTTATAAGTATTAGATAATTATCTCAATTCCTTTGAAGTTTGACCTAATAACAAAAGTCCTCCATATAATTTGAAAAATTATAATAACACCCTTTACATATTACAATAGATTTTTTGGAAGTGTAAAAAATTAACTAAATTATTATAAATAGACCTCTCGTTAATTTAGTGATAATCAATGTTATTAGGTTTTCTTAGACTAAGTGAAGTGTTTCTATAATTAGACCAAATCTCAGTAACCCGAGGTAATTGTAATAACTTTATTAGGTTTGCAATCCCTATTTCTTTCTCATGCAGTCCATGTGAAATGTATACATTAAGGCAGTAATTACAGCTAGACCCCTGAGGTTTGGCATAATTACACATAGAATCCCTCGAGTTTAAGAAATTACAATTACCTCCCCTACGGTCAATAGAAGTCTAAAAACCTTTATTAAATCTATGAAATTACAAGGTTGCCCTTAAGATTCTAAAAAGAAAAAATAGGCTAAATACACTGAAAATGGAAAAGCCTAAAATACTCCTTTGTGTATTAGATCATAGAGGGTCACGTTAATTTCTCATCATATCTCATTACACCAAAACCTCTCAAACCCCCTCCATTTCCTCCACTTTCTTTCCTAATGCAACCACAAACTGTAAGATTGCACCACTGAATATCATTGTTTCTTCGTTATTTCTTATATTTCTTCACAACAACACTGGCAGCAAGATTATGTAAGTATAAGGGTTCTCAATTTTTATTGAAGTTTTGAAGAAAAATGCTAATAATCCATAATTGCATTATATTTTGGCATATTTTATGTATGGCATTATCTTATCTTTATATTAAAATCATTTGATATTGCTGCTTAGTGTTTCAAAAGCAAATAAAATCATTTAGAAGCCCAAAAAGTTGAAGTAAATCAAGAAAAAGCCATTGGAACAAGAATTGGGGCAATAAAGATATGAAACAAATAAAAGGTGCACTGAGTTAGGCGCTGGAGAGCCTAAAACGGGCGCCCAAGCACCTAAGAAGTAAATTTGGAGGTAGAAATTTTGGAAAGGGAAAATTGCAGATTTTGTCCAATAACTTTGCCACTTTTCACTTAATGACCTGTACCTTTCCAATTTCGAATTAATGCCCTATATCTTTACGCTGATTTACAATAAATGCCCATTTTTCGCCGGAGCTCCAAAATGTCACCGGAAAAAGTGACGTGGCATGGCCAGCACGTGCCCTGCTGCCTGATAATGCTTATGT
>JACFYI010003849.1:364994-378632 GCA_014898755.1 Handroanthus guayacan
TCATAATCTGTTTTATGCCTTTTCCTTAACTTGGTAGGTGCCTAAGAAGAATTTCTCATCAACGGCCAATGAAGAGAATATACAAGGAAAAACAAAATCAAGAAAGGTGTAGCACTATTCATGCTAATGCTTACTTTGTTAAGATTGTTTGGGATTTCACTTACTTTGTTACAATGCAGGGAAAAGAACCTATGCTACCTTCGAGAAGGAGTCCAAGGAAAGGTATTAAGCAGCCTGGAAGTGATGTTCAAGATGTGCTCATTGAGAGCCAAGCCTCTCACTGTCAGCAGGTCCAGGAAAATTCAATTTTGGACAAAGAACGAAATATAACATGCTCGTACTTGGCTAAACCAAACTTGAAGGAAGGCCCTTCAATGTTTCAACAATTTCAACAAGCTCAACAGCCAACAAGGAAAGTCAATATCGTTGAACCAGCCCCTTTCGTTGATGGACAAAGAGCTGGTTCAAGTTGAACCTGCAATCCTTAAAACTGAGAAAAAGTTTGTCTCCATTTCTGAACTTTCCACAGCTCAAACTAAAGAAAAGGTACAGAAGAAGAAAAACGAAGGGAAATCAAGGAAAAAAAATGTAGTGTAAAAATAAATGTTCTAGTCTTTTTGTTTGTAAAGTTTCTGAACTTCAATCTAGCTTAGTTTTATAAACTGAGAATAGCATATGTGTGTTTTCAGTGGCTTAAAGTGACTTAGTTTTATAACAGCTTGAAGTTTTTGACTAAAAAATAGACTTAAAGTGTTGGCTTTATTTGTTAGTTGAGAAATTAATTGGTTGAGAAATTAAATGGTTATCTGATGTTGCTGTTGTCTTAAATTGTTCTGTGATTTGGTTGGAATTTTTGCAGCACATTGCCATCTCTTTAATGCAGCACCTAACATGGTAGAGAATGTTAAATAGATTTTTCTTTTTTTTTTTAATATGAACAGTACCTTGTTAAAGGAGCTTTAATGGCGGACATGGAGGTTCCAATGGAAGAAAGCTTTTGAAGTTGTCTCATTTTGGTTTCAAATTTATTTGGGAGTTGTTGGGAGGGGAGGGAATTATTTGGTTTTCCCTCCATTTTTTAGTTGTGGACCCCATTTTTTCCTTCCATTTCCCTTTTATCTCTTTGTTTTGCTATTGAGTAAACCCCTAACTTGCCACATAAGCATTATCAGGCAGCAGGGCACGTGCTGGCCATGCCACGTCACTTTTTTCGGCAACATTTTGGAGCTTCGGTGAAAAATAGGCATTTATTGTAAATCGGCGTGAAGATATAGGACATTAATTCAAAATTGAAAAGATACAAGTCATCAAATGAAAAGTTTCAAAGTTATCGGGCAAAATCTGCTTTCCTTTTGGAAATAATTAGGCACTTAAGCGCCCAACAAAACATTTGCCAAATAAAAAATAGGCGCTAGAGCACCTATTCAGAAACCCACATTTTAATAAATCCGATTTCTGGAATGCTTTTGTAGGCCAACAAATCTCATTTCAAAGCGCAACCAGGACATCTGCTTGATTTGGAGTCAACTATCAAAAGTAGAAGACTTTTAAAGATCCCACAATTGATTAGAAATTAACTCATGTTCTAGTTAGGATTTATGTATTCCTGGTAACCCAATACTCTTTTCAACCACTGCCTTACAAATTCTTACAATCTTCAACCTTTTTTCATACCAAATTAATTGAAAACTGCCATGATTTCTATAACCACTCGCTTAAAACATCAATTTCTCTATCAAACCACACTGTCTCATTTTTTTCTCCGCTCCATATTCTATACTTTCACACACCCACATACTCAAACAATCTAAAATCCTCTATCTTCCATTAAAAACCATGAAAACCCAACACCACCGCCACCAATTTCTAGAGATGCAACTGCCATTCTTCATTGAAGTTCTTGGTATCTTAAGGGTTACAAAAGTCTCTCATTTTCTTTTTCTTGATTTGATGAGAGTTGTTCATAATGACCCTTCTCTATCTTTACTCTCTTCTTGATCTGTACTTGCAAGCATGAAAAATTCTTCTAAACTAAAGTTTCCAAGCATGAAAAAGCGGTGCCCAATATGTGTTGTGCTGTTTATGGGCTATGTTCCAAATTATTTGTTAGACCGTGTCCTATTGATTGTTCCTTTCTCTCTTATGGTTGGGTCGTGCTTATTGTTGTTTACATTCTTGAATTTAATTTTGGGGCTATGACCCAGTTATTATAGTAGTTTGGGGGTATTTGTTGTTATGTATATATTCACAAGCTTTTCTTATTTGCATACTTTGAGGACAAAGTACCTCTCAAGCTTTTGGCTGCTTTGCCTTTTGTCAAAGGAGATTTTATTGATTAATTGCACGTCACCTGTTTGATATTATGCATGAATAACACCTAAAATTTTTCTATCATGAGCACACAAGCATGAAACTTTTAACTTGCTTTTGTTCAATGAAGTACTTTAATATCTGATTTTATGTCAATTCTTAAACAAGTCATAATGAAATTTTTTAAAAATACTTTAAATTTTAGAGTTGAGTGATTTTCAATCCCTAAATTTTGCATATCTTTAATTATAACCAAAAGAAGTATCAATTTCATACAGGATTATTTATGATTTTGAATTTTGTCCTAATAGTTCTAGAATCTTGTCTAATTTGCTTTTAAGATGGGATTTAGAAAGTGCTTAGCTAAGAAAATGGCGTAGGTCATCTTTTGAGTCATTTGAGCCTTTCAATTCAATCAAAATATGATTGACTATCCTTAGGGTCCTTTTTTGAGCTTTGACACAAAAAAAAAAATTCCTTTCGTTTGGCAGCCCAAAAAGCCTAACTTTTCATTGAGAATATCTTATTCTTAATCCTATCTCATATGCGCTAACTTGCAAGATTTTATATTGAAGAGAAAGGACAAAAATAGAAAGGCCCTAATTCTGCTATGAAAGATCGAAAAATCCCAAAAAAAAACAATCAAAATGTATACACCAAACTCTAAATGAATAAGCAGTCATATAAAGAAAGGGTTCTGACAAAGTAACTAGGTACATTCATCACCAATATTTGTTCTCACTTTGAAAGGTTGGATGACATTCTGGCTTTACTATAAGGTGTTTCAAAGAAAGTAGAGAAGAGGCTCTATACTAGGTTTTTGGGTGCTTGAAGAGAACGAATTAGTGCTTTGGGTTGAGCTACCTTATCCAAATAGTCCTACCCTAAACAAAAGCCTATGTTACATGCCATTCGAATTCCTAATGATTTTTGGCTAAGTATAATCTAAACCTATCAAAATTGAAATAAAAGGTGAGCCGATAAATTATTAAGATGAATGTCTTTGTCATAGATAGATAGTTTTGTTTGAAAAAGGTTCTAGTTTTGGAGCCAATTACTCACAAACTAACACAGAGATTATTCATCATAAAAATCTAAGACTTGAGTATGTTTCAAAAATCCATAGTATGACAAATTTAAGAGTTGATATGGAGTTAAACATTAAGTCGAGAACATTTTCGTGTTATTTCATTCTAGGGTGAGGTTGTACCTTTAGCTTTTCTTGTACCTTTATGCATCATTTAGTCTAATAAGTTGCTCAAGGATGAGCAACGGTTAAGTTTGGGGGTGTTTCATAATTCCATAATTGCATGTATGGAATTATCTTATTTTTATGTTAAAATCATCTAATATTGTTGCTTATTATTTCAAAAGCAAATAAATCATTCAAAAGTCCAAAAAGATTAGGTAAATTGAGAAAAAGCCATTGAAACAAGTATCGGAGCATCGAAGATGAAAATTAAAGAAAAGATGTACTAACTTGGGCACAAGAGCACCTAAAAGGTGCACCCAAGAAGCAAAACTAGAGGCGGAAGTTTCGAAACTAAGCGCTGGAGCACCCAACAACACATTTAACAAATAAAAGATGGGCACTGAAGTGCCCATTCAGAAACCTAAATTTTATTGAGTCTGATTTCTCAAAGACTTTTGGAGGCCAGCAAATTTCGTTTCAAAGCAAAGTCAAGTTCTACTCGATTTTGGACTCAACTATGAAAAGCAAAAGACTTTTGAAGAGCCCATGATTGATCACAAGTTGACTCCTATTCTAGTTAGGATTTACGTACTAAAAATAGGATTAGTTTTTTTGTTCAGATCATCTTGGATAATTTTGAAAACTTGTTCAGAGGAAGCATCTAGGATCATCGCGTTTTTCGTCTTTCAGTATTTTTAGTTTATTTTCCCTTTTTTGTTGAAGTTCATGTTCATTAATATGAATATGAACTAATTTTCTTTTTTTTAGAATTATGTATGGAAACTTTTACGTAGATTAATTCAATTATTATTTTTCTTTGGTTTGTCATTTGATTCACAGTTATTTTTCTATTATGGTACTTATCTTAACTTAATTGTTTGATCACAAATTTAAGTTAATCATCGAAATTCTAATGAAGCCCAGAAGAGATAGTTAGGATTGGTTGTCGATTAAAAAAAAACCTTGAGTCAAATTTATTTGCATAAGATGAATAATTGATTCCCATATAAGATAGGAATATACTTGCATGCCTTAGTTAGCATATTAAGTGGTTCTTGGGTAATTCCTAATTTTTGTGAATCATACAGGAATACATTAAATTGATCAGTTAGGAGTGATGATGGCAAGTAAGCCAGAAGAGCCTTGTAGTTGCATTCAACTTAGGGTTGACAATTATAGTGATTTGCAAATTAATTGAGAAATAACAATAGAGTTAATCTATGTAAATTGCAAATTTCATAATTCTAAGCCTTTCTTTTTATTTATAACTCTTAATCAAACCTCAGTTTCAAACAAAGCTCGTTTAGTTATTTTTGTTTTTCACATTTCAATTAACAATGATCCAATACCTCATAGGAATGATACTCTAATCACTAGTTTATTACTTGTTGCAATATGCACACTTGCTTGCGGATTTTTGCTTAACAAATACCTTTAAAAAGTAAGCCCAACAACTCTACGTACCTTTTTTCTTCCTCCATTTTTCACTTTTTTGTGTTTAATGGTAGTTTGTAGTTAATATTTCATGCTTATAGTAAAAAAGTTCATAGCAAAAGGTTTGAACTGTTTTACTATTTTCATCATTTTTTTGGATTTCTTTATTTGGATTTTTTTGGGTGAATAATATTTTTGGCGGGTGGATCTTCATGTTGACGTTGTTTGTTTGGTTTGATTTATCGTTTTCACAGAAATTTCTAGTTTTGGCTTGCAAACTTTAGAAATGTTCTTTCACGGAATGTAATGTTCTCATTTTCATGATACATTTGTAGGTCTTCATAAATATTTCTTAGAGTTTTCAATATTTTAATGTGTGTTTTTATTGAATATTTGTGATAGTATGACAGTGAATCTTCAGTATGTATTTTAGTGTGTTTGTGACTAAGTGTAAAGATTCATGGGGCTTTTTCTTTACTTGCTTGAAGGAATTTCTTGGAGGCTTTAGTCCAGACAAGCCATAGACCTTTATGACTAATGCACAAAAGGTAATGTCATTTATTTGTAATGTTTTCGTTTTAATAGGGGTACTGACTCTAATATATATAATTCACCGGGGGTACTAACTTTAATGTTTATAGTTCACTGAGGGTATTCATCGTAATGTTTTTTGCTCATGCTTTGTAGGGTTTGGTTGAGCGGATCAATGGATTGGTGCCTCATTTGATCAAAAGGAAGTGTTGCAGACGCATCTACTTAAATAGTTGGGACCAAGAAGAAGAGAAATAAAAGAGCTAGGCCAAGTTCACAAGCTCCTGGTACTATTGCTGTCTCACTAATTTTTACTACTGCCTTTGGAGGTGGTTATAGGGTTTGAAAATTGCAATTTGCCCTTATAATTTATATTTTAGGCATGATTTCATTGATCTCAAATGGATTAACTAAAAGCAAATTTCCATTTGCCGCGTGATTACATGCTTACCAAACGATTAATGTTACCCATCACATGACTTCCGTAGATTGTTGATTGATGGTCCATATGGAGCTCCAACACAAGACTACAAGGACTACGATATCGTACTACTAGTAGGGCTCAGAAACGGGGCAACACCAATGATTAGTGTCGTCAAAGACATCATCAACAACATAAAATCAATGGAGGAAGAAGAGAAAGCTTTGGAGGAGGGGGGAAATGGCCCTTGGCCACCCTCTTTAATGCATGAATGGAAAACGGGATCAGGACGTGGTAAACACAACTTTAAGATAAGAAGGGCATACTTCCATTGGGTAACTAGAGAACATGGTTCGTTTTATTGGTTTAAGGGTGTAATGAACAAGATTGCTGAAATGGATGACAATAGTGTAATAGAAATGCACAATTATTGCACGAGTGTGTATGAAGAAAAGGATGCTCGTTATGCTCAAATTGCTATGCTTCAGTCAAGTAGCCATGCTAAAGATGGAGTAGATATTGTATCTGGGACTAGGGTTAAGTTCCATTTTGGTAAGCCTAACTGGAGGATGGTCTATCAAAGAATTGCCCTCAATCATCCTAATACTAGAGTCGGTAAGTTCATTGATAGTTTCAAAATTTATGGTGCATTGGTTAAAATTACATATCCCAAAATGATATTTCATCTCATATTCTTTGCATTAGATACATGTTAAGTGTATTAAAACTTTCATTATGAAAACATAGGATTGTGAACGCTATACACTTGGTAAGCACCCATGTGATGGAATAAGAGATTGAACACGAATTAGAATATATGATCCGGAGTCATGATGCACATGCAATTGGGCACCATATTTATGATGCATGAACACAATATAAACAAATACAATAACACACCAAAACTTATTATTCAATAGCTCCCTAAGTTTTATAAAACTCAAAATACGTATAGATGTATTCTGATCGTATCAAATACTTCCTTTCATTGTGTTAGTTTTTATCTTTCTATTTTAAAGTTTTAGACACAATTTCACCATATTAGATACATAAGCATCACAGCTATGTCAAAACAATATTTAATGTCAAACACTTTCTGAAAACCATGCATATCATTTTTCCTAAGTATCTCTTTACTTCATAAATCGAAACGGGTTGAAAACCTATGCGACCAATGCATTATTTTGAATTGCTTTCATGAAAATCCATATTATCCTTAAATCTCCAACTTTCTGTATCAAAACACCAAAACAAAAGATAGGATAGACATGTGTTATTGCTAATGCTTTTTATTTTGAAAAGGATATCTAGGGATTGATAGAGCTACTCACCTTTGAATTATTTGTTGTTACTCATCAAGAAATCAAATTTTTATATTGTTTCACATTTGCAGGAGTATTTTACTGTGGGGCATCGCCACTACTCAAAGAACTTAAAAAATTAGCTTCTGATTTTTCTCACAAGACCTCCACAAAATTCGAGTTCCATAAAGCAAACTTATAAATTAGGTTCTGAAGGCATACACTGCTAATTCCCTGTTTGTGGATGTATATTATTACTATATTATGTATGAGCGTAGAAACGCGTGGCTACAATGATAAAGGCGATAGAGGCAGTAGAGTGGTGAAGTTGATATGCTAAGTGAAAGAGCACACAGAGGCCTGGTGAAAAGCCATAAGCATACACAGTTAGAGAGAAGCCGATCTCTGGGTGCGTCAGCAGGTTCTATTCCTCTCAAAATTCAGGTTTCATTGATCTTCGTTTTGAAAGAACTCGGCCTCTGTCTGTGTACCAAAATTTGCTTTCAAAATTGAGGTTTTTCTTACTTCCTACTCATCTTTCTTTCATGTAATTACTGATTTTCCTTTTAACGAATGTGAATATGTTTTTCATGGAAGATTAGGTTGAATATAAGTACGAGTTAATGTACTTCGCTTGTTGAATTTTGTGGGAATGTGTTGTATTTCTTAATAGTCAATTAATTACTTTTAAAAAGACTAGAAGTTCAGCAAAAAGTGTATCCATTTGTGGTCAATTAGAAATTTGGAGTTCACATTTGTAGTCAATTAGAATGGATGATGATCAATTATTCTTTACTTGTCAAGCCAAAATAGCAGTTTGCACCTATGGTCAATTAATGATAATGTCATTATCACTTCTAATGTGGTCAATTGAGCATATCATTACGGCCTTTGGGCTTGGATCGTTTTATGATTCATGAATAATTGCTATTGTTGAAATAATAATTTGTAATTCTTTGATGAAGAATTCAAATTGAAATTGTCTTCTTGGATTAAGAATTCAAGTTGGAATTCTCTTCTTAGAATAAGAGTTCAAGTTGAAGTTCTCTTCCTTAAATGACTAATCAAACCATTACATTTGTCATAGTATTAGCAATTTCTTCATCATCTTGTCTTGACAACTCGAAGACAACCAGCGACAACTCATGACAACTAGCGACAACCAGAGATAACCAAATGACAACTAGCGACAACTAGCGACAACCAAGGACTTCCAACCATTATAAATAGAGGCATAAGTTCTTATGTTGGTGCATGCCATAGAACATGATTTGGTGAGGCAATTAAATTAGCAATTTGAGAGTGTATTTTAGATTAGAAAGAGAGACATTCCAAAGTTGTAGTGCATGAGCTTTGAAATAATTTTGTAATATTACATTTTCAATATATATAAGTCTCCGTTTTTATCATTCTCTTTTTCAATTTCACTTCTACACCCAACATATTCTTGGTATTAGAGCCACCCTTAGTTTGATATTCATTCATATAAAAAAGAAAAATGGCTTCGACTAGCAATAGTGAACTTGCATTCATATATTCCCAACAAGGTGTTCCAATTTTTGTTGGACAAGATTATGAATTATGGAGTGTCCTAATGCGGACATTATTCGTATCCCATGAACTTTGGGATATCGTTGAAAAGGAGCATAAAATATATACTCTAGAAGAAGAAGCCAACCTTACAGCAGCGAAGAAACGGAAGTTTAAAGAAAATAAGACCAAAGATACAAAGGCCTTATCTTTTATGCACCAAGGTGTGAGTCGATATATTCTTTCACGCATTACAAGTGCGAAGACATCAAAAGATGCATGGGAAACTCTCAAAAAATAATTCGGAGGTTATGAAAAAATTATCTCTATAAAATTGCAAAATTTATGGCGAGATTTTGATAATCTAGTCATGAAAGATACAGAAAACATGCAAGAATTTTTTTTCTAGAGTCTCCACAGTAGTCAATAATATTAGAGGATATGCTGATACTATTGAAGATTGAAAAATTGTTAAAAAAGCTCTACGGTGCTTGCTGGCGAAATTCGAGCACATAGTTGCCGCAATAGAAGAGTCTAAAAATTTATCAAAATTATCTTTGGATGAACTTATGGGTTCATTAGAAGCCCATGAAAAAAGAATGAGCAGATTTATGAGTCAAAGCTTGGAGCAAGCTTTTCAAGTAAAAGCCAACGTGCCAGGACAAGAAAAGAAAAAATATGGTGAAAGAAAAAATGGCCAATTCCAAAGAGGTGCACGTGGAAGAGACTGAGATAAATATCAAAACCCCCAAACTTGAGGACGAGGAAGAGGAGGTAATTTTATGCAAAGAAATTTTAATCAAAATTCAAATTTATATTGTCGAATATCCAAAAAGAATGGTCATAACACAAAAGATTGCCGATTCAAGTGCAAAAGATGCAGAAACGCAAATTATTTTGAAGAAAATTGTTGGTATAAAGATGGAGATAAAAATGAAGCCAACTTCACATATGCCGATCAGGTATTTTATTCATGCTTAAATTCCCAACAAAATTTTGAGAATATTTGGTATGTGGATAGTGGTTGCAGTAATCACATGTGTGGGAATAAGCAAATATTTGTGAATTTGGATAAGTCATATTCATCTGAGGTAAATTTTGAAGATGGCAAGGCACATAAAATTATCGAAATTGGAGCAGTTGCTGTACAAACAACAGAAGGTAACACTAGTATAATTAAAGATATGTTCTATGTGCCTGACTTGACTCAGAATTTATTAAGTGTTGGTCAACTACTGGAAAAAGATTACAAAGTGGAGTTCAATAATGACCAGTGTGACATTATTGACAAGCAAAAGAATATTACAATGACAAAAATTAATATGAGTTCAAATAAAGTATTCCCTCTTAATTTACCATTGACGGAGAAAATAATACTTCAAACTATGACTGATAAAGATTACAATTTTTGGCACTTGAGATATGAACATTTGAGCTATAAATGATTAAGTTTGTTGAAAAGGAAAAATATGGTATTCGGTCTTCCAAATATTCCAAATAGAGGTGAAACATGTGAATGATGTATTTTTGAAAAAATGCACCGTCTACCATTTTCGAAAATATCATACAGAGCCAAAACTCCGCTAGAGATAGTATATGCTAATATTTATGGATCAACACAGACGCCATCTCTGAATGATAACAGGTATTTTCTGTTATTTATTGATGATTATACTAGAATGATGTAGGTTTATATTTTGAAGCAAAAGTTAGAAGCATTTCCAAAATTCTTGAAATTCAAAGCTCGTGTGGACAATCAAAGTGGTAGAAAAATAAAAACTCTTAGAACTGATCGAGGAGGCGAATTTATTGAAAAATCCTTTCTAAATTATTGCAAAGAAAAAGGAATTCATCGACAACTAACAGTTCGATACACTCCACAACAAAATAGAGTGGCAAAACGAAAGAATCGAACTATTGTCGAAATGGCTAGAAGTATGATGGCAGGTAAAGGATTACCAAAAAGTTATTGGACAAAAGTTGTAAATGCAGCAGTCTATATTTTGAATCGCTCACCTACAAAGGCGGTTCCAAATAAGGCGCCATATGAATCATGGTATCAAAGAAAGCCTCAGGTAAATCATCTTAAAGTTTTTGACTGTATTGCTTATTAACATGTTCCTTCCCGGAAAAGAGAAAAATTCAATGATAAAGGCGAAAAACTCATCTTTATTAGTTATAGTGATGAATCTAAAGGATATCGTTTACTAGAACCAAAAATAAATAAACTCATTATTTCTCGAGATGTTATTTTTTATGAAAAGCAGTTATGGAATTCGGAAGAAGATGAAAAAATGAAAACAAAGATTGTATATTTGCCTGGACCAACTTCTATTTCTCCAAAGAAAGAAGATGAACCAAGTACAAGTGGAAGCACCAACTCAAGCTCCAGTCCGAGTTCTAGCTCATCAAAGTCATCTGCTAGACCATATCCGGAGTCTGAGAGCCCAATAAGAAAGGTACGAAGTCTAAGATAAATCTATGAATCATGTGATATTGTATTTTTCTCTTGTAAGCCACAGAGCTTTGAAGAAGCAGCTAAAGATAAAGTATGGCAAAATGCCATGGATGAAGAAATGGCCAGCATTGAAAAGAATAAGACGTGGGAGCTTGTAGATCTTCTTGAAGGAAAAAGTGTGACTGGGGTAAAATGGGTCTACAAGACAAAATACAAGGAAGATGGTTCAATCCATAAACACAAAGCCCGTTTAGTAGCAAAAGGATATTCTCAACAACTAGGAGTAGATTTTAATGAAACATTTGCTCCAGTTGCTCAAATGAAGACAATAAAGATAGTCCTAGCTCTAGCAGCACAATTAGAACTACTAGTATATCAATTAGATGTCAAATCGACTTTTCTAAATGGAGAATTAGAAGAAGAAGTTTACGTCGAGCAATCAGAAGGCTATATTGTAGATAGACAAGAAAATAAAGTTTATCGACTCAAGAAAGCGTTGTCTGGATTGAAACAAGCTCCACGGGCCTGGAATAGCAACATTGATAGCTATTTCTAGAAGAATGGATTTTAAAAGAGCCAAAGTGAACCATCATCATATGTGAAGAAAACAAGTGAGCAAAATTTTCTTATAGTCTGTCTTTATGTCGATAATCTAATTTTTACAAGAATGGATTTAATGATGATGGAAAAATTTAAAAAGGCTATGATGGAGAAATATGAGATGACAGATCTTGGTTTGATGAAATATTTTCTTGGAATTCAAGTTCGTCAGTCCAAAGGAGAAATATTCATTTCTCAAGAAAAATATCTTGAAGAGCTATTGAAAAAATTTCAGATGAGCAATTGCAAACCAATTTCAACTCCACTCGTAGTCAACGAGAAATTGCAATTGAATGACAGAGCAGATAAAGTTAATGCGAAGGCATATCAAATTTATTTGACGAATACATATTCAGATATTGTCTATTCAATTAGTTTGATATCAAGATTTATGCATGAGCCAAGCAAATTACATTATGCAGCAGCAAAAAGAATTTTAAGATATCTTCAAGGCACAAGAAAACTTGGCATCAAATATTTCACGAAGAAAGAAAATAAACTTGTTGGATACACAGATAGCGATTGGGCTGGATCAGTAGATGATCGAAAAAGTACGTCTGGATATGTATTTTGTTTGGGTTCTAAAATTATTTCTTGAACATCCAAAAAACAAAAGACGGTGTCACTCTCATCAACAGAAGCAGAATATATCACTACCACTGACGCCGCCTGTGAAGCTGTTTGGCTGAGAAGAATTTTATCAGATGTACAGCAAGAGCAACGCACTCCCACAACAATATATTGCGATAATATTTCAACAATTGCAATAACAAAAAATCCAGTCTTTCATAAAAGATCAAAGCATATCGAGCTTCGACATCATTTTATTAGAAACCTCATCAATAACCAAGAAATTCAGTTGGAGTTCGTGAACACGAGAGATCAGTTGGCAGATGGGTTCACAAAAGCAATCAGTTCGAAAAAATTATAGCAATTTCGAAACGAAGTTCAAATTACAAATTAAGAGGGGATGTTGAAATAATAATTTGTAATTCTTCGATGAAGAATTCAAATTGAAATTTTCTTCTTGGATTAAGAATTCAAGTTGGAATTCTCTTCTTAGAATAAGAGTTTAAATCAAACCATGACATTTGTCATAGTATTAGCAATTTTTTCATCATCTTGTCTTGACAACTCGAAGACAACCAGTGACAACTCAGCGACAACCTGTAACAACTCAGCGACAACTCATGACAACTAGCGACAACCAGAGACAACCAAATGACAACTAGCGACAACTAAGGACTTCCAACCATTATAAATAGAGGCATAAGTTCTTATGTTGGTGTATGTCATAGAACATGATTTGGTGAGGCAATTAAATTAGCAATTTGAGAGTATATTTTAGATTAGAAAGAGAGACGTTCCAAAGTTATAGTGCATGAGATTTGGAATAATTTTGTAATATTGCATTTTCAATATATATTAGCCTTCGTTTTTATCATTCTCTCTTTCAATTTCACTTCTACAACCAACAGCTATTGCTGTATTCATGTAGGTTTTCTAATTTTCAGAAGTTGTAAGCAGGACCATGAAACTAATCTAGCATATGATCTATAAGTGGTGTTATCTATAACTCTAAAAATTCTAACATTTGGGAGTATGTTATTTCGGACAAGAAGGGGCAATATGCTTCTGATCAATCGGGCACCATGTAATGATTAAATCCTGATCCTACGTCCAATGAAATGGTACCGTTTCTTCGATCTTCTTTTAGGAGAATATATTGAGCATTTCTTGAATGGCATATCTTGACCATAAAAGAAGTCATAGGAAATGAAACTGCATCGCCAAAAAAGTGAAAAACTGTTAGAAAAACAACAACACTTCTCTCTTAAAATTGTCATAAGCCAAACAAACA
>JACFYI010003849.1:378732-399368 GCA_014898755.1 Handroanthus guayacan
ATCACAAAAAATCATTTCTTGGTATTCTATTTTTTCTACAAGTGGTATCAGAGCAGGTGGTCGGGGACTTTTTTCAGGTGTTCTGTTACAAGCCTACGTTACACCAAGGTGCTGTCAGTTCGCAGTCAGGGACTGTGAAGTCATTCGATCAGGGATCGAGTTTATTTGGTTACGCTGAGGTGCTGCCTGTTCGCAGTCAGGGACTGTGAAGTAAATCGATCAGGGATCGAGTTTATTTGGTCAAGGGTCACCAAACCACAATGGTAGAGTTGACAACATCGGTAAGTGGAATCGAGAAACTTAACAGTACTAATTATAACACCTGGAGCATTCGGATGTAATTTTACCTGCTCAGACAAGACCTATGGAGTATAGCGGGGGGAAGTGAAACCCAACCTCCAATTGAAGAAGAGGAATTAAAGCGATGGAAGGTTCGAGCTGGAAAAGCTATGTACGCTCTCTCTATCGCTGTGGAGGATGATTTACTCCATTGCATCAAGGATGCGAAGATGCCGAAGGAAGCTTGGGACACTCTCTCTAGCATATTTGCTCGAACTAATGATGCCAAGCTACAGTAATTGGAGAATGAATTAATGTCGATCTCGCAGCGAGATTTATCGGTAAGTGAATATTTCACCAAAGTTAAATCCTTATTCCAAGAAATTTCTAAATTAGATCCCCAAAATTCAATTACTGAGACAAGGATGAGAAGAATAATAATTCATGGGTTACGTTCCAAGTTTCTCGATTTAGTCACAGCAACTCGGGAATGGTCCCAAGAGCCTACCTTAAATGAATTAGAAAATATATTAGCAAATCAAGAGGTTTTAGATAAACAAATGTCTAAAGTCTCGATCAATGAAGAGGAGAATGCTCTTTTCAGTGGAAAAAAAAATAGTAATGGGGATCAAAAGATTGAGAGACCAAAGAAAGAAAAATATAAAGGAGGCCAACCAAGGTGGCAAAAGAGGCCACTAGAAAGAAGTCTGCAGCAAGGGGGAGACTTTCACAGTGAAGGCAGGGAGAAGATGTTTCGTCGTAAAAATAATCGGTGCTATATTTGCGGTGGAAAAAATCACTACGCACGAGATTGTCGATACAGACGAGAAGAAGAAAATATTGCAACCTCAGCACACCCTCGACATGACAGCGAAGAAAAATGGGATTTTCAAGCCTCGTTTGCTATTGAAGCATCAAAAGCAGAATCGTCGACTACAGAGGTGGCACTCTCCTGTACGGAAGAGGAATCTGCTCTCGTCACAACAGAAGAGAATACAATCAACTATAATGATGATTGGATCGTGGACTCTAGATGCTCCAATCACATGACGGGAGACAGAAAAAAATTAGTGAGTATGTCTAAATATGACGGAGGGCGAGTCGTTATTACAGCAAATAATTGCAAGCTGCCAATCACCCATATTGGCAAAACTGTGATAGTTCCCCGGCACAGTCAACAACAAGTACACCTACAAAACGTGTATCATGTGCCAGGTATGAAAAAAAATTTATTATCAGTATCTCAATTAACGACGGCAGGAAATTACGTAGTGTTTGGGCCAAATGACGTGAAAGTATATCCAAATCTTAAGCTACCAAACAAGCGCCTCATGGAAGGACGGAAAGTAGAATCCGTCTATGTTATGTCTATGCAAGAAGCTTATGTTGATAAAACTAGAAGTAATCAAATAGCGGACCTATGGCATGCAAGGCTGGGGCATGTAAGTTATCTTAAGTTAAAAGTGATGATGAGAAAATCCATGCTGAAGGGACTCCCTCAATTGGATGTTCGAGATAATATTGTGTGTGCAGGTTGTCAGTATGGAAAGGCACACCAATTGCCCTATAAGGAGTCAGATTTTAGGGCAAGGGAACCCCTCGAGCTGATACATTCAGATGTATTTGGCCCAGTGAAGCAACCATCGGTAAGTGGTTTTCGGTACATGATCACTTTCATTGACGACTTCTCAAGGTATGTATGGGTGTATTTTATGAAATAAAAATCAGAAGCACTAAACATGTTTAAGAAATTTAGAGAAGAGATAGAGGAGAAACTTGGTTATAGAATAAAATGCCTGCGGACATATAACGAAGGTGAATATACCTCATATGAGTTTACGAGATATTTAAGAGAGTGCAAAATACGTAGGCAGATGACTTGCCCCAATACACCACAGCAGAATGGAGTTGCAGAGCGGAAGAATAGACATCTTGCAGAAATATGCAGGAGCATGTTACATGCGAAGAATGTGCCACCAAGATTCTGGGCAGAATGTATGAAGACTGCAACACATGTGATCAACAGGCTCCCTCAAGCCACACTTGGATTTATCTCACTCTTCGAGAAGCTATGGAAGGTCAAACCCACGGTAAGTCACTTTCGTGTATTTGGATGTGTATGTTATGTGTTCGTCCAAGATAACTTGCGAAGCAAGTTCGACAAAAAGGCGGTTCGGTGTATATTCATGGGCTATGATAATGAGAGAAAAGGTTGGAGATGTTGTGATCCAACAACAGGAAGATGTTACACTTCTCGAAAGGTGATATTCGATGAAGCATCGTCATGGTGGACGAGCCAGTCGGTGGTATTACCAGATTCAAAAGAAATTGAAGAACAATTAAGGACAAATATTGAAGGAGATGAAGACACTGAGCATTCACCAACTGAGGCAAGTGAGGACACCTCGCAAGTAGAAAAAGAGAAGTCTCCCTGGAAAACAGGAGTGCAACCAACTATTGAAGAAGAACAGCTGAGCCAACCAGAAGAGCCACAAGAAGAACTCCAGGAGACTCGGCCACAGCTCAGGAGGTCTACAAGGCAGCGAAAGCTAAATCCCAAATATGCTAACGCTGCAATAGTGGAAGATAATAAGACAAAAGAACCACTATCGTATGAGGAAGTAGCGTTAAGTGAAAATTGGAAGAAGACTATGCCAGTAGAGATCGTTGCCCTAGAGCAAAACGAAACATGGGATTTGGTGTCTAGGCCTAAAGATGTAAAGCCCATATCATGCAAATGCATTTACAAAATAAAGAACAGGCCAGACGGAGCAGTTGAGAGAAACAGAGCACGTCAAAACAGTAGAACTTCGACAAAGACTTGGAATGGCCACAAAAGCCCATATTAAGAGAGAGTAGTTGTTGAGGGGGAGTGTTAGAAAAACAACAACACTTCTCTCTTAAAATTGTCATAAGCCAAACAAACAAAGAAGAATCTAGAAAATGAAAGAATAAATCTAGCTAACAAAATCTGGAGATATGCGGCCGAATTTGAGGAAATAGAGGAGCCTAGGAAAATCTTGAGAAACAAGTTGCACCGACTTGGAGGAAGCTTCCTTGCCGCTGACATTAGGACGGATCTTTGCCATTTCCACCGACTTAAACTATTATAAATAGGCAAAGTGGGGTTGCTTGGTGCAAGCATGAAGGGAGCAAACAAAAACAGAGTGGAGAGAGACAACCAAGAAGTGAGTGGAGAGAGCTAAGGCAGTGAGTGGCGTGAGGAAATAAAAAGAAAGAGAGAGAGTGCAGAAGCTTGGTTTATTAAATAAAAAGGGATAGTACTTTGTGAGAGAGTGAATTAATAGTGTGTAAATTAAACACACACTATTGTATCTCTTTTGTTATAAACTTCAATAAATAAAATTCTTGTTTGTTCTAAATCACAAAAAATCATTTCTTGGTATTCTATTTTTTCTACAAAAACAAAACGTCATTTAATTATTACTTTCAGTAATTAGGTGTCTCACTTGTTAAAAGAGAGGATTATATATTCTGATTGTCTTTACTGATGAATTATTGCTTCATGTTTCAAATTTGATTTTAGCTGTTGGCTTGTGGTACTCGCATCTGCAGATTGAGAAAACAATTTTTGCTGCATTCTTCCGAGGCATGCAGACGAGAATAAAAATTTTAAAATATGTGAAGCATTTGGTGCAAACTGCTACCCAGTTCTAGAAGACGCAACGAAGAAAAGGCAATTAACTTGAGAAGTATGTTGTAACTAGATTGGTTAATAGATATGTTTTTTTCTTTGTGTAGTTCTACTGTTGTTACCCGAGTCTATGGCAATGACTCCTTTGTTTCCTATTGCTAAAACCACATGAGAAATAAGTATTTCGGTGGATTGTTATCTTGTTAAAACTCATTTAACTATGACTCAATATATGACACAGCTGATTGTCGTTGCCAATCACATACTTGCGATGTATCTATAGGGGTGCTAGATTAACAATAATTTACTGCTTATGATCTATGACCCTGTAGTTGCCAATTTTACTCCATTACTGTAGAAATTGATACGGTCGTATAAAATCTACTTATATCACTTTATCAAAAAATTATTATGCAGTTAAACATTACAAACCAATTGGCACAAATATTTGACCTAGCTTCTCCTAGCTCGCCTGCTGTTTCTATGTGTACAAAGTAGACCTATATATGTTGCTTGTCATTTGTAGGTTTCATGACATTCATCTAAGATGGAAACAACCTTAGAGGATGGTCTCCGTATTGAGATAAGACTCTCACTTCTATTCAATTCCACCTTCCTAAGTGGATGAATATGGTAGGGTATATAACATTTGTATTTTTACATTTTTCAGAATCAAATATTAGCCGATACTAGACCCACGTATATTTATGTTTCTCTTTTTTCTAAGGCTAGAGGATAAAAACCATAGAGGTGGGCATTGCTAGATATATGTTCTCAAATTTCAATTCACACTTAGTCTGTTGGAGTATAGGCTGACTTTTATTGATAAATCAGTTGCGAAGCTCATATATTCACCGATTTTGTAAAATAATTTTGACTGACCACGGTGGAAGACCTATATTCTTTCGTGCTGACTGCTATACAAAATCATGGTAAGCAATTTATAATTGACTTCCAGATGTTGTTTCTAACCCTTGGAAATCCTTGCAGAGCTATAAATTATGCTAACATTTTTTATTTGCTAGGTATGACAAAATTGTCTTATACTGGAAGGGAAGCATCTTGAAGCCAATACTTTGGACCCGTTATGCCTTTTATCCTAGCACTCATTATCCTAAGATGCATTAACCGCAACGTCTGAATATGTGTCATTTCTTTTTTATGGCTCTGGCTTTGGTAGGTCATCTTTCATACGATTGAGTATGTACTTTTGTGTATTGTAAAATTATAATTTACATAAGTTTCAAATTGATTGCAGCAGTCCATGTTAGTTGATAATGTGTTACAAAAAGTAGAGTATGAATAATTACATGTGTATCATTAAATTGTAGTGCTAAACACATTTTTAGTAAAACACTAATTCTTGACATGCTAACCTTTTTTTTTTTTTTTTAACCTGCAGTGTAGTTATTAATTGAGGTTATTAATTAGTTGTCCAATGTACACTGTAAAAATTTATAATGTTAGTGAAGGAATTAAGTGACAATACAAAAGTTGTGAGTGATAATGTGTGTTAATTGATATCATTTCTTCATGTTGTTACTAATGGTACTTTTTAGGCGGCAATAATTTTTATTTTGTGAGAATATGACTTAGTTAATTAGTGACAATATCTAGTTCTGCTTTAAATTGTTACTATTAACAATTAGAGACATATACAAAATAAATAAATAAATAATAATTTAGACAAAATTTGGTTACCATTAAGGCTTTTAAGCTTGTGAAAATCATTATTGTGACATAGGCCTATCAATTTGAATATTCGGATGCGGATATTCAGATTCGAATTTTATCAGATGCTAAATATGAATATCTGCATCCGCATTCGTCGAATATTTGAATATCTTATATTCGTTTTATCTGATATCCGCTTTAATAGTTAGGATACAGATATAATATCAAGATATTCTTGTATCCATTATGCAATCTTCATCCGATATTTGAATTTGTTACTTAATATATTTAAATTTGTTATATGAATGCCAAAAAATTAAAATACATGATTAAAATCACTTCAAATATTCCCGCGAGCCTCAAGTTTCAATATATAACATACAATTTTTGAATTTTATTTTTATACGTAATTTAATACCTATAAGTTATATTATTTATATTATTTATTATATCAAAAATTCTGCACAAATGTGGATAATTTTCTGCTGTAGATATTTCGGATACGGATACTACTATATCCATATCCGAAATTTTAGGCAACGGATATGGATACGGATATATCCAAATATTTTCGAATGCCAATAATATCTGCTAATTTCGAATACGGATGCGGATGATCGAAGGGATATTCGGATATTTTGACAAATCTATCATGACATAGTAAAATCTTTTGTCACTTAAGATATATAATTTGTGATAATTTTTATGTTGTCACTAATTTCCTTTTCTCTAGCACTGACATTCCCTTGTTTCAAAAATATGGAGGATCCATTTACCGTAGTCAAAAAGTATAATTTTGTTTGCCTCTACACTATGTCATTTCACATGGTAATTGAAATTTGGAAAGATAAAAGTTTGTAGAAAAACAAAAATTCTATTATAAGAAATAAAATCTTATTGCAGGAAATACCAACGAATATCGTAGCCCTAACAATATATCATTTTCAATGGGACTCTAAAGATCAACTCCGAGAAAATAATTAATTGATATGGTTGTTGATTATTATTAATATGGTTATTATTATCAACTTTAGCAAATTATGACCTTCAAGCAATACATTAAATATGGATTTTGTCTTATTTCGTCATGTTAAGGAACACAACCAATATTTTGTTAAATTAATGTGGCAAAAAATCCTACACAAAGCTAGTCTATTAATTGGAATACAGGTTTTCGCGTTTGGTTTGGAGAAAGATTGAGGTAAAAATTTACTTCATAACTCATAAATAAGAATTTATGCAATTCTTAACTTGCTCTAATTTTTAAATGCAGTTCACCTGAAAAATCCTGTTAGGAGCGTTACGCAAGAGAACACAGAGATGCACAAGACTTTCCCCGGATGGAGATTCATTTGGCTGACTGTACTTCGAGAAGATGGGACAAGGTAAATCAACTTGTGTGGAAAGGTACAATATTACAGCATGTAAGTAGCTTGCTGATGCATTGAGGATCAAATATCTAGACCTTGAAGATGTCACATTGCAACTCTATTGTGGAAATGAGAAAATGACAGTTCCAGCTGGAAAAATGTTTATGATATAATACTTTGGCAGTTTCGTTGAAACTTTGAATATATTTTGCATCATCTTAGATGTTGTATGGGTATCTATTTTTTGTTTTTTTCCCCCCTTTTTTTGGGTGCTTGAATCACGAATAGCTACTTTTCAGCTCTTTATGCAAGATATTGTTTTACCATTTATTAAAAACCATGTCTTAGTGGATGTTTGGATGAGCTTATAAGCTCTTCAAAACATCTTATAAGCTGTTTAAGAGCTTATAAGATGTTAAAATATATTTGGTAAAATTTTTTTTTAAAAAAATCTTATTAGCTCCCAAAATAAGATGTTAGGAGCTTATAAATTTTTTTCAGAAAAATAAGGAAATCCTAACTTATTTTTAAGATCTTCACATGTACCTTCATTTTTTGCTAGTTTAATTACAAAATTGTCATTACTAACATTTTCTAAACTAAAAGATCTTATTTTATCCAAACACTTTTACAACTTATTTTTAAAATAAGATCCAATATCTTATAAGTTCTAAAAACATCTTATCAGATGTAGGAGCTTATAAAATATTTTAAATAAACCTAGCCAAACACCCTCTTAGTCTTGGCTATTGTAAAAGAAATTTTGTCAAATGCTCTGAACATGATAGAATAATTAATTTAGGGATAATTACACTTTGCCCCCTGAACTATACGCCTTTTTATACTTTACCCACCGAACTTTTTTTCGTTTCAAACTACCATACGAACTTTTCAAAAATTTGCACATTGCCCCCTTGAGTGGTTTTCGATAAAATATTCCGGAATATTCCGCCCACAGTTCACCACGTGAAACGCACTGCCATTTTTATGTGAGATGGAATATTTACACTTTACCCCCCAAACTATGCGATATTTACACTTTACCATATAGTGGCAGGAATACTCCACCGGAAACCACTCAAGGGGGTAACGTGCAAATTTTCGAAAAGTTCGTATGGTAGTTTGAAATGAAAAAAAGTTCAGTGGGTAAAGTGTAAAAAGGCGTATAGTTCAGGGGGCAAAGTGTAATTATCCCATTAATTTATTACAACTAATTAAATTAGATTTAACATATACACAACACAAGCATTTATGCAACGTACACGGAATCATCGTCAAGAAAAGCTTAAAGGGTTAACGGGGATGGCACCGCACGTAGCATGGTGGGTCCCTTTATAGTGTGTGTGTATATATATGGACCACCAACCAACCCCCTACCAACGGAGGAGAAAATGTAATAATTTTTTATTATTTTTTTTAATTTTTGGGAAGTATGCAGATAACACAATCTAAGTATGTAATAGTGGCTTGATAAATATACCAAGAATTGACAAGTTCGTTCTACCATAATATTTATCAAATGCTTCTCTCCTGCAGATTTGCTGCATATTTTCTGTCTGCAGACATTACTTGCTTAATATTAATATTTTCTGTGGGCAGACATTACTTGCTTAATATTAATATCTATTATTATTTTCTGCAAGGGTACTACCAATATACACTAAGCACAAAAGAGTTCTCATGAAATTAACATAAAAGAGAAACTAACACAGGTAATCTCGAAAAGACATATCCTTGTCACTACAATGTTACTCATACCAACAGCTATGCAGAAGCATGAAATGCAGAGCAATATGGTCTTTCATTTAATTACGAAACAAGAACATATTTGTCAAGTGCAACTTGTCCGATTCTAGTGAAAAAACTTATCTTCTAATGCAGAACCAACTTGCTCAAAAGCAACTATCGATCCCCGGACATCTTGTGCGTTATCAGCATGTTTAACCTTTTATCTATGAGTAGATAGACGTGCACTAATTAGTCAGACAGATATGAGACATTCATAGTAAATAACGTAGAAGACTGACCTTGTACAATCCAGGAACACAATCCTCTTGCTATCTCTTCCTTTTTATCCTCTGGAAACTGGGCTTTATTGGTTGGCTTGATATTGAGCCTTGATCTGCAGCATCACTTGGCTTATACGGTATCAGGGGCTTCTTTGTTGGTGCACATACTTCAGCAGAAAGACTGCTTGAGATTGTTGGTGAAACTACTTTTCGTTTTAGCTGCCTGGGGATTTCCAGTCTCTCAAGGATTCTTGAAGTTTTTTCATCCAATTGCCTGTTACTTTGCGATGGTGATATGACTAGTTGATCTGGCTTTGAGTTGGAAATGCATTTAGGGGAATGTATGCCTCCGAATTCGGTGACAATGAGTTGTTCCCATTCTTCTGTAAGAGATGGGGCAGCTTTCTCTTCTCTTAGTTTAGTGTCAAATTGTGGCAGTTCATCTCCTCTGGCAACGGTGCCTGTGGCTTGTTTTGGTGGTGGAACCGGGGAACTTTCCAGGTCCAAGACTGACTCTGAGATTCCTTCTTTACTTTTAGGAAGTATTGCCCTACAATAGCAAAATAGTAATGCTTGATATGCTGTAACAAATCACATGGTAACACCAAAAGAGTCATGGCGAGCCCAAAAATTAATCCTGCTAATTATCTTTAATAAAGAATGAAGCAAATAAGAAAAGATCGAGGATTGAAGAAATCAAATTTAATGTTTATTTATATGTCTAGAAAGTTCTGGAATCATAAACGTATGGATTGTATTATGATTTGAGTTCAGCCCTGAAGTTGATCCTGCCAATACTATGGCATGCATGCTAACTCACAGAGTGTAAGTAGACACGATATGACAACTAAAACAATTAGTTTTCACAGTAAAAATGATACTCATTATCTTGTAAAGTTATCATTTCAATCTAAATGGCAAGAATTCTACTCTTTCAGAAATTCGCCTAGCATGCCTCAAAATATTAAGACATGAACGGATGAAGCCCTTAAGCTGAGAAGCTAGAAACCATAATTCAAGAAGACAACAGTTAGAGGAAGAGTGTCGATAGAACACCTAAATACAAGAGTAGTGAATATACTTACCCAAATTGCAGGCTCTCTTTAACAAGCAAGTTCAGCTTTTTATGGAAACCTCTCTCGTGCTGGACTGGATTGTAGTCACTTACATCCATCTGGGAGTCATAATATGCATTTTATAATTATTGAGAAATGATCAATGATTAATTTTTTGCAAGAGATAATGCATTTCACCCAAAAAAAAAAAAAAAAAAAAAGGGAATCAGCAGAATTATCATCTTTACCCCATTGGCATGAACGAGGTGTCTCAAAACAAAATGATTAATTTTTTGCAAGAGATAATGCATTTCGCCCAAAAAAAAAATCAGCAGGATTATCACCTTTACCCCATCAGCACGAACAAGGTGTCTCAAACAATAATTAATACTGTTTAAGAAGAGGATTAGATCAATCTGTAATTATCTACTCAACTGAATGTATAAACCATGCACATGTTTTCATCAGGCAGACCCGAACTTCAGGCACTTCAATTACTTTTTCAATTCATAAAGTACTTCTGTTTTATCTTTTCTATCTCAATGTTAACATTAGTGCTGCCAATTAGCATCAAAAGTTTATCTAACCTATCAGTATAGCATGTTAACCTCCATGCTGCACCGTATTACAGTCATATAGATCCGGAAGAGCAATTCGAAATCAAAAAACGCAACTGCATATGTTAAAAGATCAAACCAAAAGAACATAAGACGCTGTAGGAATTCAACCTTCAGTAAAGAAGCTTGAACATTGTTTTCAATCTCTTCTGCTACAACTTGGCTAATCAGTTGGCTGACATCAGGGATAGGCAAAAACTCCTCTGATGCTGAAAGCCTCTACAAAGCATAATTGTAACAGATATTGATTAGGAGTAGAGAAAAGAAAAAAATTGAAAGAAATTGGGTGAACTTTCACAGATTAAAAAATGTCAAAAGTCCTAAACTCGTCAACCATTATTCCATTTCTTCCTTTATCAACTGTTCCCGCAGCTATTAGCCATGGAAATGAGCAGGTGAATTCTTGGATAGAGATAGTTTCTTAAGTCAGGGAGTTTAAAATGGAACTTCAGATGAAACCAAAAAGATGCTTTGAAAAAGCAAAAAACATTAATCAAGACTTTGAAGAACTTAATGTAACGGAAACAAATAAAAAAAGAAGTTTCCCTTGAAGATAGAGCTACACTTAAAGTTGGACAAGGGTGAAGAAATGGAGAAAGACAACGACAAAGTAATATGGTGATTTTGCACTTTCGATACGCAAATATGGGGAGAGAGAGAGAGAGGTAGAGGAGGTGAGTATGAGAAAAAAGCAATTACCCTGAGAAGCATCAGTCCTTTGTCTGAAGGTAAAAGAATATAATAGCACCGAAAGGAAGTCTCCATTGCAGTTTCAATGTTACAAGTAGAAGAGCAAACTAAACCCTCATCTAGGGAATTTAGAACACTCCTTACGACATGAAAGACTGCAAAACAAAGTGTAAGTGAGAGATGAAATCAGTATCATGCTGATAAGAAATAGCCAAAACTATCACTACAACACTGACAATCATGATATCTACACAAGATTAAGAGAGCCTTTCACGCACGTTGCTTGTTGAGCTTTGTGTCGTCGTTCTCATCTGTATCGTGAACAGTTGACGGACTAACAATGTAGGCAGCACCCATTATCAGCCCTGTCCAAACCAAATGACCAAAAATAAGAAGTGGAAAACGTCAAATAAAGTATTATTCGCAGTTAAGTTCCTAGGTATTGAAATGGCAAGTTCAGGGTTCAAAGGTGGATCTATTATAACTTACTCAAAAATTCTAAAACTAGCAAACTAGCTTTTCAGTTCAGGAAAACCTACCATCCATCTGCAGTTAATGCAGAGACAAAAACTACATGAGTAGGAGCCTCTGCAACTTGATCGCATGCCAAAAAAAAAAACCTAATAGTACCATTGCTGCAAACGAAAAGAGACAAATTCTAGTTCTCCAGAAACTAAAGACAATTTAGCCTTAAAGAGGCTATATTGACCATGTTTATGGAGAAAATGCAATAGGACAAGTCAACTTAACTATAACTACAGATATGCAAATCAAGGCTACATGAAAAGTACGGGTGACAGTAGCCACGATGCCAAGGAAATTGAACCTTAAACTGCTCTCCATGACAGCATTATCAGAAAGGTTATAAAAATTACAAAGTACATAAACTGATGGATTTAACTTAATGCCTGAAAACTAAGCACAAAGTAAATCCTGAAAAAACAATGATGTGCCTTCTCTAAGATATGTACCTTCACTTAGTGATCCTAAGTTGGTTCTCTGAATGACATTCAAGTCCATAGGTGATGAAACTTGCTTTAGCTTCGGACTGTCCTGGAAAGAGGGCATATACAGTATTGTTTGTCTGCCGACATTGACAGAGTTCTCAATTATATCTATAGTTCCAAGATCATCATTGGTTACTGGACAAGACGAGCTCCTAGTTTGTTTCATATTTGAGTAGTCCAATGGAATGCCATGACATCTGCATGTCTGCTTAAATAGAAGATAACTGTGATGACACTGATTTCATTGTCACAGTTAAAGCACTGCCACTGGAAACAAGTGAACAAATAGTAGGTAAAGTAGTATTCTTCATTCTACAGAAGAATATATGATTTCTTGGTGCATAGAATGCATTTTGTCAAACGTGAATCAATTTAGCAGTCTTCCTACAGTTTATAATCTAAATCACACAACATTAAGAACAACTAATCTTCTCTTTCAGGATGTGGAACAGGCCAGTAGAAAAGTACACAAATGCCGCATTACGCAATTTTCAGCTGAAGCTTTTAAATTGTGAGCATTTTGACTAGCACTTTAAACCAGTTTAACGACAGCAAGTAGATGATTGCTGAAAATATCCCTTTACATGGAATGGGTTTTCAGCAGCCCCAAGAATTCAATGCATGTACTTCAACTTTATAGTTTAATTTCAGAGTTTTACTTTAATGCAACTTTGAGCTAAAGAAAAAGCAGGGAAAGTTAATGCAAAAATATGCAACGAACAAAAGTAACACAAACCTCCCAAACATTTAGGTAACTGAATATATGCATACGTGTCATCACATAATTAACCGACAATTCAGTACACTATGCTGGAACCTGGAACTTCTGCATATGATCTGAGAATCTCAGAAATCAGAAGTCCTAAAGTCCTCATCCCACAAATTTTTCTCAATTAAGTATAAAAGGATACCTGACAAAAGATGAACTCATCAGGTATGGGGTTGACAGTTGCCCGCAAGTTGCAGGATATCTGGTTCACAGCATTTATTAAATTGGTCTTGAATATAAAACGAGCTTGGAATGAATCTTCCCTGTCATCCTTTAATTCCTGAAACCATCTTTTTGCCAGACCATACAGTACCTGTGGATCTGAAAATTTAATTTGATAAAAAACTCAAAAGAAAAAAATTCTTACGCCACCGTTACAATTTTTGTGGCAAGTGTCTTAATATTCGCCTCTGTCTCTCTTACAGAGTATTCTGAACCAAACCTAACTCAAGCCAAATTAGAGTTCATTTTCCCGTGGCTGGCCAGGTCAAAGAAACACCCTACTAGATATTGGACATTGCACAAGATATGGCAGGTAAACTATAACATTTGGCCAAGATATGGCAGGTACAATATTAGTTTTCTTTCTCCTCACCACAGGAAGTTACTATAATGAGCAGCTATAGTAATTAGGAAGAGTGACAATTATAAACCCAAGAGAGAAGTAGCATTCTAATCAAAGATCTGGTGTAACAGAAAAGAGATAGCATGACATTACGATTGCCAAAAAATTAAAAGAATCAAACGCCTTTGATCTTTTCCATTACATATGAAGTAGGGTCTACAGTAATCCGTGTTAATTTATAGTGATATCCAACAAAAAGGTCATCATCCAAAAACTGTTGTGAAACTAGGATTAAAAATTTGTCACAACAAGTTCAAAAGATGCTGTCATATAATAGCTATGCTTAACCTGGAACAAATGTCTGAAATGAGCAGTGTTTTAGTGAGCCGATCTGTTCTACAAAGTGGTTGATATTCTTAGTTACGTCACGAAGGTGGTTTGATGTGTGCTCCAATAAAATAAATTCCACCAGAACAGACTTGTCAGCAGCATCCTGCCAAGAACTCACCAATACTTTGTAGTCTATAACTATGAAGAATTATCACTAACATTGTGTATTGAACAGACAGATGAAAAGTGTCTCACCATCAGAGCCTTCATTGTCACAGAATCCAGGGTACCAACAAGACAAGTACTTATTAACATCACTTTTATTGCAACATTTTTATTGCGACCTCCCCACGTGTATACAACTTTTTCACTCAGAACATCTGCAAGCTTCAGGTCTGCAACAAATTATAAGAAAATACAAATAAGCAATCACCAATAGATCTAAAGTCAAAATTAATACCTTTTCCGGCAAATACACTTGTATATGCTTATCAAGAGAGGTCTTGGCACAAGAGAAGAAACTGAAAGATATTATGCTTACACAAGGCTCCACAATCATTGGATTCAGGAAAGAAAGCATCAGTAGGCAAATTGTTCACTGCATGGTGAAAATCACGCAGGTTGAAGCTTCCATGAGGATTATATGCAATCTTCAGCTGTGCACAATGAAAGTTCCATCTCTTAACTTCAGTCATCAGTCAATTTACTCTTCGAATAAAAAATTTGAGGCGAGAAGCTATTGCTCATCTACAGAAAATAAAGTCACAAAAAATATGAACAAAATATTTTGGGTTACGAAAGTGTATTAGAATAATATGCCACACACTTCAATAGTTTAACTCAAACTTCACATTGCATACAGGTCCTTAAATGGTGTAAGATTAGCTAATCTGAAAATGATCGCACATAAAAAGATGCAAAAAGGATCATGAGTATGAGTACCACATAACATATTAAGTGTAATCACTTCCATTTAGTTCATGATGATAATTATCAAGTTCAATTACCCCAATGCTTGGTGAAAGCATTCAGATATCCAGATGCAATTTTCGTTCCTCAGATTAATGCATCCCCAATCTCCCACAACCTCTCAACTCTAATAACTATTTCTCTCAAAAATAGATAAATGTGGAGTATATGCTGCTGGCATATCATTTATTGCAGCAATAGAATTATAATTTATACTATTATAATTAGCTTTACCGGAAACAAGAAATAATATAGTAAAATAAGTTAAACAAACACAAACACAAATTTAAGAGTAGGTTAATCCTTGAGCAAAAAGACCTCATCTGAACAAGAAATTCGATTTCTGAGGACATAGCAAAGTCCAATGCGATCAAGCAAAGGCTTCGAATTCGGTTGAATTCCGTTGAAATTATTATCAACCTTCGGACTTGAAACGGCGTAGTAATTTGCAAGCTGCAATAATGACTGGTACAGTAGGAAAAATCAAGTGAAAATCGAATCAAATAAAATTTGATTTACTAAATTATTTCTGAGCTATCTGAATTTGCAATTGCAATAAGCTAAAATAAAAGATCGTTGCAACGATTTTCACAAGACAGCCAATAAAGCTGACTTCTTCAAGCAAAATCTAAGCGTATATTTACGGGTGTGTGAGCATTGCCTGCTTCAGATCTCGAAGAATTGGAGGCGATAAGCTGCGCAAATCCAATACGAAGCAAAGCAGTACCATATTTCCGTTTCACTTAATTTCTCCTTTCGCTGATAAAATGTCAAAGCGAGCTCCTGTCCCTCTTAAGTCATATATTAGAGTATCGAGTTTTGGCGCGTAACACTGTAGTCCAACTCCAATCATCTCTATTTATTTCAGCGTTAATTACACTTGTACCCCTTTAAAAGAGTGAAATTACCAACTTGTCCTTTTATTTCAAAAATTATCAGTAAATCTTTCCTTGTCGTTGGGATTTTTTATACACATAGAGATAGCAATTCAAACCCTATCCGCAAACTCCAAAACTCACCTCGCTCTTCACGGCACGAGTTGAAAACCCGCTCTATAGTAGAACAGGGCATCTTCGGGTTTAGGGTAAACCCGCCCTTCTTGGCCCGATATGCATATTATAAAATATATTAGATAAATATATTTTATTTGATCGATTTTTATGGATGTTCTATTTTGAAAGAATGGATTTTTTAAATATATATATGATTTTGTAATTATATTATAATATAGTAATATTTCATTACTTATATAGTGTTGCATTTAATTTAAAAAAATGGGTACGTATAGGGGGCAAATTCTGTTATTACAAAAGCAAGTTTCGAACCCTATAACTTGCAAGAACGGGCATTGGCAATTTTTCAAACTTAAAAAATACTAGGTGGCGTAGGTTCGAGTAGTAGTAAAACCCGTTCCTATCTATCCCATCGCCAACCCCATATATGGAAAAAAATTTAAAATATTGATCTCACCATAAAAATTTGGTAGAATTCCTATTTTGCCCTTGACTTATGATTTGATTCATTGTGAGATTCTGTAACTTGAAAGATGCATAAATGTAATATATTGTTGTTAAAGTGGTAAAAAGAAAATTGAATTTTGTTATTATTGCTTAGTTATTGGATTGAAAATATAATCATTGGAGCTGAAAAACATAGTCCTTTCGGCCAGCAAACCTCAGATGAACTGGCAACCCTTTGCACATTTACATTTATCATAGGGGGCCAAAAAAAAATGGAAAATTGATTCGCCTAGCTTCCTCTAGTGCTGTGTTCTTTTTTTTTTTTTTTTTTTAAAGAATACATTTAATCATTATATCATCAATACATCAATATAAATACTTTAATATATTTAAAAATAAACTATAATGACAATTATAAGTAAGCTACTATACAATAGAATTAAAGCTATTATGCGGTAATTGCAATGAAAATGGGGTTAATTGCGCCGTAGCCTCTTAAAATTCAAAATGAGCACCATAAACTCTGTTATTTTAAAATTAGCATATTAAATTCTGTGAAATTTGAAATAAGCATCATAAACCTTGTCATTTTAAAATTAATACACTAAACCTTGTCTTTTTGTTTAATAGAGCAAATCAACCCATATCAATATATAAATTTCGGGCGTTTAGTATGCTATTTTTAAAATAATAGGAGCTAGTGTGCTAATCTTAAAATGATAGGGTCTATAGTACTCATTTCAAATTTAACAGGATTTAACGTGCTAATTTTAAAATAACGGGATTTATGGTGTTTATTTCGAATTTCACATAGGGGTATAGTGCAATTTTCCCCATGAAAATGACTAATATCCCGCGCATGGTTTTTGCTAAATGCAGTATTACATAAAACTGGCAACCTCAGTAAATTTATATATGCAATAAGCTTAATTGTAATAATTGTTATCACAGTATCAATATTTTTCCTATAAGTCCTGGTAAGTAACATTTATTATTTTTTTTCCTTTCAAAAAATAACATTTACCCGTTTATTTACAAAGACATTCTTTCAATTTTTGAAACATTACATATACACTCCTTTAGGCAAAATGGTCATTTGATCAGTTAATTATTTGATTTAAAAAAAAATGAAGAAGAAATTGAATTGAGGACAAAATGGTTTCGCTACTTCTTTGGGGATTTTGTAATAGAACACTTTCAAATGGGAGATATCTGTAATTTTCCGAAATAAAAGGAGCAGAGTTAGTGATTTAACTATTTTGAAGGGGATATGCCCCTTGTTTTATTTTTGTTTTTCTTTTCCTTTCATTGTTCAATGTTTTCATTTTCTTCTCTTTTTTCAACCATTTCTTCGTAGATGTACATATCTGGAATGTCTTTTTATAGAAACGATCAATACATTTAATCAAAGTACAATAACTCATATAAGAAAAACTGTTAACAGTACTATACAATAAAAATAAAGAAATAAAATCAAAGCTACCGCATCATAAAAAAAGCTTTCACATGCTGTTGGTATCGAATTCATAACCTATTGATTATAAAACTTCTCAAATGCCAGGAGTGTTCTAACTACATTTATATTTGGAACTATTTGGAAATTAGAAATATGTTTAATTAATTTATTTTTAGCAAAAAAAATTTTCAAAAAAAATCACACTTTATCTTATTATGACTTCGCCAATCTTCCACAAAATTATTAAGTTTGACATAAAAGATATTAGCTATTGTGGTACACTCGAATGTGTGTGCTTTAATTTTTAATTAGATGAAATTAGAAAAATTATGTAAAATAATATTAAATTTTTTCTTAATTTTTTTAAATATTTTACTTGAATTTATTGCATAGAATAATACGATTAAAGAATAAATTTGGAAATAATAAAGTTTAAAGAAAAAGTTATAATTGGAGGAAAAAAGATAAAAATAGATATAGAATAAGCTAAAAAAATATTTTACATTATCTCTAAAAACTAGGGTTAATTTTGTTAACTCATCTAAAAATACACCGAAATTAAATAACTACTTAAGGGTCTCATACTTTATATTTAGTATAGATATAGATAATGTGTGCTGCAAATCATTTTATTTTAAAGTTATAAAAATATGTAAATATATTATGACTTTTCACGCATAAAAATATGTAAATATTTTTTTTTTTTCCAATTTTACATGCTTTAGATAGTTAACGATATTCTTTTTTGTCTACATGGTTTAAATGTTGTAATTTTGTGATTTAGTTTTTGCACTTTACTTTTTTTTCTTTTTTTTTTTTCCTCATTAAATTCCTTGATCCAAAAAAGGGTTAAAAGTAATATTTTCACTAGGTATCCAAACATATTTTTATTTTTGTACAAAATTCAATTAAACTTATTTGCAATCTTAAGAATGTAATAAATAAAAATCTTAAGCGGAAATATAAAAGATGTCCTTATATTACCACTATTTCTAGTTATGTGAACTTAAATGATTGACGGATTAATCTAATTATATATTTTTAATGATAGATAATTTAGTTATTCTTTTAATAGGCTTCGTAATTAACATCAAAATTATTAAAACGCTAATATAATTAATTAAAATATTAGATAGTTTGATTTTGTATCAATCAAGTGAAGTTACTACACCATGACTAATACTGCAATATGATAAACATTTCGCATGATTGCGGCCTTATCCAAGTAGAGGATTTTAGTTGATTATGATGCATTATTACTTCAACAATTAATAATTTTGTCGTCTTGGGATATTTTCGATATTGTGTAAGATACACCATAAGAAATTTGAGCAATTACTACTGTTGAAAGCTGATGTTAATAGGAAATAATTAATGGTGGTCAAAAATCATTTACTATGACTTCACATCAGCAATAATGCGTGATTTTTGCGAGAGAAGCAAAAAATCCACCATGCCATATATCTGTAGTGGATGGTTTCACCTCGATGTAACCATAGTAAATGATATTTTCATCTCGACTTTTTGAATCATTGGCTATTGCATCCACCATGACTCTTAATTTTAAATTATTGGCTACTACTTTTACCATGCCCTTTTTTTTTTCTTTTTTGTTGCAAATATTTAATATTTTTGTAGTGATACAATATGTATATGTATCTGGCACACTACTTGGCTTGTTCATATATTAAAATAAAAAAAATAAAAAAGAAATATCATGTATTAAAACATGTATCCTACACATCACTTGACAAGTTAGATTCTTTTTCATATATTTTACAAGTAAATGAGTGAGATAAAAAAGTTAAACATATTAAAATTATATGAAGGGCAAATGTCACTAATGGCCTCTAAAGTTTTTATTTTTTCTCACTTAAGTCTCTCATGTTTCATTTTTTACTGTAATGTCCCTAAACTAATAAATTTATGCCACTTTGATCCTTTGGTCAACTTTATTGCCATTTTTTACTGCAAAAAGGACTTACATCAGTATCATTCAACAAAAAAATTGTCATTTAAATAAAAAATAAATAAAAGAGAAAATATCTAAATAAGAAACCCTAAAAATCACCAACATTCTTTAACTTACATAAGCATCAATTTTATAAATAACATTCCTATTTGTTATTATTTGTCAAATTTTTATTTAAAATAACAATTGTGCCCATTTTAAATTGTGAATAATACCGACATGGGTCTTTTTTCAGTAAAAATTGGCCAAAAAATTCACCAAATGATCAAAGTGATACAAAATTATTAGTTTAAGAACTCTATTGTCAAAAATAAAATATGAGGGACTAAAATGAGAAAAAAAAAAGAAAATATGAGGTACCATTTCACTACAAAAATATGGACTTTTTGCAACTAAAAGTTTAATAGCCGTAGTGAAAGTAGTGGCTAATTAATAGCCGTGGTGGATGTAATAGCCTATAATCCACAAAATCGTGGTGAAAACATTATTTGCCGTGGCTATACCGAGGTAAAAAACATTCACTATGGCATATAGTCGTGGTGAATTTTTTGCTACGCTCACAAAAACCACGGATCATTGCTGTAGTGAAGCTATAGCAAATGACTTTCCGCCACCATTTTTTCCATTAACATCGATTTTTAGCCGTAGTAATTGCTCAAATTTTTTATAGTGATTAGTGACATTTACCCTTATATGAAATAAAAAAAGAAGTGATGTCTCATTCAACACTCAATCTTCTTCCTCCTCCTCCTCCTCCTC
>JACFYI010003849.1:399410-412244 GCA_014898755.1 Handroanthus guayacan
TTCTTTTTTTCTATTTTCTGAATTACCAAATGTGGGAAGGCCAGGAAGCACCATGCTAAAAATGTGTACACATCACAAAGTGGGGGAAAAAAATCAAAAAAGACAAAAAATCAAAAAATTAGACTAGTGTCAAACTTGAGTTCAAGTCTAATGCATAAGTTTCAAACTCGAGCTCAAGTTAAAAAAAAAAAATTCTTCCAAGCGTTGTTAGACTCGATTCAACTCGATTGCATCCCTAATTCTAATATTTAGATTCACTTTATAAAGTAGCCAAAGACATTAATGAGGCACAAATACTTTTAATATACGAAAAACATTGAATCAAATATGAGCACACATATAAAAGGATCATCACAACAGCCCACCAAATAGCTATCTTTAAATTCTCACAATCACGTATACGGGACACCAACGTTATTTTGGATCCTCCAATTTAAAATATATACGTTTTATTTTTCATCCCATTACATGAATGCATATCATATATATTATATCCACAAATCAATAACTTTTACAAAAAAATATTTAATACAATTGTCATCTATACATCAACCAGAATAGAAGACGAAAAAATTTTTGAAAACAGTACTCAAACTGCAAAAGGAATAAAAAATAACAAAGCAATTTTCCAATAAGTGTTCATTATTCATTTCATTTCACAGATGCATTCCAAGTGTGTTGTGTCTAAAACAAAATATTTTTGTACAAAAATATATAATTAATGCACTTAGCATGTATCTGTGAGATAAAATAAGTAATAAAACACCAATTGAAATAAAAGATCCAAACCGAACAGAAAACTCTATTCCCCAAACAAATCCACAGCACTAACCCCATTCAGATCCCTTCCAAAATACCCTTTCATCCTCTTCATAATCATCTCCTTCATAAACATAGCACCCGTAACACTAGCAAGCCCTGGATTTTGACTATTCAGCACAGAGAAAATCGTTACAAGCTCAAAACCACCATTAAAGCAAAAATGCAAAAGCCCTTTTGGAAATACAAAAACTTCACCTTCTTCCAAACGCTTCTGAAACACTTGATTATTCGAGTCGATGAATCCAGCCACCACAACTCCGGACCTAACAAAGATCATCTCCGAAGCTCTAGGATGGGCGTGCGGCGACACCATGCCATCGACTTCTATGTCTATCCGGGCTGTGGATAACCCTAGAGTGTTTAGGCCCGGGAACTCCGAAGCTGTGGCTATAGTCATAGCCGAACCGTAGAAGTTATCCGTGTCTCCAGGTTCGCTCAACAATGACGACTTGAAATCCGAGGCTGTTATGTTTGAAGGGTTCTTGCAAGGGAAGCCATTGATGAATAATTTTTGGTTCTTCGTGTCGGAAGGACAGGTATCGTAGAGATTGTCATTGTCTCCTAAGGAAGGTTTGGTGAAAGAAAGGAAAAGTGTTAGTAAGGTTAAGGATGTAATGAGTTTTGTGTTGTTATTGGTCATTTTTTGAGGGATTGGATTTTGTATTTTACATGTGGAAGTGTGTATATATATACATTGGGGGGTTTTGCAGCATATGGAAGTAAAATGTTGTCAAGCTTGGAGTTCACTTCACTTCAAGATTTTGTTTGTGGAGGTTGCTTATGGTGTAAAAAGCATACTTTGGTCAAAAAGAAAGTTGGGATACAGTTTTCTGTGAGGTTGGGTGTCCCTGTGCTTGAGTTATAAGGACATATAAGTTGATTCATAGAGGACTGCAAATGATGCTTTATATTGTTTACTGGGGCATAGGTTCCAAAGAGTGTTGTTTTATTCTTTCCACTATTGGGAATAATGGGTAGAATTGGAAATGGGAGGGGATAAAAAGGGCATTTGATGTACATTTGTTAGAAGATTATGAGTTTGATTCCAATTGATGGTGGTGGGCTTTTTTGATTGCATGGTAGTTTTAAGGATTTTTTATTGTATAGTAGGTGATCTTAAGGTCTCTTTTTTTTTTTTTTTAATGTTAAGTGATTTTTTTATGTTAATGATATATTGATTGAAGGCTATTTTCTTCTCTCAGAAAAATAAGTAATTAAATAAATGAAAATCAAAACACTTCATGATCTGCACAATTTTAAATAGTTGGGTCACAATCTAGTTTGCCTGTTTAGGCCTGCATATCGTGAACGTCCAACACCAACACATGGCTTGATTCCATAGTGCCACAGAGGCATGACATAATAGGGCGTTGTGCACTGTAAATAACTCAATCATAGTCCGATAAATTTATGCATTTGTGAGAATTGAATCCTTTTACGTATTTTGACCTCTTCTACTATATCAGCATTGTGCTAACTTACATATTAGAGGGTTTTGCCAAATCCAACAATCTAGATCATGCTCTTTGATTTAGATTAAGAGGCTGCTTGGGTGAGCTTATGAACTTTTTAAAACATCATACTTATGAAATGTTTTATATATAAGATGTAAAAAAAGTACTGTTTGGTAAAAAAATTTTGTAATAAGATAATATAAACTCCTAAAAGAAGACGTTAGGTTCTTCTAATCTCTTTTTTTAAAAAAAAAAAAGATAAAAAGAGAAAAAGTAACAAGTTCTCAACTTGTTTTTAAGATCTTAAGATGTTCGTGTAATTTTAACAATATTAATTACAAAATTATCATTTTTAATATCTTATTTTATGTATCCAAACATTATAACAAATTATTTTTAAAATAAAGACTTACATCTTATAAATTTCATTTATATCTTATAAGATCTAAAATGTTATAAAATATTTTAAATAAACTTAACTAAACACCCCCGCCCTCAAAGATACCTGCTCCTTTCCAGCTCCCGACGATCGCTATATCAGACCTCATCATTTCCGAGCCGGCCCCAGATTAAACGATACCGGTTTGGTGACCCATGTGAGAAATCAATAACAAGTGGACAAATAAAAATCTCATGGCATATGTAAATTTTAGCATTTTTCATTGTACGCCAAGGGAAAATAAAACATAGGATGATTTGAGTGATACATTAAAGATTCAATTAGGTCGTCCAATATTAATTAATAGGCTTGATCATTTCACTCCTATATTTTTTGAAAAGAATAAATGTTCTTTGGAAGTTATTACTTGAATCTGAAAGAGAGACTAGTTGAATTTTTTCAATAATCAAAAAGTGTAGCATGCTTGAATCTAATTGGGATTCATGATGGTGAAGAAACTGGATCGACAAAAAGAAGGATGCTAGCTGTAATATATCTAATGAAGCCGTCACTGGAATTGAGAACTTATTGAAAGAGAAAGCTATCAAATATTTAAAGTTTCTTGTTGTGTATATGTTATATGGATAACCCAATTCACAAGGATTGGAATTGTCTTATCGTCCATTGATTTGAGGACAAGGCAAGATAGAATCAACTGGAATTCAAAACAGTTATTCAAAATCTTAACGAAACGCTAAATTTGTTACCTCCCTAGAACTTTTCGTGGGAGGGAAAAAAAAAGAAAAAAGAAAAAGAAAATGAGTAATTCCATATTGAAGTGGAGAATTTCTTTAAGCAACAAAGGATTTGGTCAATGAATATTCATTTAAATGATACTTTCTATTTATTTTCGAGAAAACAAGTAGGCTATTTCTTTGCAGAATTATGCCCAGTTTCATGTGTGGCAATTTCTCCAAGATTTCTTCATTAGTTGGAGGAAGAATGTGCACAAATCAAATGTTTAAGAGAATACATCGAGAGGAAATTTTATTTCGTTATCAAGAATCGATTTTCAAAAAGGTACGGAATGTATTGTCAAATATTCATTATTATGATTCCACGAGATCTAGACAAAAAATTTGTGATATTAACATTATTGAAAGATGATTTTAATAGTAAATAGTGGTGGTAAAAAGTCACTTGCTAGGGTTTTATCACTATAATGTGTAGTTTCTTTGAGAGTAGAGAAAAATTTACCATAACATATAGCAATAGTGAATATTTTCACCTCAGTATAGTAATGGCAAATGATATTTTCACATCGACTTTTGGGATCATTGGATACCATATACACAACGGCTCTTAATTTTGAGTTATTGATTATTATTTCCACCACGACTGTTAATTTTTGTGTTGCAAATATTCAATATTTGTAACAACCCGAAAATTTCCCTAAAATAAATTTTAAAAGTAGCAAAATTTCTCTAATTATATTTTTGAACTGTTAGTGTTAATCAATAAATGTTTTAAAACGTTTTTTAGTAAAACTCTAATCGGTAACCGATTTTTCATCGGTTTGAGATTTTTCTCATTATCAAAAATCTCGAAAAATTTATTTCACATCCAAAAATTCTTGTATATGTTATTTTGACTCAAGAATACTCATAATTATATTTTCGAACCCTTAGTTTCAAAAATTCAAAACCCAGTGCTGTTAAAATGATTTTTATCGCTATTGTCCGAAAAATTTTAAAACGGAGAAAATATTTCAATTTAGCAATCAAAAATTTTATTTCAATCAAATGTGGATCAAAAATATTATTTTTAACCCAAATTAATGCATATTTTGCCCTAGAGTTAAGCCCAAAGATTTTATTCAATTTTTAAAGTTCAAGTCCAAACCATATTCTAAATTAAATTAAAAAAAAAAAAAGAGAAGAAAATGCTGCAAAATTCGGCCATCCAACCACACACACACACGCGAGAGGTGAAGAATCACCTTGTTCATTAAATGCATAAGCCACCTTAGTGCCTTAGTCACATATTTAATCATCCAATTCATTCAATGCCATAATTAATGCCACAACACCTCATACCATTAGTCATCTAATTCATTTAATGCTTCATTATGACCACTTTTGAATGTACAAGAGTGCCCTTACTCTTTCTTACTAAGTAGAAGAGAGTTTTGTGGCAAAAGACTTCATCTTCTTTCCATTGTTCTCTTGGCCGAAAATTGATAAAGGAAGAAGAAAAAAATTTTCAACCACTTTTCTCTCATCAAACTTGACTTAGGTGAAAGAGAAATTGATAAGGGTTTATTCATCTCCTACTCAGCTTAAGCATCTTGGTAAGTTCACATTTTATTTGAAGAAATTTAGTGAAATTGAGATGGAATTATAATTGAAGAAATTCTTTGATTTTGTAGGGATTAACTTGGAGAAAACTTAAGGAATAGATCAAGGTATATATTTAGCATCAAGGTAAGAATTATAACCATGTATCCCCTTCATTTCAGCCTCTTATGCCTTGTGATAATTATGGAATTTGCTCTATTGTCTTGGGATTTGTCATTGACATGTTTGACTTGTTCTTTGGTTACTTGCTTCATGTGATGAACACCATATTGTTATGTTGGTTGTGATTGAGCTTGGTTAAGTTTTTGTATGAAATTCATGAATATGAACTTAGTGGACATAAGGAATTTTTGGATCATCACACTTAAAATTGATAGCTAGATGATTTTATGAAATAAGTGAGATTTTAAAAATATGGGTTTTGCTCTCGGGTAGTTTCTCTAGTGCATATATTCTATTTTAAAAATTCGAAAACCCTACTTATATAGCTCCAAAAATTGCATATGAGGTACCGTTAAAAACCTCTTCGAGTCTAAATGTTGTTAAAACCAAGAATCGTCCAAAAACAAGGAGGAAAATGGTAGAAAAATCCATTTGAACCTAACCTACCATTTAGGCTAAAACAAAGGAAGCCTCTGTCATACCCTTAACTTTAAAATTTTGAAACTCAACCTCCTCACACCCAAAAATTTCATAAAATATGCCGTTTGACACCTTATCAAATGTAGTTAGTGTTAGGATCAAGAATAAAGCAAAATATGGAGAAAAATGATCGAAAATACCTTTGAAACCAGACTTGCCAGATCACCCGAAGGGCAGGGGACTCACTAGAATGAAACATAACACATCCTCTACTTTCAAACCATTGAAACTCAAGCTTTTCTTCACCAAATCAGCCCCAAAAATATTTGTTAGAAACCTTATTAAGTGTAGATGACAAAATACTCAAGAATCTTTGAAATCTATAAAGCAATCTTCCCAGAAAATTTCTTAAAACCGACCATGTCAAACTAACTTGGGGTTACGGTAGAACCATCGGTCAACTTTAAAAATTTATAACTAATAAACCGCTTGTCAGATTTTCAAAATAAAATCACCGTTGGAAAGCTCATCGAGTCCAGATGGTTGTAGAACTAAAATATCAATTTTAACTCAATGGAATGTATTTTTAAAATGATCGGAAAAATTTACTGCCATAACAAAGGAATTTTGAACTAGGCCAACTTAACTATTTTCCTCAAGAGAATCCCTCAAAATTCACATCCCATGTCATTTCAAACTATTTGGATGATCAAAATTAAAATCTTATGTCTTAGGTTCTAGTTCAAGAATTTCATTCATTCTTAACCCATGAATCTCTTGGAATATATGATTTCTGGCCATTTCGACAAATATTCGAATATTTACTCGGATAATTATTATTACCCTCGTAATTATTGGAATGTTACCCTTGTTATGGGCCCTTGGGAGACCTCAGGAGGGATGTTGGGCGGCGTTGGGCTGTCGGTTGATCCCTTAAATGGTCTCCTACTTGTTTAGGTAGTTTCGAGGAAGCCTGGGATATGTTTTCCAAGGACTAATCTATGACACGTTGTTTATCAACATTTATGTCACACTACAAAATCGGATCACCACCTTGAGTGGCCACTCAAGTGTGGGACTTGTGGAGGGATAAGACTGAAATTTATTTAGAATTATAAGGGTGACAGATCCACCAAATACTAGTTTTGCCTTTTTGTTATACGATTGTGTGAATTGCTATTGAATTTTAACTAGTTTATGCTCTTATTGAGCTACTTGTTTATACTTGTTATAAAATGATCATAATCGTTTAGCACGTTTCATTTTATCGAACTTCTTGCCTCTATTATCATTTGTTGAATTTCTTTGTTCCTTACCATTTCGTGCCTGTGATTCTTACTAAGTTAGTGAACTTATTTAATTATCTTATCTTATGTAGGTGAATAAGTTGGGAGCTGTTAGTACATAAACATACATTTATGTTTTATGCTTTCGTATGTAATAAATAGTGGCGATGTACACCTTAATTGTGAAAATTTTGTATTGTTGTAAATTAAAGGTCCTCGTAGGTTGTTGTAACCACTAAAATCTTGCATGTATAGAGTTTATGTAAAATAGTTTGTTTAGTTTGGGAGTTGTAAAAGTTTAGCTTATGTCGTGTAATAAAATCCAAGGCTATGTACAAGAGTATTTTGCAGTGTTTGTCTAATTATATTTATTTTGTATATCCTTTACGTCCGCCTGCCCACAGGTGGCGTTGCTGGTCTCGAGACGAAAGGTCCTGAATTCTGGGACGCTACAATATTTATGTAGTGCGGCTTCATTCAAGTAACAGATTGTCGTAAAATTGAAATTATCTTTTGATCAAATCCAAAGATCATTTGGATTCTATTAGCAATGGGGATTTAAATTAGCACACATTGATCCATCAAAGAGAGATTCAATCAGTGAAAAAAAAGATCAATTCACAAACATGAGAAGCACATAGCCATCTACTTGCGAAAGCAATCAAAGAATATCTTCAGAATCATCCTAGTTCTTTTTCCTTGATAGATGGTCAAAACGTGATTTGTGTTCGAACCATTTTAATAGGTTAGCTAAAGATCATAAATTGTTAAAGAAACAACAAGATCTTTCTTCTACCCCTTCCAGGTGATTGAGAAATAAAGTGTTGGTCAATATATTCAAGATAATAATGTACTTACAAAATACTATCTCAACTAATCCTACTTGATCATGTTTGGGTATGATAGGGTTCTGAAGGATAAAATAGGTATGAACCATTCCAATAAGATTTTATTCTCGATTGAAAATTCATTTTTCAAATTGTTCCATCAATTGAGTTGAAGACAGGATAATACACATTGCATCACAATCTTGGATCAGAAGAGAGTTTTCAAGAAATGATAGATTTATTCACTCTATCATATCGGGATGGATTTAATGCAATATAAGGTATTAGCTTTTTGAATTGATTCATACAAATTTGATAAAGCCTTTTCTTGAATGAGGCCAAGGATGAACATAAAAGAAATCTTTACCTTCTATCTTTTATGAAAAGAATAAATCTTTTTCTCGAATGATTAGAAAAAATATGATTTGAATCTCTTACAAAAATGATTTGAAAGATCCAAAAATAAAAAAATAGTTGTATTTGCTAGCAACAACACAATCGAGGCAATTAGTCAATATACATAAATTGATTCGAAATCTAATTCAAATTCCATATAGTACCTAAAAATACAAAAGAAATGTATTGAACTGAGACGCGATTGTAACTTTAAATATGGAATTCAAAGGGATCAACTAGAAAATGATACTCTGAATTCCATAACATTTTTGTAATACACAACAAACCACATATCATGTATCGAAATAGAAAAAGAGTGAGAATAAATATTTTGATCCTCTTATTTTGCTTTCTAGAACTAAGAGATCCAAGAATGGGGGTTCTCATGCATATAGATACATTGCATGCAACAGCCCCAAGAAACTCGCATGTGATATTGTCCGCTCTGGGGCTCGGACGAAACCGGAACACACCTCACGATTTTAAAACGCGTCACAAGGGGGAGGTATCCACATCCTTATAAGGCATACTTCATTCTCCTCCCCTACCGATGTGGGATCTCACAATCCACCCCCCTAGGGGACCTAGCGTCCTCGCTTGCACACCGGCCCGGGTACTGACTCTGATACCATTGTAACAGCCCCAAGAAACCCGCATGTGATATTGTCCGCTTTGGGGCCCGGATGAAACCGGAACACACCTCACGGTTTTAAAATACGTCACAAGGGAGAGGTATCCACATCCTTATAAGGCATGCTTCGTTCTTCTCCCCTACCGATGTGGGATCTCACATTGCACCTTAGTTAATTTGACCCATGATCATAAAAATCAAAAGAGGATACCTTCACTAAATTAACGATTTTTTACCCAAACAAAATAGTGTACAATCACTTTAAGAAGTCATACCGTGCATGCTGGCAACTCTAAGTAGGTCCTAAAAGGCCCCCGGGTTAGTTGAGTCATACCTCAATGTAAAATTGGAAATGAGCTTCATATATTTTGTAAAAACAATATTAGCACCATAGACCCTACCATTCTGTTTGACGTAGTTATTACTATCTTCTAACTTGTGGTGCTTTGCACACACGCATAGATACAATTGGTACTGTCATAATTGAGATGGAATGACAAATGTATCCTTTCAATTGTAGTACATTGGATCCTTTATTCCAATACGTATTTTATAACCTATTTCATTGAACAGATGTTGCCAAGAGTATGGCATTCACAGCATTGTGTTTTTATTCAAAAAAAAAATATATATATATTTAATACACTCGGTATGTATTTAATACAAGGAATAAAAAATGAAACACTATTTTGAAATAGAAATCCTAACGACAATATTTATTTGTTTTGCCCTCGGGGGAGGGGTTATGTGGGTGAGCGTGGGTGGGCCTTTTTGTCATTTAACCTCACAAAATGCTATTAAATATGAAATAAGATGAGTGATTATGAAACAAAGTGACAGATTTATAATGCTATTATTTCATTTTCCAGGATTTAAGTGTTTATTTTTAGTTTCACAATAAAGTTTGGTGCAATTTGTCCAAGGTGCTCCATATCTAGAAAAAGAAATTGAAAGTAAATTCAGAGAAAAAGGGCTATCTGTTGTTCATGAATTAGTACACCATATCAGAAGCATTAATTTCTTCCTTCAAACAAACAAGCATCAAATTTTGTTTCAAGGGAGTGTATTAAATAAAGATACACTTTGTTCTATACAGAACAATAGGCGGGCAATTGTTGGTTGAATTGGGTTAAAGTTATAAAATGGACTTGATTCTTAGGTGCAGAAAATGTATTAAAGTGAGGCGAGTAAGTCATATTCGAATTCGATTCAAAATTCTATAGAATTTGTGGCTGGTACTATTATGTCATATCCAGCTAAAACCAAACAATCCTAAAAAAATTCGAAATATGAAACTTTTTTTTAAAATATATTTTGGCTAAAAATTAATAAATTGGCGCACTTTTCAAACTACTTCAAGGTACACTTTTGTCTTTATTTATATTCTTCTTAGGCCCATCTATGTATAAACGTATAAAATAATATTATATTTTATGCATCATATTGTATATATTACGATACATTTATGTCTACTTTCCAAAAAGATGATACATTTATGTATTGTTATGTCATATATATTTTAAAGTGAGTTATATCATATAGCATATATATTATGTATAATATTACATTCAGGTTTAGATTATTAATGGATCGACCGAGTAAAATTCAAATATTCGCTCTATTTATTACGAATTACAGACTTTTTTAATCAAATCATATGTGTCAATTGTCTAACGTAACTTTTCATTGGTTAAAAATTTTGAACAATCAAATTAAATTTAAATCAAATCCGAATTAAAATCCGCTCCATTGATAGCCCTCCACAGTCCACACATTATATCATGAAAGGTAAATGTCACATTTCCAATAAAATAGAGTTTTTTTTTGTCACAAAAACAGGTGTTTGGCATTGCTTTTGGAAGCAGCTTTTGCTTTATAGTTATTGAAAAGTGATTTTGAAAGTATTTGATCAAGTAACTTCTGCTAAAATCAGCCAAAATCTAAAATCATGAGGTGCTTTTAGATTTTAGTTTCTGTTTTTTGGTTAAAAAAATTATATAAAAATAATTTATTATTCTCATTTTTATAATTTAAAATTTAGAAATATAATTAAGTATACGGAAAATCAATTTTTTAACAAACACTACTAGTAACTTTTTAGTTTTTAATTGTAAACACTTTCAATTTTCACTACGCACTTTTACAAATAACTTTTTAACTTCTTTACATGAAAATCACTTTTTTTTTTAACTTAGAAGCAATGCCAAACACTCTCTATATATTGTCATTAGTACATTTTATTCCTTAAACACACCTCAAAAAAAATTTTTAAATTAGATGAAATATGTGAAGGAGAACTGACATATGGTTTCGTGTGCTTGGCCAAATGAGTTTTCGTTCTAACCTAAGAAATTTTCTTCGTGTCTGCCTTATAGAACTTAAGATCCACAGATTGAGTTTGTGTAATTCTTTTGTTCTCTTCTGTGTGATGAGAAAATTACAATTTTAGTCTCATATAATAAGTCATTTTCAAAATCAAGTTTCATATATCCTCGTCTAAATTGTCAAATTAGTTCAATAAATTTAGGAAAAATTGCCAAACTAGTCCCATTTTTGAGTTTTGGGTGTAAATTAAAAATAGATGAAAACAATGAATTAACAAAATGAAGAAAAATAAAATAATTCTGTTAAATTGAAGATAAATTATAAAAATAAACATATGAATTAATTAAATTGAATAGACGGTAATATAATTATACTCAAAGTGTAAATAAAATAAAATAAGACAAAATTAAAGTTAATAATTTCTACTGTAATAATGTTAATAGAGCAAAAAATTACATGGATTGAAAATATATTCATCCGTAAATCCAACAATTATTTCAGAAAAACACAAATTGTCACAATATCTTCAAAATAATTATTTCTTTTTTTTTTTTGAATTATTTGTTTTATTTTATTTTAACTACTATGCTTTTTATTTTGCAATTAATTAATACGCTTTTAGTTATAACTCTACGCCAAGAGACGCATGAGATACTTTTTAAAAAAATAAATAAATATTGCACTAAAATAATTTTTTGTAAAATACAATTTTAAATTAATGTAATCTCCACTGGAAACGTACATGATAAATTAAGTTTTTAAATGAATAATGATCAATATTTAATATATCTTTTCTTTAAAGTTATATATGTCGTAATTGATTTTTCAATACATAAAAAAGTATTCACGCATGCTTAACTTGTATATATAACCTAGAGAAGCTCAATATCATTCGACACACTAACACTAAAACATTTACTATATAATCATGTTTTAATTTCTCCTAAAGAAAAAGAAAAACAATTTTTCCTCTTTATCATTTAATTAAAAAAAAAATTGAACGTAATTAGTAACTATGGTTATCCATATTAAGCTATTCGTTATTTTATTTAGCACATGAAATTTTAACTTCTAGTGAAACTTATAAATGTTATTATTCATTAATTCATATCTATAGGAATTAACATGTTAAAATTTGTATCACATAAGAAGTGTAAATGATTATTGCCAAGAAAATATTGTCGAGATTCAAAGTGTATTTTTGGCAAATTTATTTTTATTTTTCTCGACTGTTATTCTATCTTCACAATTTTTTATTTTAAGTCAGTGAAATTTGTATTATATTTTCATTTCTTCTGTTATTATTTACATGGTCTTAGGTGAAGAATTTTAAGTTGGTGATTCATGATGAATTTGAGTGACCGTACGAGTAATTTCTTGTTTGAAGTAGCTAAACAAACCTAACTACCACATATGGAAAACTTGTATGGAGTCCTATCTTGTGGGAGAAGACCTATGGGATAGTATGAATGAAGCTTTTACAATGGCTCCAAAGAATGCTAACAAGAATGCAGAGTCCTGCAAGCAATAGAAGCAAAAGAATGCAAAGGTAGAAATCAATTTCTCTTGGAATGTGTGACCATATTATGTTGGAATTTTGGATTTGTATATGTATGTGTGTATATATATATGTATATATAATTATATATTTTATGCTATCATGAAGGTTGGTTGAATTTGAAAGTGATCCTAAGCAATAGTACAGTTTGTGATTGTGAGGTATCTGTTGGAAAAATAAATATGGGCTGCACTTTTAGCGTAACTCGGATTCGTCG
>JACFYI010003849.1:412344-451679 GCA_014898755.1 Handroanthus guayacan
CCCTGCTACTACATAGCCTCCCCACCACACATCATGGTGTAACTATCATTGCGCACTCTTACAAATATCACAATAAAGAAATAAGATTGATAAGAAAAGATGCAATTTTCATGTGTGAGAGTATGTGAAAATAGTATTAGAGAGTTCTGTCAAAAAGAGTGCAAAGACTTGAATATTCGATGATACGCTTTGAAATTTTTATTGTAGCATACTTACATGTTATAAAACTTATCTGTTAATTTTTAGATGTATATATTTTTAGATAAAGTTTTGCCTATGGCTTAGAAGATTAAAAAGCATGTCATTCATCATATGTTGCCTTTTATGATTCAAAACTTGTATGGTTAGAAAGTAGATTTAAAATGATTTGAAATCAATATCATGCATCAAATTTAGCTTAGAATTTGATTTTATATGAATCTTTGAAGCATAGGTCAAAATATGAAAATTTTCATTAATTTTGAAGAAGATGATTAATAATTTCGTATTCTTCACTCTTGGTTGCATGTGTCGTTTTTGCAAACACACCCGTAAAGATCTTAAAATAAGAATCTGATTACAATTTGAGTTTTACAGGGATAGCCAAAATGTTGTTATTGGTAACACTGGCAAGCAGCATGTGCATCACATGCTCTATGTCTAGCACTTGACAATGGTCCCCAATTGTTGGAGCCAAATAACATGATGTGACCCAACCATACGGAGCCTCGTCAGATGTTGGGCCAGTGTGGTACCACTTTATTTGGACACATGGTAGCACATGTCGTTACTAAAAAAATAAAAAATTCATGTCCAAAAATGAGTCGCTAGTGCCCCGCCTCACAAGCAATGCATGGGGCTAGGTATAGTGTTCTCCGACAGACAATTTTGACCAAAAATGATAGAATGATCAATATTTCAAGTTTTGATTTTTTTTTTTTTACAATTTTTATTTGATTCTTCAAAAACATAAAATATTTTCAATAGTGATAGAAGTTTTGTACAATTTAAAAATTGTGGAAACTATTTTATTTCGAAAAAAAAAATTTATTATTTTTTTTTTGGAAACTCAAAATAATTATACCAAGGGGATGGCTACTTAGGGTAGAAGTTTAGGCATTTGTGAATTCTTTCCAGTTATAATTGCACTTGAAAAAATATGTTTTTTCATGTATTCCATCTTTAGTACTTGTGCTATGTACTCTAAATGTGGAATTCTACTACATTGATTCTAACATATTTTATCCCATTATATAGATTTGGCTATATTGAAAGACACTCAATGTATTCTCTAAAGGAGGCAAAAACGGTTAAGGGCTACGGAACTTAGAATAAGATATATATTTGGATTTATCCCTTATAGAATGAGTGTGTTAATCATACATCCACGGTATTTTGAGTAATGGCAAAGATGTAAAAGAAACTCATCTATTTGGGACATCATTTCCGTGATTATCCCGCATTCATAGGGACTTGGCAATGGTCATTCATGACTTTGGAAAGGTTTTCTGCTTTTCCTGTCCGATTTGTCAAATAGGTGTGGACACATCACTTAAGACTATTGAGAATACCTAGGCAAAAAAAAGAAAAAGAAAAAAGAAGGGATAAAAAGGACCATGGCAAAGTTGAAAGTGTACATGATCCGCACTAGCTTACAAACTCACGAGACATGGAGGTCATCATGAGAGAAATCTTTGAGGTTTTCATCTATAGAACAAACTTTCTACTAGCATTATCAACATGGCCTCATGTATTATAATGCACCAAAATACGATAGTGGATAGAAGTTATTATATAGAGGAGTAGTTACATGCATATAAACCTTTCCTATCATATCAGTGATTTACCCTTTGTAATTATTTGATTTCATGCATTTCTTTTGGATGACTTGAAATACGATATCCATCATCTTGAAACATGGTGAGAATGTTACGCATTTATATTGATGCTATATTTGAGTGCGAGTTCTTAGGTTAGACAAATTTTATTCTGACCTTAAAATAAATGCTTTTATACTCAGAAATTGAATTTATGATAATTGAAATACTTGGTTTAGAGGATCTCGATCCTTGTTCACTTTCTAATTAAGACCCTATATTAACTTGTCATAAAAATCAATTGTAGTACAAAAAAAAAAGTGTACAAATTACGCATCATAGTAAAAAAAATTTACGTCTTAATTAGAGCATGCATCAAAATCCATCATTACTAGCCTTAGCAAGGGTGACAAGCTAAATAGTAATAACTATGGCACCTGGCGTTGTAAGATTTGCTATGTGCTTAAGAGCAAGATGCCTTGAATGGAAAAAGAGTTGTTTCGTATTAACGTTAATTTTGAAGGTGCTCTTCCTTGTAACAAAGAGTTGTTTGCATTGCATTTTTCGCTAGGAATTTGCCAAGTGAGTGTGTTTGGCAAGACATGCAATCATTTAATGCTAAACTTCCTACCAAGGAGTTGAAGTTCGAGCATGTTTGCATGAAATTGATTGTGATAATCTTAGCTTGATTCCATCTCTCTAGAATTAAAAGAGGAACTTTCCCCTATTGGAGGGCTTACTAAAAATGCAAGCTAAAAATGCAAGCTTTTCTTATTATAATTATTTTTTATTTTTATTTATTTATTCTTTTTCCTCTATTGTGGATTCTTCTTCTTCTTCTTCTTCTTCTTCTTCTTCTTCTTATTATTATTTATTTATTTATTTATTCTTTTTCCTCTATTGTGGAGTTCTGTTTGAGGGTTGGGTAATTGTCTAGCTCATGAGGTTGCCCACTTAAATATGTGTGACGCAATGGCATCTAACTCTATTCCTATTCATGTGGCTCACATGATCTAATATATTTCTTTCCTATAATAGACAAGATTAAATTAAAAATGTATTTAATTTCTTTCCTTTTTTATAAAAGCCACGTGCGCTTATCTAATTTCCCAAATTCAATTAAGTGCCCCAAATTCTAGTGCTCATTCGTATAACTTGTTTGCTATGCCTCACATGCCCAATTTGCAAGGTAATTCGCCACTTGGTTTCCTTTTCGAGAATGTGAGGGATCCACGTTGTAATATGTTTCAAGATGTGTTAAATTATCAGACTTGTTAAACTTAAAGCTTACGTAATCAACAAATAAATGTAAATTAAATTAAAATAAATTACTACAGACTAATATTCTTTAGCTACTTAGATTATTAGGTTAGTTTTAGGAAATTAGCTATAGTTTATGCTGGAATAAAATTTATACAAATTAATATCCTATCAAAATGCATTTATGACTTTTCGAACTTAATATTAGGACAATAACGGAATTTTAAATTAAAAAAATGTACATATTAACATTCTATAATTACTTAGATTTATTAAGCCAATCTAAGAAACGAGCTGTGTGGAATAAAAATTTATATAAATTTTATGTTATTAAGTTTTTAACTGACTTATCCAGACAAAATTTTGGATTCATTTAATAGAGACAGATAACAATATATTCAAGAATTAATAAAAAAAAAAAAAGAAAGAAAGATTATTTTATTTACGTGACAACGTACTATTACGTAACCAGTGAGACTATCCCGTTTGAGCATGCGTTGAACTTCTGATTGGATGATCAAAACATTTTTAGTTTATCATATATGGATTAAGATAGTAATGAAAAATAATAATTATATGCATACTTTTATTGACTTAATAATTTGAATATATAATAAAACAACTACTAAATGCATGTAATTTATAAGTAAGTATGATTGAAAAGAAAAATATTTTAAAAAGAGAACATGGATCTTTGCTATATCTAAAACACTAGACCCTTTTTAGTGTATTTTCGTATGTATGATATTCCTAAAAAATCATCATTAAATTTTACAACTCCAAGTTTTACACCAAAAAAAAAAAAAAATGGTGACTTCCATTGTGTACACTCCATCCACTATTGTACTATGTATAAAGTGTGCAACTTTAAGGTTATTATGTTCAATAGCAACGCCACCCTTCTTCCAGTGAGGTCCCAGGACCCCCATTGACATTTATTTTTTTAATTAACACACACACATATACTTATATGTATGATATATCTAATTATTAGATTAAAGTGTGTGTATATATGAGTGGGACACCACTACTAAATTGACAACAAATTACTAATAAAAGTCTAAGGCTCTAGAATATCAAATGTTTAGAATGTGAATGGTAAGTTGACACAAGTATCTGAAATTTGAAGAGGCTTTCAATTTGATTATATTTGTTTTCTTTGATCATTATCACACCAAATTATTGCTTGAAAGCTTTATATTTCTTATATTTCTCTTTTAAACTTTATTTTTCACTCGATCACGACTAGTACTCGTTAGCTATTTCAACTAATTTGTCAAACTCGAGGCCATTTTAGTGAGTTAAAATTTTATGTTTTAGTTAATTTAGTAGTGCTTTATTAGTGAATTATTTTGTTAATCTTTTTTTATAGTTTTTTGTATTATTGAATATGTGAATGTTTTCAATTATTTCAGCACAATATGTCTTGTTATACTAATTCACTAGAACCTTTTCATAGTTTATGTCATTCAAATTATAAAATTTTTTACAAAGTTTTATTAACAATATCACCTAGGAATAAAAATATATGGGATTATTATTGGGATCGAAGGGACCTCACTAAATCAAGGTCCTGGAATTGCCACTAATTATTTCGGTGGTGTGTTTACATGTATTACGTCTAAAATACCCTTTAATATCAATTTACGTGAATAACCCACCTTCAAGTCATAACCCACTAGTTTATCGTATTACATTATGTATATGTCATATGAAATATATTAATTATATACTAATTACTAAAAAAGCACAAATCAACTATTATATATTAATTATGCATATGTATCGACGATGCAACAAACACTTGTAAAATTTTAGCACACACATGAAGTTTGCCAAAATTTCTAGTTTTAACCAAAAAAAAAAAAAAATAAAAAATTAAATATCTAATTTTATTTGTAAGGAAAGAAAAATGTTCTCAAAAGACTACCAAACATGTTAGCTATAAAAAGCTACTACACTTTATTTTACTTAGATGCAACGTTTTGCAACTTTTTGCACTTTCCATTCTAACTACCTTAACAACGTACTGTCATGTTTTCTGTCCTTTTCCACCACAAATTTTGAGAATTATTATGAAATTAACATTTTTAATTTTTTATCACTTTATTCAATCTTGGTTAACTAATTTTCTTTGTTGATCATTGATTGGTAGTTCACTAGTTCTTCTCTTTCTTCCCACACCTAGCTTTGAATGGTAAGATTAAATTGTACTATTTAATTTTATATTATATGAGCAATATATAAAAGGATTTTATTAAGTACTGGAGTATATTGATACCCGTTTTATGATAATTGTCTAGTTAATAATACTTTTATCTCGTTTTGTTTTAAGTAATTTTGAGTTGAAAAAATATGTTTTGGTGAATATATTAAAAATAAAAGTATGTTAAGTTGTATTTTTTGAAGTAGATATGTTTTGTTGCAATATTTTTTCATGTAAGTTTTTATTTTTAATTAGATTAGGGGTACTATCGTATCAAATATCTATACTAATATATGTTTTTATTATAGAAATATAATAAATAATATATATTTCTATTAAAATAGTAATTACATAATATAAGTATATGTCTTTTTATTTATATATAACGATTTGAACTTACCAAAATTTTCACAAAATATTAAAATGGTAGCATGTTTTTTAAGTATGATTTCACTCTGTGGAATTTGTGGAACAATCATGACAGCACATGCTTCTCTCCACTCTCTCTTTCAGATAGTGACAATTCAGAAAGGATACCTGGACTTTTTCTGCGTCTCACTAACTCAAAATCAAATTTTTATGTGGTGGTTTTTCACAATGATAATGTTATATGGGTGATTATGGTGGCGCGAAATGGTGACGTAAGTATGTCTAGTGGGTAGTAATATCGTGAAAAGGGTTATTGCAAATATTACAGGTTAAGGGCGAAGATGATCCTTTTCACCATCTGAGTTGACAGGGAATAGGGATTGAAGGTGGAAGTTTATCGAATTTGAAGCAAAAAATGTCTCGTTATCGGGTGCTAATGATGATGATTTCCTATAGTATATATATTTTTTTCTTACCCTTTTTTTGGTTTTTTCTTAAAACCTTGAGGGGATTTAAGCTCTAACTAGGCTGATTCCGCTTGATTTAAAGGATTTCAATCATAGTAAAATATAAAACCATTGTGGAGAAATACAAATCGATTGCAAGAGAATTCCAACATCCATCTTTCACTTTCATTAACCATAATACGAATGCTATTGTCCGTTTCATTTCTAAGAACACATCTCTGTCTTTCATTTCGTGTGATGTGTATTGCCTGTCACATACATTGATTATTTGGGTTTTTACTTCTATGTCAATATTATTTTACCTTTTTTCCTTTTCTAAAAAAAAAAAAAATCGCTCATTGACTTCTTATTTCCAATCTAATTGAAAGTGGATAACTGTTGTCATAAGGGATTCCCCCTTTTGTACTTGATGTCAACTTTCACTTAAATGAGATTGCCTTTTGCAAAAATAAAAATAAAAGAAAAAATAAAATAAATAAAAATTGGAAAACTAAATTTCAACAAAAACCACTCCCAAACAAGACACTAGCACACAGAAAGCACAATGACGTGGCAAGTTAACCTCCGTGTCCACATGTCCTAATTCCATTGGCTACTTTCTCCACGTGGCACCTCAAACTCGTCACTTCCAATAAAATCTTCTGTCCGTATCTCACTATGTAATTATTATCATTACTTCATTAAAAGGACCAATAAAAATTCAAAAAAATAAAGAAAATAACCTAATTCGGAAAACTAACGCAATTTTGAGTAGATTTGGAGCAGAACAAAATCCTACGCCCCTCGTGGCATTGTCAGTAATTTCGTGCTAAAAACGAGGTGACTTTCAGTTACGTGTCTCTCCCCCTATATAGATACAATTTTTACATTCACATCGATCCATTTGCATATTCTGATCCGCCGTCCAGAGCCTCTCTCTCAAACAGACCTCCTTTCAGTTTTGGTTTTAGATTGAGAGAAAAAAGAGTTCAATTCAATTTTGATCTCTTGTTTTTGAATATATAGATTCAGTTTTGATGAATTCATCATAATTGAAACGGAGATCGGATCGGTTTGATCTTCTTCCGCGTCGAGCCTCGAATTAATCGGAATTTTTTTTTGGTGATATTGTAGGTAATTTTTCAGATCTTGGTTATTTTGAGCTGTTTTTAGTAATGCATGTGTTTGTGTTTGGTTAATTGAGATTTTTTGAATTCGTATGTGTTTTTGTGTGAGGGTGAGGTGATCGTTGACGTTGCGGGTTCAGATCTCTATTCTGTTTTTATGTGTTTTTGTGTGAGGTTGAGCTGATCGTTGACGTTGCGGGTTCAGATCTCTATTCTGTTTTTGTGTTAAATGGGGTGTATATGTCTTTGCATGTGTTTAATTATATTTTTATTCCGGATTTTGCTTGTATGCTTTTGTGATGTGTGAATGTAATTTTGCATCCTGCGTCAGGCTAGAGTTGCTAAATAGTAATTATTCACTTGCATTTATTTTTTGTTGAATAAGGAAGTTTTATGTCCAAGCTGTGTCATATGTGTAACGTAGTGGACATATGAATTTCTGCGTTGATTTGATTTTCTTGTATGATGTGTCATAAATTTGTGTGCCTTATAGGATGTTGTAATTCAGTACATCTGTAAATATCTACTATGTTTATGGTGTTTCTGATTTTGCAAATGGATCTCAAGATTTCTTATGTTAAAAATAAGATTATTCTTTTTGACATGCATTTACTATTCAATATAATAGAGAATTTTTCCTTGGTTTTAGTGGTCGTTATTGTCAGTTAAAGATACCTATTTTTCTGAACATGTAGGAAAGCTAGTTTGAAAAATAAAGGTTTGGTCGTTTTTTTCAAGTGTAAATATGAAGGGTTGTACGAGTGTGTGAAGTTAGATTGCTTAGCCTTGATGGGGTATTTCTATAAAGTAATTAAAGTTGGCAGTAATTGGAAGTGTCTATACTTATTGGTGCAAATATAACCTCCAATGGGAAATTGAAGGGGAAAACATTAACCCTAGAAGAGATTTGAAGTGGTGGAAATTGAAGATAATTTCTAACAGAAAAAAATAGGTGGCAAAAGCCATCTCTTTTGTTTCGAATTATGTTGTTATTGGTGCTTATGTGAATATATTAGTCATGGGTGTGAGATATTTTGTGTTGAAATGATTTTATGATTAATATTGGGTTGAAATTTGCAGACTTTGCTGTTGAAATGGCATCAACAGCTGGAGCCACAGGATGGTTGAGGGGAATAGTTAAGGCTGTTCCTTCTGGAGACAGCTTGGTGATAATGGGAAACACCAAAGCTGAGATCCCCCCAGAGAAGACTATCACTTTGTCATCTCTAATGGCTCCTAAGTTGGTATGTTCAGTTTAATTGGATATCTTTTTGTATTACTTTTGCTTGGATAACCACGTGTCTTCTTTCTTGGCTGCATGATTTTTCATTCGTTCTTTCTCTTGTGGGAATGCCTTCTAGTTTTGTCTTTTCACATGGAATAATTTAGGGGTCTAGGAGGGAAATCTTTTAGTGCCGCTGATTATCATGATGGGATAATAATGTGAGCCTTTGTTTTACTCTTGCCGTGGTGATGCTTATGGTTTCTTTTCCATAAATAGGCTCCTCGCAGAGGTGGTGTTGATGAGCCATTTGCATGGGACAGTAGAGAATTTTTAAGGAAGCTTTGCATTGGAAAGGTGTGGTGTTGCTTCTTTGCGAAAAGGATTTTTATTTTTATTTTTATTTTCCTTCACCCACACACATACACACATATAATTTCTATTTTATCTCTTTAAGAATTGCCTTAAATTTATTTGACAATTTGCACTTCAGGAGGTCACTTTCAGAGTTGATTACACTGTCCCAGCCATTAATCGGGAATTTGGCTCTGTTTTTCTTGGGGATAAGAATGTGGCTTTGCTCGTGGTTGCTGCGGGCTGGGCTAAGGTCTTTTATCTTATGTTTATTTCTCATTTGAAATGTTAATATTTCCACTGGATAATTACCTCAACATGCCCTGAGGTTTGTAGTAATCCCCAAAACACCCCATTTGGTTTGACTAATTACCATTACACCCCGTATGTATTATAGTTATACCCCTTGTAAGTGTAACAAACATTACGAGTACACCCCCTCAATTAGACTTGTAATGTTTGTTACATTTTTAGGGGATTTAATTGTAATACATAGGGGGTGTTTCGGTAATTACTACAGACCTCAGGGGGTGTTTTGGTAATTACCACAGACCTCGGGGGGTGTTGAGGTAATCGCCTCCTTTTCCTATTTGTTTATGCTTTGGACTAAATGATATTTTTCCTTTTCCAAATGCAGGTTAGAGAGCAAGGTCAACAGAAAGGGGAAGCCAGTCCTTTCTTAGCAGAGTTGCTGCGTCTTGAAGAACAGGCCAAGCAGCAAGGTCTAGGCCGTTGGAACAGGGTACATATAAGTTTTCTGTTTGATGATTACTTCTTTATCTACCAGGGACTTATGTGGCATTATCTTTGATCATCTTTTGTGCCTAGAGAAAATGATATCTGATTCTGTTAAAACAATAATCCTGGCTTGTTATTGCTGCATTCAGGCACCAGGTGCTTCTGAGGCCTCCATTAGGGATCTTCCACCTTCAGCTGTTAGTGATCCTAGTAATTTTAATGCTATGGCTCTATTAGCCAGTAAGAAAGGTAGTCCTTTGGAGGCTATTGTGGACCAGGTTCGTGATGGGAGCACAATTCGTGTCTATCTGCTTCCAGACTTTCAGTATGTGCAAGTGTTTGTTGCGGGGATTCAGGTATATATATCAATCTGTCTGGCAGAATTCTTCTCTATTGAATTTTTCCCCTCTTATTTCCTAAATTTTGGTATCATCCATTTAATTTTTCAACCAGGCGCCATCTCCGGGTAGAAGGGCTGCATCAGAAGCTGGAATTGGAACTGAGATTGCCTCTAATGAACAAAATGGAGATTCCACAGCTGAAGTTCGTGCTCCTCTAACATCTGCACAGAGAGTTGCTGCCACTTCACAATCCATGGTTGAAGTTCCTGCAGATCCATATGGGAAAGAAGCCAAGCATTTCACAGAGATTCGTGTGTTGCACAGAGATGTAAGTACTATATAGAAGCATAGAGATTTGTACTTAAAATGCTTAGGTCTGTGTGATATATTTGTGATGTTTTTGTTACAGGTCAGGATTGTATTGGAGGGTGTTGACAAATTCAGCAATTTGACTGGTTCGGTGTATTATCCTGATGGTGAATCAGCAAAGGATTTGGCGTTTGAGCTTGTTGAAAATGTAAGTCATTTAATAATATTATTATGTTCTTAACATAAGATGAAAATTGCATAGTATCCCTGTAAAGTTGTCTTTACTTTATACCCTAAATGAGTCGTTTCTTCCAGACACTCCTTTTTTTACCCAGTCAGTGTTTCAGATGAAAGGTGAGAGCTCTCTACGACAAGCTTCTTCCTTACAAGTTGACAATGATTTCCCTTACGGGAAGGTCAGGGGCTCAATCCCCTCCCAGAGCATAAAAAAAGGAGAAAAAAAAAAAAGTTGACAATGATTTCCTTCCATGTTGATGCATTACTCCTTTTGCCTATCTCTAGATTATTAGTGGGAATGTTTTAGTATGTATTTTATTTCTAATTGAGACTATAATATATTTCAATCAAAAAAAAAAAAAACCACTATTGTGGCTTGGGAGTTGATGTACTTTTAATGGCACATCTAGTGAGTCCTGTCCTTGCAGGAAATGTGGTAGACTAGATCAAACTTGTATATGCGGTTGTGTTCAAATTTTTTGAAAAGATTGTAAATTAGTTTTCTCTTTTGGTTTTTTAGGTCAAATGTGTTGGCACTGTCAACAAAATCTGCAACTTGTTGCTACATTCTTTCCATATTAGTTTCAGATTATGTTTTGTGCCGCTGTCTCACCTTTTACCACTATTTGATGCCTTTTGTGCTTTGAGGATTTTATCTTACCCCCACTCACAATTTTCACAATTTGTCAATGTTATGATGTTTTAGGGTCTGGCTAAATATGTGGACTGGAGTGCAAGCTTGCTGGAAGATGATGTCCGGCGAAAGTTGAAGAATGCTGAACTTCAAGCAAAGAAGTCGCGATTAAGAATCTGGACTAATTATGTTCCCCCTGCCACAAACTCAAAGGCCATCCATGACCAGAACTTCACAGGAAAAGTAAGGCCAAGATTGGTTTTATTTTCAATTATGTTTGATCTGGGGGAATGAAAATGTATTGGAAACCATATTTTGGGTTAATGATATTATTATTTCTTCAAATATCCTAAACAATAAATTTTCATTCTCTCAGAACCTTTTCCTTATATTTGAATATATATCATGCAGTCACTATATCAATTTAAATATAGAGATCTTATGTATCTTATACAACTAATGTATCTATAGCTTAGAATAATTACCTTTATATAAATAACTATGTCTTATAATATATACCACGTTTCATTTTCCACAAACTTCGTGCGGAAACATTTAGAAATGCATCTCTCCAAAATGTTTCGCCCAAAACGTTGTGTTCATTATTTCTTCTGGTGATAATTGGTTTTTTGTTTTTCTGGACTTATTATTATTTACAGAAACTTATTTTTGAATTTCATGCAGGTCATTGAAGTTGTAAGTGCAGACTGTATTATTGTTGCTGATGATTCATTGCCATTTGGAGATCCATCTGCAGAGAGGCGAGTCAATCTCTCAAGTATAAGAGGCCCTAAAATGGGCAATCCTCGTAGAGATCAAAAACCTGATCCCTATGCTCGTGATGCTAAAGAATTTCTCAGAACACGCCTAATTGGTCGCCAAGTATGATTCTTGATTTTATGCATTCTATTTCCTGTGCTTATATAATATAATGTTGACATGATGTGCATCTGTTCAGGTGAATGTTTCAATGGAGTATTCCAGGAAGGTTAGTCTTGCAGATGGACCAGCTGCTCCATCTGGGTCCGCGGATACAAGGGTGATGGATTTTGGCACTGTCTTCCTTGTTAATCCGGCCAAGGATGGGGATGATGGTGCTTCTGGAGCAGGCAGCCAACAGACTGGGGTAAATATTGCTGAGCTTTTAGTTGCTCGCGGTTATGCTACTGTTGTCAGACACCGAGATTTTGAGGAGAGATCAAACTATTATGATGCCCTCCTCTCTGCTGAATCACGTGCAACATCTGGGAAGAAGGGTATGCATTCTGCCAAGGACCCTCCTGTGAGGCATGTGACAGACCTGTTAACGGTTAGTTCTACTCCGTACTGAATGGATGATAAGTCTTCTCCTTTAAATATTATTGTTGTTGTTAATATCTGATAAATGATTGACACGTAAATTTTTCGGTTGTGATTCGAACATCTGTAAGGCCCCTGCAAAGAAAGCGAGAGACTTCTTGCCATTCTTGCAACGCAATAGGAGAATGTCTGCTATTGTTGAATATGTGTTGAGCGGACATCGATTTAAAATAGATATTCCTAAGGCAACATGCAGTATTGCTTTCTCATTATCTGGGGTTAGATGTCCAGGACGTGATGAGCCTTATTCTGATGAAGCTATTGCATTTATGCGGCGAAAAATAATGCAGAGGGATGTTGAGGTAGTGTTTTTCTCCTTTTCATCCTATTTTCTGCTGCTTATGCTTTTGCATCTCAATAATACATTGATCTCGCACACGCAGATTGAGGTAGAAACTGTTGATAGAACTGGAACTTTCTTGGGAACTTTGTGGGAGTCCAGAACCAATATCGCAATACCACTTTTGGAAGCTGGCTTGGCAAAACTTCAGACTTCCTTTGGCTTGGATAGGATCCCGGAAGCTCATCTTCTAGCTCAAGCAGAGCAGTCAGCAAAACAGAAGAAGTTGAAGGTGAATGCACAGGGTGTTTCTTTTCCTGTCCTGCTTGTTATGTGCCCTTTTGCTAATACGCTCTGTGCAGATATGGGAGAATTATGTTGAGGGAGAGGAAGTTTCTAATGGTTCAGCTGTTGAAAGAAGACAGAAAGAGGAGTTCAAGGTATGTGAATTCAGAAGGTGCTATCACTTGGTATGGTTTCTGCTGTATTTGTAAGATAGTAATGGATAATCCTATTCTTTCTCAGGCTATTGTTACTGAAGTATTGGGAGGAGGTAAATTTTATGTTCAGTCAGTTGCTGATCAGAAAGTGGCCGCTATACAGAAGCAGCTTTCTTCTTTAAACCTTCAAGAAGCTCCTGTAATTGGTGCTTTCAATCCTAAAAAGGGAGATATTGTTCTGGCTCAGTTCAGTGCAGATAAATCTTGGAACCGTGCCATGGTAAGATGCCATGCATTAATTTGCTATTCACATTTATTTGATGGCAACCATTTACTTCCAACTAGTTGCGTGCTGTAAATTTTCCTACGACATCAGCTGGCAGTTAGTTTCTGAGATTCAAATTTATGTGGAAGTCCTACGTTAAAAATGACCGGAAGTATCGTTAACCTCGATTGTATGGTTGAATTTTAAAAGCATTCTAGTCGATATCATTATTGGACTACCTTGGTAACACATGTTGTTTGGTATACCATGGAGCCTTATTATCTAATATTATTCCACATTCAGCAAATTTTTTCATGGGCTGATTATGTTTGTTAATTTGTAAGTTCACTTAACTGTTTAGATCTAGAGCTTTGAAACTGTCCTTAAATATTTTTCTGATTTAGTGGATAACATTTCGGAGTGTCTGTTATTATTTGGCTGTTATGTATCATATAAGACTTAAACAATTAGATAAGTCCATATCGTGAAGTGTATTTATATAATTCAATATAGTCTGAGTTTTATCTTGTGGCTGCATGTGGTTACTTGTTAATTTGTAATTCATTAGTTATGTTTGAGGCTGGATATCTGAAATGATCATCAAAAGTGTTCTTTGTCCTTGTTCTAACTACAGCAAGAACATGAGAACATATGCCTGTGGGATACGATTTAGAACTCTCTGGAGGTATTAAAAGCTTTATGACACTTTTTACATCTTTCCTTTGTGTCGTTTGAGTGCGACTTCTCATTTAGCGCTTAAAAATTTGTTATGCAGCTGCCTGAGATAAATGATGCTAAATTTTGAAGATTGTGTCTCATTTTAGTGATGACATATATTGTTCAGCTATATTTTGTTCTCTGACTTATCTAGTTCTTTTCTGGCATTGCACATGGTATCTGGGTTACAGATTGGTGTTTGGTGTCATTGTGAAAGTGAAATATTTTCGAATGTTTATCCAAATAATATGGTCAGTGAAATTTCATTAACTTAATTATTTCTCTGATCCACTATGGTTTAAATTCGGCAGATTGTGAACACTCCTCGCGGTGCTGTCGAATCTGCCAATGACACGTTTGAGGTCTTCTACATTGATTACGGGAATCAAGAAACTGTTCCCTACAGTCAATTACGTCCCCTTGATCCTTCAGTTTCTGCCGCCCCTGGCCTTGCCCAGCTTTGCAGTCTGGCATTTGTCAAGGTTCCAGGTTTGGAGGATGATTACGGTCAAGAAGCTGGTTTTCGTTTGAGCGAACACCTATTAAGTGCTCCAAAAGAATTTAGGGCAGTGATAGAGGAAAGGGACACATCAGCTGGAAAAGTGAAAGGACAAGGAACTGGTAGCATCCTTTTGGTAACTTTGATCGATACAGAAACTGATATAAGCATAAATGCAACTATGCTACAGGTACAACTCACCCTCCTCTCACAAACTTTGTGGAAATATTTTTCATTTTATATCCACTTTATAATTCAATGGCTCTATGGTTGTTTTTGCTCTATTTAATGGGAAAAGGGAAGACTTCAATATTTTGACCTAACTTGTGTATTTTTTCAGGAGGGACTTGCTAGGTTGGAGAAAAGGCGTAGATGGGAACCTAAGGATAGGCAGCTTGTTTTGGATGAATTGGAAAAATTCCAGACAGAAGCTCGAGAGAAGAGACTCGGAATGTGGGAGTATGGAGATATTGCCTCCGACGATGAGGATACGGCACCTCCTGCAAGGAAAGCTGCTGGAAAGCGGTAAAAACTTGCTTTTTTGCAGCCTGTACAATTGCTAGTGATTAACTAAAAGGACCATGCATTGGTCCGATTACTAGCCGGTCTGAAATTAGCTACAGGCACGTGGTAAGGTATTTTGTTATAGAGAACCATAAAACAGAAAAAGGCCGATGTTGGAACAATTTTACCTGTAACTTATTAAAATCGGCCATAAAGACTGTTGTTGGTAGGGTGAAGAAACAATTTTGTTTACTTTCTTTTTCTTTATTTGTTTTTTTAAGCTATAGACTCAATAAGGCGGCCTAAACCTTGTCTTGGACTTTATTTTGTCTATTATGGGGAAAACAATTATCTTGTTTTTATTTGCATGCTTTGCATGTATTCAAGTGTCGGCGAGCACCTATTTTTGGGAGATGGGTTCTGTTTACGTTTTACTTTTAGCCCATATTGCTGGGAGAGTTGAATTCCCATGTTCTTCTCCGAGAACTATGTTATGTATCAAAGCAGGATATGGTATTGTTCTCCCAGAAAATGGTTTGCGGTGCAACAGGAATTTAATTTCTTTTTTCTTTGGAAAAACGATTATATTCAATTAATATATTAAATGGATTAAATGGATAGTAGAATATGTTCAAAGATCAAATATATTAGCAAATAAAAGAAAGATCTTTAGAAAATCAGAAGTTATTATGGTGAAGAAGAGACTGCACATACAATTGGCGGGAATCGAGCTCATCGGCGCATGCTGCAACAAGAATTAAATAAAGCTCATAGATTTGTAAAGGGTGAAGAGTAAGATCACAATTGAGGACATTTTCTTTGGTCTGATTAAGGAATAAAAGGAGGAGCGAGAAAGGAGAGAGTTAATCTACTTTGTAGCCATTGATGTTAGGTCGACTTCAAGTCCAAGAAACACACGAGCGAGTCTGTGTACCTGCAACCAAAACCGGCATAATGCCTTGGGTTCTCGGCAATCAGAGTTATTCTATGCTTATGTCAAAGATAGATTATTTATTTATTTTTCCTTCCCCAGAATTAAGTTTCGTTAGCATGGATTCAAAAAGATTCCCCTTTTTCCTTTTCTATTAAAATTGCGAAAATGTGGATAGAGAAGATAATTCTTTTAGTCATCATCTCCGGTTGTGTTATTTATGACATTATTTTCATATCATATTTATTTGTCTTAGTTTTCGAATCTCGGATTGAACTCTTTAAATCTTGTAATAGACAGCTTTACCTTTCTAACTAAGATGCGATTACCATACCTGCATGTAACAGTATCATGAATGAATTTCTTGAACCTCAACTTATCCTTAAACTAGGCTGGTACAGTTCATCCTTGTATTAGGTCGATTCAGGTCATCCTTAAACTAGCGTGTTCCCAAATCAAGATCTGATAGATGAGTTTGTATACCTTTTCTTCTTCTGAGGCTTAAATGAGATTTCGACCTTCTTGGGGGCTTCGGCCAACATTGTGACGTATTCTAAGGCTGTCACCGCATTCTAAGTGAATGAATTGGACTTTTTCTTATATCTTCAAGTGAACTTACCTATGTCCTGTAAATACTTATCTCTTTGTTGCTCGAAGACTTCTCTACCATCTCTTTATTGCGAAAACGCATTTAGTTCATCGATGGAAGATTTAATTCTGAAATAAAAAAAATATGAATTACACCATTTTATGCTTTATATATATATATATATACACACACACATAAAGTGTGAAATATATTTAGTTTGGTGTAACCTTAAATATCAAGCTTTATGACTTGATTGACTTCAATTATTTGGGGCTTGGTCTTAGGTCTAAATTAATGTTTAAATTTAACTTGGAGATAAAATATGAATTAAGCAGCTAGGCCAGTTTATATTTGAAACGAGTCTGGTGACTAATTGGGCTAGGAAATCAGAATATTAAGATTTTTCAGGGTATTAGTTTATTGAAATCTAAGTACAGTAAATATTTAAAGTTGATGGTTACATTTTAAAGCTTGTAATACTATTAGTTTGAACCTTTTAAACTGATTTTATAAAATTACGATGGGATTAGGTCAAATAAAAAATTAGAATGGACTAAATTTAATAGTTGGTCTTGGAAATAAAATTTGGGGTTTTAAGTCCATCTCAACATTTTTTTATTTTTTTTTAAAAGTCCATCTCAACTTAAAGATTTTTCAGGTAACCATGACATGTATGCATAAAATTTATACTATTAAAAATGAGTTTCCAAGACTCTAGAATTTGAAGGTATATTTCGAAATTTAACTATAATGCTTAATCTAATTAAATATTTAAATTAGTCCACAAATTAATTATAATTCAGGAAATTGGGTTAATTTATCCACAAGCCAAAATGGAGGGTTTATCCTTGCACATCTATCGTAGATTTTTCTAAGCAGATCCCTCTTCTCTTTTGTCTTTTCTTTTATCATTCAATTCAACTCTCTTTATTTCATTAGCCTCCTCTAGATTAACATATGTTTCTACTCTAAACAGTAATTCATCAAAATCATTCATAGACCTCTTAATTAAACTAGAGGAAAAAGGCTCATCCTGTAAGCCCCTAGCAAAAGCATTGTTAAAGACTTTCTTATGAGCTATAAGTATGTCTAATGCTGTCTCAGTAAACCTACGGATATAATCCCTTAAAGTCTCCCCATCTTCTTATTGCAAATTAAACAAATTTAAATACATTCTCTTAAAATGCTTACTACTAGCATATTGATGTATAAATAGATCGTGCAGTTGGGTGAAAGAGTGAATCAAACTTGAATAGAGTTGGCTAAACAATGTTTGCATATTGATGAAAACACGGCAATTTATCTTGATTGCATATTGATGTATATATATAGCATTGCAACATTCTGGAATTTGAGTTAATGCTTGGCTAGATCCAACAATCCTGTATACTCAAGAATACCAGGAGCTCAGAAACTACTAGGGATAGATTCTGACATAATCTCCTTATCAAAAGCCACTCCCTCCAGGTTACCTGTGTATTCCATTTCATTGCAAACCTTATTTCCTCCATTTCTTTCCTCATTCCTTCTACCTCAGTGTTGAGATCCTGTTGAATACCTACAATATTAACGTTTCTGCCTAGTCGACTGACATCTCTTTCTTCCACATGCACCCTTTGCCGAAAATGTCCAGTAAGAAAGGTGCCTGCCCGTCGCTTCCATTCTGGACTCATTAAAGGGCCTAGGATGCCATTCTTGGTTCTTGTAGAGACCTAGGGAAGAATCCCATCGTCCTGCTAGCACAGTCTTCACCATAGTAGCAACAAGTTTAGTGAGTTGGGCGATATTGACATGAACTTTGGGTGCCTCAGATTCAATAAGTTGGGATTTGGCTGGTTGTTCAGGAACAACCTGACTTTCCTCTCATTCACTCAGTATTGCGTACTCCCTTTTGTAATGGCAAAACCTCACATCTTGTTCAACTATTTTACCACAATCGATGGCGCGTAATGTTTACAAAAAGAGAGTTTTTCCTCCCTTGCTCTTCATGTATCTTAAGAAAATATGAGGTGTTTTTTGTCTCTTCTCAAACTCATTCAAATTTAAATTTGGAGGTTAACTCGTCACTACTTGTTTAAGATTAGTCCACCACTTCGATGGCTAAATTAATCGTTTCATTATCTGTTGTTGACTTAACTATGTAAAATATTTTATTCTTTTAAATTTGTATTTATCCTGTAAGTAGTTTTTAGGAATGAATTAAGGTCTTATTTTCCATCTTGGGCCTCAGGGTTTATTGGCCCAACCAGAAGACTTTAGCGTTGATTCTTTGGACCTTTGCCCATGTCCCATGTGCAGTTAGTAGAAGAATAAGGTAATCGGCTTTACTAAAGTTTATACCTCTCATGGGTTTTATTTTTCCATTCCGTTGGGCAATCAAAATCAGGTTCTACCACATATATGCATCGCTCATGGTGTTGTACTTTCACCCAGCATGGTTCCAGAAAAATAAATCCGAGTACCCAAATAAATCCAAGACGCATTTGTGAAGAACAGAAGAACTTTTAGGGAATGTGCTTGTAGACTTACAACATATGATATGATTTAAATCTTGCAATTTTTCCAAAAATATAAATTGAAGATAGTTGTTTGAGTTAATACTTAAAAAAAGTCACGAGGAGAGGTGGATGTACTTTTAAAAAACCTTATGGGTTCTCTTTGTTTTTAAAGAGGATGTTTGAGTAAAATTATAAATAAACATAAATTTGTCAAAATATTGTAAAATCATCAAGACAATGCCTGGACTTTCATTAGCGCTTTAGTTGCTGCTATCATATCAAGAACTCAAAACAAATGGATCTAAAAGTATCAGGAATCCCGCGTAGAATTATTTAGGCTTCCTATTTATATTTCAAACCTGAAAAGTAGTCCGTAATTATCCAATTATAGTCTCTTAGCCGAGAGGAGATCCTCCATTCCAAAATGATGTTTTATCTTATATTCCATACTTTAAATACATGCCACGTGTATTAAATATTTTCTTACAAAAATATTTAGTAATAAATGCAATACACGTGACATGTATTTAAAGGTATGAAATAGAAGATAGAACACCATTTGGAATAAGAGATCCTGTCCCTTCTTTGCCTAGCATGACTTCTTAAAAGCAAATGTAACACTTCCGCGCGTCAGGTACAATGATGAAGGGAAAGCTTATCCCATGCTTTTTACAGATTCACTCTTTTCTATTCTGATCCGACCACGAAATTAGATGTCATTCATTTACCTAGAGGTGTCAAACGGGCCGGCCCACAAAACCGTTTAGCCCGGCCCGCAACAGTTCCGGGCTTAGGCGGGCCGAAATATTTTTTGAGAAGGCCTTAAATAGGCCAAACGGTTCCGAACTAAATTGGCCTTAAACAGGCTAAACAGGCCTGGGTAAAACGGGCTAGGCTTCTTTTTTTTAATTTTTTTAAACAATTCTTGATGTAATTATAATAAAAAAGAAGAAATAAGCAATTTTTCATTTATTTAGTTCAAATAACTCTTAAAAATGTAAAAAAAAATACCATAAATTTTATATACAACATATTTTATTAACATGAAAAAAATTAAAGTAATTTAAAATAATTTTTTTAAAGTATTAACATAATATAATATTTTAAAGTATTATTTTAGTTGTATTTTTTAGAAATGTAATATTTTCATCAAATACTTAAGTAATATTACGTTTTGAAAATTTTATATAGTATAATATTTTTCAAATATTAAAATTAAATTAAATGATTTAACAAACATAAAAAAAAATATTTTATTTTATTTCATTTCATTAGTTTTACCTTTTCTTTTTATATTTTTCATGAATTTTACTTTGTTTTATTTTACTTCATTAGTTTTTTATTTTTTTGGCTTTATCTTTTTTTTTTTTTAATTTTAAGTGGTTCCGGACATATTCCGATTCAGTCCTGGGCTATCCGGGCCAACGAGCCGGGCCGTTCCCGGGCCCAAAATATTGGACCCGGGTTGAACCTATGCCCAGCCCGCCTATGAACAGTACAATCCTGGTTCAGGCTGGGCTTTTTCACGGGCCGGGTCGGGCTAGGCAGGGCGGCTCCGCCTATTTTGACACCTCTGCATTTACCGCAGCAACACTCAACCATAAAACAGAGCTACTAGAATTTTTACACACATCCTACTCCTCTTATCACTCCGAAACCTCTACTTTCATCCTCGCTCGAGATTCTCTATTTTAATTTGTATTTTATCTTTTATTCTATTGCACAGATAATTGCTAAATGTATGACTTCTACAATAATAACTTTTTATAAGAAAAATTTAATACATTTAACATGTTTTTAAGATATGAATAGAAAATGAAACACAATTTCAAAATATAGAATCACCGTTTCGTCACACCTTGGGAGCAATCAATATCTAATACCTCCGCATTTACATCAATTATACATCGGAGTACTCTCCTAACCTTTAAAAACTTCTTTAAATTGAACAAGCAGTTGATAACACAATCCTTTTATCAATCAACAAGAAAAAAACGTCTAAAGAACATTTTTCAGGTGCAAATAATATTACTTAATTTTCTGAAAAACACAGCATATAGAAGAAAACTTCAGGCAAATTCACAAACTACAAAATTTTCTCAATTCAAAAGCCCATGTTTCTTAAGTGTACGAAAAATACCATATCTCAACCAATGGTCTAATCAACATTGTCATACAAACCTAAATCAGGAAAATGTTGAATATTTCAACATACGGTAAAACAACTGCCAAAAAACTACCGAGTGGCCTAGCCTGGCTGCTGTAGAAAGAGCATTTTTTCCACCTCATTACCTAATTTTTCGTGGCTGGTAGCAATTGAGTTTCTATCCTTGGTTCTTTTTAATTGTCACGCCTTGTGTTCCTCCTGCGAGGAGGAGCAGCGGCAGCATCTTCGTTCTCCTCTTCCTTCTCCTCAGTGCTTCCCTGGTTGTTTGAACTCTCCGGAACATCTGTTCTGTTGGCCTCTGCACTTACTTTAGCCTGAATTCCACAATTAAATGTATGAGGAACCAGTTAGTAACGCTTAAAGTTGTATAGAAGCAAAAACATGGTGATTATGGATCAAGAAATCTGGCATATACTCACAGGTTTCTTTCCACCGAATATAAGCTTGAACAAAACCGAGAATATGATAACTACGATGGAGACGAGGATACCAACTGTGAGATTTGGTTGCTTCTCAGCCTTTTCAAGTAAGTCCTGGAAGAAAATGGAAAACAGGGTATAAGGTAATATGCAGTAAAGAACTAATAAATTTCACAAGGAAGCAGATTACTTACAATGACTTTGCTCTTGTGCTCACCCAAGAACGGGAGGTCTGCGACCTTGTAGAGGTAGTCAAACACCACTTTCTGATACCAGCAACAAGGAAATGTTTAGTAACTGGATTCAGGCAGCAGGAAAGTTGTAAAAGCAGGAAAAACATTGGTCACTGATTTATTACCTGGACGCCCTTAAGGCCATCAGAGTCAGTAGATTCTTCCTCCTTTTGTTTCTCTTTCTCTACCTCAAATTTCGGCTTCCATGCAGTCTCACGGTATGATTCTGCGACTTTCTCACTTGAAGCTATCAAAATGTTGTCGAACAATATACCATCTTGCATTGTCCAGATTTCAATGCCAATAGCTGCAATGGGCTCAAAGTTTGGTCTGTCAAGCTCAAAGTACTCAGGGTTATCAATCTCGCGGGGCTTCCAAATACCCTTGTAATTGGGGTTGTCAATTAGGGGAGCCTGCCATTTTCCCTTGTAAGCAGGATTCCTCTTCATTGGTCTTTTCCACTCCCCACATCCAGGAGCCTCTTCACACTTCGGATTATCAATTTTCGGTGCCTCCCATTCACCATCCTCTTCATCATCCCAATCCTCAGGTTTTGTGGCCTCGGGATCATCAATCTCCTCTGGCTCATCATCCAACCAACCTTCAGGCTTCACAGCATCTTCATCTTCAATTTCCATTGGAGCATCCTCATCCCAGTCATCAGGTTTTGTTGCATCTGGGTCTGGGATTTTTGCCCTCTCATCCCAATCCTCTGGTTTCTTATCATCTGGGTCAGGGATAGTCTTTGATGGGATGAGTGGGGGATCAAAGTCCTCCTCTGAAAGGAAGTTAGCCTTCTTCTTCTCTTCCCCATCAATCAAGATTCTCAACTCATTATCTGGTTTCAGGATTGCAGTGTAGACATGGGTCAATTTGTCTGAAGGCACTGATGGTGGGAACTTGAGATGGTGTTCAACAAACTTTCCACTCTTGGGGCTTTGGTGCTTCAGGATGAAGTGAACCTTGTTGGTGGCTCCACATTTGTCAGGACCAAACATTATCGAGTAAGGCGACTCATTATCGAATTCCTTCGGTGCCCATCCGGCATCCTGCGGACGAAGGTACTTAATATAAGCACCACCACACTCAAGGCCACTTTGGAGGCGAACCTCATACTGAAGGACAACAGTTCGATCCTTGAGATTCACAGGCTCATCAAGTTCCTTTACAATGGCATATTTCCTGGCTTTCTCGCTCACAAGAAGTCCATGATCATCATGTCCCTCGCTCTTTGCATGTTTCCAAACACCTGAGTTCACAAATGAGTAAAGCACATTTTCAGAAACCACCACGTACAAATGTAAGATGCGCCAATACTCAGTCTTTTAAAGCCTCAAATCATATACTAATAAAATGGTGTACCACAGATCTAGAATTTTAATAGACAAGTTCTTCATATTATTGCCATATGTGCTCTCAGTAGACCAAACAATACCTGTCAAGTTTAATAACCAATCCAGCAAACAAAAATTATATCACCCCCAATTCTATCCTCATTAACCATCCCATCTGAAATCCAGCTAATCGTATTTTATTACTGAGCATATTTAGGATACTGCAGAGAGCTTTATATGATTCAGTCAACCTAGCGTTCACCAAAATTCCCTCGAGCATATTTGCTCAGCAGTTGAATCTGCGGACATTTCTAGTTACAGGTCCAATAATGTCAATCAGAGGAGGGCATTTTCCATTTTGTACTACAGAAAGCGTCAACGCAGATAAAGCTAATTACAAAAAGCCTTTCTACTAAAAATCATTTACCAATCCAGCAGATAGAGGACAGGCAAACCTAAACAACCATATCTAAATCACGATTCCGAAGCTTCGATTCATCGTCATTACAAAGAAGAAACAAAATTCCTAACCACAATAAGCAAGCTTAAAGAAAGAAAAATCAGATCCCCTTTAAACAAGAAACAAACTTGTACCAACGCAAAATAAAAATCTATACATCGGCAACACAAAATAAAAATCATAGGTAAACTCATAAGAGATCCGATGAAATCTGACCTGCATAATCCGGCTTCTCAGATGCAATCCATCTCCCCTCGAAATCCTCGTCAAACGACTCGTAAAATATCTGTACCCACAAAATCATAAAACAAAAATATTAAATTCAAAAAATCAGAACAGATCTAGGAAAGGAAAAAAGGAAAATCATAAACAAACAGCCAGACCACATCATCGGAAGCGCAGAGCCGAGAAACGAAGCACACGACCGATAACAGCAACAAATACTGCAATATCCAAATCTTCCGATTCGGATTCTCCATTTAGAAAGTCACAACTCCAAAATCAGAGTAAATTAACAACAAAAACCACAAAATTCAAACGGTTTCTCAGATAAATGGATCTGAGAAAGACGCAACAGAGAAGAAATCTCTAGAGAGATCGAGAGAGAGAGACAGTGAAGCGTTGGTTAATATTCTTTTTCTTTAATTGTAGGAAAGCGTACACAAATGGGATGTATATATAGATCTGTGGAAACATCGGGAGCCGAGTTGTATCGACCAATGATATTTAACGCCACGTGAAGTGGACCAATGACGGTGCGCCGCGTGGCAGGGAGTGACGAGCTCCCGCGAAAAGATCCGTATTGGTTGTGATGAATCACTGGTTCGCAGTTGACCCGTTTTGTTGACTGGATCTTTCCATTTTTCCATTTTCCTTTTTTTCTTTTTTTTTTTTTGTTTTCTTCAATTTAAAATTTAAATTATAACTTAAATAAGGATGACAATGGATCGGGTAAATAAGGAATTCGTCCCGAACTTGTCCAGCAACAGGTTATATTTGTAACATATGTTTTATTTGAAAAAATTGTAATTATATTAGTTGACATTTCAAATGCAAAAACATACAAGTTCAATTGTTGAAAATGAAAAAATAAAAAATAACTGGATTTGGAAGGTTAGACCTTCCAAAATCGAGTTTTCAAACTAGGCAACTGAGCAACGCGAATTATGATTACAAACCAAAGCAGATAAAATAGTCGTAGATCCCACGACACTCCATATCTACCCTATTGTCATCCCTAACTTAGGAGAAAAACTCATACAATGATAAACATGTATATTAAATTAAATAGATTACGCAAAATTTGCATAATATTTGTGTAAATAGATATGGGGAGTCAATTTATTAAACTTACCCGTTTATTTTAAACATTTAAAATATTCTTAGAAAACAATTAATTATAATATCAAAGCAATATTTTTCGTATTTTAGTGCAAACTCTATGTACTTTGAATAGAAAAATAATCTCTGACGATTTGTAATATATCATCCAGTTTATTCCAATTCTAAAAGTTCAAATTGAGGAAAAAATATTATCTACAATTTAAAATCAATCATCGAACATGATCAATACAATAAATATTCCAACATCATCAGTAACAATATAATTTTCTATTCATTAAACTGAGAAGATCATCAAGAATTGTAATCCATTGTCATTCTTTTTCTTTTTTGTATTATCAATTCTAGTAACTCAAATCAAATCGGTAGAAGTACAAAATGAATATGATTAGTGACTTAAATTAACCAACAAATATGATGAAAGCAAGAAATATTAGACAAAAAATAAAATACAAACATCCATTTGTTAAGTTGGAAAATTCATCGAGATTTCTATAATTCAGCATCGAATTTACTATGATTCTAAGAGTTCAAATTGAATTACTAGAAGTGTAAAAAAGACATAATCAGTGATTTGCAATCATCCAAATATATTTATATTTAGATAAGAACACTAAAAATGCAAGTATAGAGTCTTTTATTATTTCAATTTCAATGTTGACCTAAGCACATATTAATGTAATATATTTGATTGACATCATACTTTTTTTTTTCTTTCCTAACTTTTATAATTACCTAATAAGTCAAGCATTGAAATGTAGTCTTTGTAGTTTAATATTATTCATTCATACAATAATACATTGATTAGATAAAGGATTAGCCAACTGGCATATGCTATTATCAAACGCCCAATGTAAGCTCTTATTATAATTGTCTTAGAATGCATCAAATGGTAGGTGAAGTGTGAGGGCAATTATCCCATAATGAGTTGTTGGGAAATTTGATACTTCCTTTACACTTTAACAGGTTGTTGGGCTTATAAACTTATTTTAAACATCTTTATAAAATTCTATATTTTTTTAAACATTTTTAGAGCTTATATAATGTTAGATTTAATTTTAAAATAAATTGTTAAAATATTTGGGTAAAATGAGATATTAGAACTTATAAAATTTTAGAAATTATAATTTTGTAATTAAGATGGTTAAAATTGAAGGAGTATGTTAATATCTTTTAAAAAATAAAAATAAAATTAGGAATTCTGTATTTTTCTAGAAGATTTCACAAGAACCTAACATCTTTGGGACTTATAAGCTCTTTAAAGAAAAGAAAAAGAAAAATTACTGTGCACCTTTTGGAATTTTACAAGCTCTTAATAGCTTATAAGATGTTTTAGAGCGTGTAGATTCATCCTAACACCCTTTGAGCCATTGAATTGATGCACGATGATATGCTAATTAAAAACTCGAACTTCTAAATGTGGTCTGGACAACATTGATTCTTTACAATGGGATGAACTCATGTAAATGGTGATGAAGGTGCTGGGCTTATAGGCTACATCTAAATAGGCCCATATCTCGCAGATATAAAAAATACAAGAATACCAAACTATAAATTTCTTCTGGTTTGAGTATCAGCTTGAACCAGGATGGATCAAACAAACACACACATAATCATTGAACCAGATGCATTTTTTTGCGCATTATTTAGTGAATACCTAGCGATCGGTGCTCATCTGTATTGGAATATCTTGTATACATAGGTCTTTTTTATTTTTAGAGAAGCAATTACATCCCATTATATATCAATATTAAAGCAAGAATATATTTTAAAAACCAAATATAATATTAAATACAATTCAAATAATCTAAACTATCATCCAGTACACAAAGACTACCATACAGTGGACAAATACCCACACACTATCGGTGGGATTCGAACCTTACATCTACACTATAAAAAAGTAGAGGTGGTGCCACCTCATCTAAAAGACGACGGCAATATCTTATATAGTTATTAATGATTGCTATTTGTGCTCATTAAGCAATCACTTGTTAATTATTAGTGATTGCTTCAATTAGCAGTCACTAATTTTTCCTTTGTGACGACTATTTTATCAACCCCGAGAAGTGAATTGGCACACTACAAGAAAATATAACAAGAGTTATGAAAATATTAAGTGACAACGCGAAACTTGTTACTAAGTCTGCTTTTGTCACAAAAATGATTTTAACAAACAAAATAATGACAAGAATTTTGTTTAAGTAGTCACTATGTAGACAATTAGTAACATGTGTACAGTGATAATTTACTGACAATGAAACATTGTCACCAAATTGTAGTGACAATTTTTATTATTACTACACATATATGTGTCACTAATTGTTTATAATGGCAATTTAAAGTATTATTTTTTTGTCACTATTAAGTTATATATACTGTAACAAAATAAAAATTATTGTTACTTAATATAAATTATTAGTGACAATTTTTATATTGTTATATATTTTTTTTTTCACACATGTTATTTTTTTCTCCGTCCTTTTTTTTGTGTAATGTCACTAAATTCATTAGTAACTATTTTTTTTTCTTTTTCCCCTTTTTTTTTTTTTTGTTTGTGGCTCATTTAGCTACCACTTGTGGACCACTTGACCACTCATTGATGTTCAATGATCCTAATAATATGTGAATCAATTAATTAATAGATAATTACCTTGACATCATGTCTGGCCTATCTACAGAAACACCTTTTGTAGTTTAGAAAATTATAATAATACCTTGTGCACATTAGAATTAGATCTCCTAAAAGAGAACAAATCGACATGTAGATTTCATATTAATCTAGCAACAACAGATTTTACTGTAATTTCTCGAAATACGGAGAATAATTTTGTAATTAGGCCAAACCTCAGGTAGTGTTGAGATAATTATCCCTACAAACAAGGAATATTCCATGCATGATCTGCAACCTGAAATGCTAGCAATTTCTGAACTCTTTTACTTCAACGGTTCCTCCTCTCAAAGCCCATTATCGATTAAGCTAATTGCAAAATTAAGTAAGAGCCATTGAGGGAGAGAGTTCAGAGAATGATAGCTTTCCTTCGACCAAACTGACTACAAATTACGATTGAATATTTAGGGACATTAGCTAATGACCAACATGTTTATGGGCGTGATAAGTAACAAGTACATGTTTATGAAATAGGGTGATAGAAGGTTGAAGTATTTATAGTACTTACTAAGTTGTAGGGTTTTAATTTGGGACCTTGCTATTTCCAAAACCACCCACGGAAACTTGGTTAATAGCTAGGAATGATGTGATACTATCAATACTAGCAAACAATGTATGATTTCCCATATGTTGTCCACAAAGAAAATTTTGAGAAAACTACAAACAAAGGTGCTTTGGTTTTCCTTCCACATTCCAAGGAGTACTAAGCTAAAAAAATCTATTGTGACGTGGTGCATTGTCATTGTATTTCCCCTTATTTTGCACTGAAAGTGATTGGCCTCTTAATTTTAAGGGTTAATTACGTCTATACCCTTTTGAAATAATAACCCTTACATCTATATCCTTTTGAAATAATGGAAATATCAATTGATCTCCTTTTATTTCAAAAATTAACAAAACCTAGCTCTATTATGTAAGTGCTATGTTAAGAAGTAAAAAAAAAACGAGTGAATTGAGAATTTGCCTTGAATTTATTTTTATTAAAAGTAATTATGTTATTAATTTATTATCCTTTTCCTTTACCCCTAGCATCTTAGTAATGTTTCTATTTATGAAGTGATGTAAACAATGTTTGTATAGCTCAAAGAGTGTCTTTAATTATAAATTTATGATGAAAATGTTATATTTTAGAAATACAGAAGTCATAAATGTTATGTATAGGACTCATAGGGGAGATAAACACCGTCTGATGATAATTAGTTCAGTTTTATGCTAATTATGTATTAAAGCTAATACATGCACATTGGCCATGCAGTGTTTATTCCTCAATCAGATTTTGTATTATAATGTAGTAGTACATATTTTGGTTATTAGTTTGCAAAAGTTAGTTGTGCCCGTTAACCACCGTTCCCTAATCTTGACAGTTTGCTTACTTTACTAACTTTTTCCAATAGTTAATTATATCTTTTCTAGGGTTTGTAGCTCTATATATAGGGCATTCGACCAAGTTGTAATTTATCAAGTTCATTTCCCTTCCAAGTTTACAATAAAAATTTAGTTCCTTTCTTTACATCTTTCCTTCAATTTTCAAATTCATCTTTTATTGATTAAAGGAGTCACATGATATCAGAGCACATTCTTGTGTTTTCATAGGTTATCTCCCAGGAGTTAAGGGTTACAAATTTTATTATTTAGGTACAAAGTTTGATCTTTCTCTCAAGAGATGCTATTTTTCATGAATATGTCTTTCCTTTTGGTCATTTAAATGTTTCTGGTTCTTCAGTTGATTTCTTCGACAAAGTTGTAGTGTCTACTATCATTGTTGATGTTGAATTTCCTTTACCATCTCGGGTGCTCCCACTATTTCCTTGTCACATCTTCCCCAGTTGAAACTAGATACTTTACGACTATCACTGTAACCATTTAGAGAATCAAGATACTCCCCTTAACTCTTCTAACAACCTTCTTAGTAATGTTATTGATTACAATGCTTATTCTAATTCTCATTATCTTTTCTTGTTATCTGTTTCTACACAACCAGATTCTACATATTATCATAAAGCTATTAAGCATCCTCATTGGCACCATGCAATGCAATAATGGCACTTGAATGATTGAACCTCTACCTCCCAACAAACTCCTATAAGCCGTAGATGGTTGTTTCACACTAAATTCAACTCAGATTGCTCTATAGCAAGATCCAAGCCAGACTTGTAACTAAAGGTTAGAGCCAACAAGAGGGAGTAGACTTCTTCGAAACTTTTGTACTTGTTATTAAACTTTCCACTAATAAGTTGCTCTTATCTGTTGCAATTATAAAAGGTTGGAATCTTTGGCAGTGAGACATTAACAATGCTTTTTATTTTTTTTTTATGGGGACCTACCTAAAGGGGTACATGGACCTACCCTTGGGCAATCTTAGCAAAGGGGAAAGAACTCAACAACCAAGACCAGTTTGTAAGTTGTGAAAGTCATTGTACGGCCTTAAATAGGCTCCTAGGTAGTAGTTTCACAAATTCTCTTGAGCTCTACATAGTCTAGGGTTCTCACAATCAAAATGTGATCACTCTCTTTTTACAGAAGGCCAAAATAACAATTTTGTTGCTTTTCTTGTCTATGTTGATGAAATTACATTGGCCAGTCCTTCAACTAAAATAATTCAAAATACTAATTCTCAATTGTCCTCTGTTTTTAAACTAAAACACTTACAAGTACTTAAGTACTTTCTTGGCTTAGAGTTTGCTAGATCTATAGTTGGAGTTGTATTGTCTCAACGTCAAGATACTCCACAACTTCTAGTACTTGCCTAGGCTCTACATCGTTAAATTCTCCTAATGATAAAAAATTGCGCCTTAACTCCACCAATGGAACTCTTTTAAATGATCTTACAGCTTATAGGTGTTTTGTAGGAAAACTTATATACCTCAGAATCTCAAGACCTAATATATCCTTTGTTGTACATCAACTTAGTCAATGTCTAAACCAACCAACCACTATTCACCTTGATACATCATATTGCTTACTTCGTTTCTTAAAAAATGACCCCGAACAAGGTGTCTTCTTCTCTTCAAAATTTTCTTTTAATTAAAGGCTTCTTTTATGCTGATTGGGGTTCTTATTCTATTCTAGAAGATCTTTGTGATTTTTGTGTGTTCCTAGGAGTCTTTAATTTTATGGAAAGCCAAACATCAACAAACTATTGCTCGCTCTATAGCAGAGGCAGAATATAGGGCCATTATAGGTTTTGTATATGATCTCATTTGGCTACAACAAAGTTTTGAATGATCTCAAGACCCTTGTCACTATACCTTTCACAATATCTTGTGACAATTAAGCTACAATACATATCACTACAAATCCTATACCCCATGAGTGAACTAAATGCATCGAGCTCGATTTGCATTTTGTACGTGACATGGTTACTACTAGAAAACTCAACCTTATCCCTGTACGGCTTGATGATCAACTTGCAGATCTTTTCACAGAAGGCCTCCATCCAACTCATTTTAAGTTCTTACTGGGCAAGTTAGCTGTTCAAAGTCTCTCTCGCCTAACTTGAGAGGGAATATTAAAATTAGCACATGCACACTACCCATGTAGTGTTTATTCCTCAAAGTCACACTTTGTATTATGATGCAGATGTTGTTATTTTAGTTTTCAGTTTTCAAAAGTTAGTTATGCTTGTTAACTGTCGTTTTGTAATCTTGACACTTTGCTTACTTACTAACTCTATTTGTTAGTTAGTTAGTTATATATAGTGTTACAGCTCTACATATAGGGCATTTCACCAAGCTATAATTTATCAAGTTTATTTCTCTTCAAGTTTATCAATAAAAATTTCAGTTGCTCTCTTTACACATTTCCTTCAATTGTCAATTTCATCCTTTGTTGATTAAAGGAATCGCGTTATGTGTAGAATATTCACTTAATTGGTTGTTTATTTGTATGGAATATTAATGTATTATGTAAAAACAACAAGCATTGCTAGCAACACTTGGTTAAGTACATACATTTGCAAACAACACTACTAGTTAGTAAAGTATATAAATTCTTCGTATCATTAGATTTACTGACAATAGGTTGCATGTCTAAATTTCAAAATTTCAAAGGGGGTAAAATAGAATGTTTATATCATAGTTTCATGCTATTTGTATCTTCCAATATTATCCATAGATGTAATTTCTTCACCTTAATCTATGTATGACATACACCAGTGGGCCACAGAAACCATGCTCGTCGTAGCAGTCAAATAACTTCTCGAATTTATTGTTTCCTCATAAATCAATACATTTTCTTTCATAATGCATGCGGAGGCATATCTCCTTTGTATATTTTAACTCTGAAACACCAAGATAAGTAATTAGGCAAGGCATTTTCTTATGACAAATATGCTAATGGATGTTACTCAACCTTGTACGCAAAGGATGTATGAAAAAAACATATAGAAACCACTAAACTTTAGCTGCAATGGTTATATTATTAATCCAATGACTATAGAGAAAATTGCTCTTTTGGTTGCATAACTTAACCTTTGCACAATTTTGGTTCCCAATCATTACTGATGTCTCATATTGAAAATTTAATTTAACTTTTCTCCAGCACTGCATCGTTTTACTCCCCATCAAATATTTAATAGGTGAAATGCTCACGTAGCCATCAGTGTGTCAATTTTGGGGGCTGGGGAAGGGGCAAATTGAGTAGAAATGGGACAAATAGAATGTTATTGAGCCAAAAGTTCAACACATTTCCTCCCCAAAATCAAGAGACACATGATTATCACGTGAAGTGCTTTTAAGTATTTGACATGCAGGGATGAAAGGATGCAGTATTAGAGCAAAGATAAACTAAAGTCCTTAATGTGAAACATAACTAATGATTGGAAACAAAGTGTAAAACGCCTAAGTTATAAGATCGAAAATGTGATTTTCTTAATGGTTATACAGTAATAACAATATCTAATTTCATGTTCTCCCTTTAGTTATAGATATATTACATTTACATCGCTTCAAGTTATAAAATCTTATAAAGGGTGCTATAGGTGGGAACTTGTATTGGCATAAGGGTCAAGGACAAATAGAAAATTGACTTGAATATTTGGTTGATATAACCGTTGTTGTCCAGAACCCTAACAACAAGGGTGGTTTGGTACATATGTTGCATTTTCAAGAGGAGTATTGGTAGTTTTTAAAATAAAAAGGATGGAGTTGGTAATCTCACTAAGTTTGAAGGAGATATTAATTTAATTACCCCTAATTTGAATTTGCATCTTGCATGGAATTAAGTAATGAAAAAGGGATAATATCTCAAAAGCACATAAGGATTCGCCCAATTATAAAAGCACCCTATATAGTTAGTTTGAAGAATTAGAATAACATTCCCTGATATGGGTTTAGTTGGAGAAAAACTTAGTAAACTGGTGTGACATAATAATTAGATCCTTGAAAACTCAACCATGTTAGATTGATTTACAGAATGTCATCTACTTATAATGTTGTATTCAATACATTGGATTTCAAAGTGTCTAATTGTAATATTAAATGTGATTTATTAAGTATCATGTTAGCTGAATTAATGATAAGGGCCATTATTGTAATTTTTCTTGAATCATGGAGAGTATTCCTATGATTAGATCAAACCTTATTCGGTGCATTTGAGGTAAACTATCCCAAAAATTAAAGAAAAATAATTATGTTTCTTTTGCTATTTAATAAATTCTTGAAGCAATGGAGTAAATCAATATAAATCTCTAAAAAATTTGATTCGCTATTGATGATACCTTATCTAATTTGTTATTTGTCAAGAATACTGTCACAATTTAAACACAACTTTGTCACTATCAGGGTGAAAATCATTATTCTGATAAACTAAATTTTCTATGAGTTAAAATATGTACTTAGTGCCAGCTATGCATATTTCCCTCCCTAAAGATAATTATACGATCCTCATACACGAGATAAGATATGCAATTTCTTCCAGAGCATCGATACAGTAGCGCTAGGAACTCTTCCATAATTCTATATACTCCATGAAAGTATTTGCGCAGCTAAAATGAATAAAGCCGAAGAAAAGTGATCTCTCTATTTGAGCCCGCATTTGAAAAAATCCAACAAATGAGCCACTAACAAGAATGGAAAACCATGGTTTCATAGAACAATTAACAATGAGTTTAATCCAGCACTCTGGAAAAACAGACATTCGAAGAATTTCTAAGAGAAATGACCATTGAATTCTATCATACACTTCATATTCAAGCATTAACGTTAAATTCTTAGATCGACCTTGGTTATCAATTAATTCAACAAATTCCTGGCCTACGGGTATGTTATTAGACATTAGTTGTCTTGGTACATAGCAACTTTGTTGTGATGAAATTAAATTGTTAAGAATTTTGAGATAAGTTTACTGACCTTTGTGCACAAACTTATATGTAGGAAAACTCCCCAAAAGCATTTCTCTTTTTATGATTAAAGCAATAGAAGCCAATTTAAAGTACTAAAGAAGTATATGTCTATCAAAAATTTCCTGACACATTGTAACTAAATATTGATCAGTAATCTCCCCAATATACTAAAAGAATTTTGTCGAAAACCCATCTAGCTCCACAACAATATTTGGTGCATGGAAAAAAAGGACTTTCTTGACCTCTAATCTTTGGATTTTATAAAGTCATTCACCCTCATCAACAGAAATTTGCGGCATAATCAAATTGAGCATATTCGAGGAGCACAAGAAGAAGTTGTAGTCACAACCCACGCTCTTCTAAAAAGACAGTTGCTTATTGTTTGATGCAGTCGATTCTGAGTTCTCCCCTTGTCGATTTCTACTTCATGTATATGATTTTTATGGCATCGTTTTTTACTAAAGAATGATATAATATTGTATTCTGCTCCCATTCTACAATCCATTTGATGTTGGATTTTTGTGATGCCAAAATTCCTCTTCTATCGATATCATGTTTTTTTAGGACAAGAGGTCTTGTAGAGGAATCCCTACCAAATAGGCTTCTACTTCTTCTGAAAGAGACTTTGTTCTCTCCACTGTGAAGAAAATATATTTCCAAAAAAATTTCAGTTCCACTACTATAATCAATGTTTAAGGCGTTGAAGTTTTTCTTTAAGGCAGAATATTCTTAATCCTAGCATAGCTCAGACCATTTTTGTTGAAGAAGATCCACTATTTCAAGTACGAGATCCACATAATCTAGAATCAGATGAGGATATATTCAATTCCATTTCATTGGTCTAACCCTAGATATAAGATTGCATGATCCAAAAATTGACGCGAGAGATGTTGAACTCATGTTATAGGGAATTTATCCAACCAAACCGTGGAATTAAGGCTTTATCGAACCATTCCCATAAGCAGTGTTCATCTAGGTCAATTATATGTCAGAGTCTTTTTTAGTACGTGTAGTTTGATTGTTGATTTGATATTAATTTTCAAAGTCATGTGCACTTTAACCCCAACCATTGTGAATATGTATTCAAACCTCGATCTTTGCAAAATACACGTGTTCACTCATTTTATCAAAATCCAACAGACTATTCTAAAAAAGTACCAGGAGTAGTCCTGGTAAATTCTGCCGGATTTAGGTAAAAGAGGCGAACACACAATTTGTAAAGGACAGGGTGCTGAATGCACATTGGCAATAGTCGGAGGGGCAAAGTCCACATGATTCAAAGGTTGAGGGATTGTCTGCATTTTATTCAAATTTTTATGTAATGAATGATTATGTAGTTGATAAAAAAGTTCGCATTTCTTATTTGATTAAAAAGTTATGAATAATTATAAAGAAAGAAATACTATACTAGTTGTGGTAAAATTTGTTTCTTCCTTTTCTTTTCTTTTTCTGTTTCCTCATTGCTTCCATGTGAATAGAAAAAATTTACACCAGAATTTCGAAGTTTGGAAGTTCTAGACTAATATCCACAATCGAATAGATGATGAGTTTTTGAATAATTTTTTAATAACTTACAAAGAAAGAGATGTATATTTTAATACACCGGATAATGATATTATGACTATGTTTTAAAATATGAAATGTCTTTGATGCCAATTGGATTAATTTATTTAAATTTGTTTTTATTACATATGATATATATATATATTAAACTTAATTTTTCTTGGATCAGCCACGGTATGCAAGTGCTCATAATAAAAGTTTCTAAACAAAAGGAAGAACTTTACGAGATACAAACTCTGTTGTTTCAATTTAATAGTGTATATTGTTTCCAGAGATATTCCCAAAATCGTTTCCAATGAGTTGAACACTAATCCAATGAGGGGAAAAAAATTGTTGTATTTTAACCTTTTGCTAAATAAATGTTGTATACCTGCTTTTATGAACTTCTTCTTTCTCTTGATGGCCTTGATCTCCATATTATAGCAGTTGGGTCTGGGCAAATTTGGTATGGAATTTTCTGTTGAGGAATTTCAGGGACACTGCAACGAATTGAAATGGTGGAAACTCACATTATTTTCTTCTACGGATAATTATTTAAACACCCATGTGATTCGGCCTTACTACATAAAGACTCATTGTGATTTGGACAATTACAAATCACCCCTTTCATTAGTTTAGCTTACGGAAAATTTAAACAAAGCCTATATAAGATTTTAATTAAACCCAACGAAAATCTAACATATTAACTGAAATATTATAAATAAATCGTTTTTTAAATCTAACAGGCATGTGGTGTTTTGGTAATTTTCGACACCATGAGACATTTATGTAATTAGACCAAACCTCAAGGTGTGTGACATCCATTTCTTTTGTTATTTATTCAATTTTTGTAGTCATATTACCAATAGAGTTAAAGGATAAGGATAAATTGTGATTTACCCCCTGTGCAAATGAAATGTGCAAAAAACTTGCAAAAAAGTAATAGACATTGAGATCCCCTATAATTCTAAAAATCATGCATTATAGCCCACTCCATTACGCAATATGGCTGACTCGCACATGTTGAAGTTAATTTTGCTATTTTGGCCTGTATAATATCATTTTTGCCCCTTTATTCGTAAGTCTATAATGCTCACAAGCAATGAGACTTAATAGCAATTGCTTTTCATTTTTTTCCCCTCTCTTTTCCTCATTAAAAATTTTTTTGCTTCTCCATTGCTGCCTTCCTTAACCAAAGAAAAGCAACAAATCAAATATTTTTAGGCATTGTAAAGGGGAAAAATGACATTGCAAGGGCCAAAACAACAAAATCAACTTAAAAATCAACTTAAAAATCATTATCTAATGGAGAAGAATATAATGCATTATTTTTAATATTATAAAGGGTCTCAATGGCTATAATTCTTTCACATGGAATTTTTTGCATATTTCCTATTTTACAGAGGGGTAAATTGCAGTTTACCCTAAAGGATAATTACCTCAACATATCTCCTAGAGTTTGGCCTTATTATAGAACATGTTGTAGTTTGGCAAATCACGATAATATCTCATGAATATTACAATAGACTTCCTAAAAGTATAACACATTCATCAAAACATTACAAATAGACCTTCTGCTATTCTAATAAGGAGGGTAGTATAATAATTTACCAAACCATGTAGATTTTTTCGTAATTAGGTCAAACCTTAGGAAATTGAAACAATTATCCCTTAAGTTAAATCTTCACCCGTTAAGACCTTGTTAACAAATATTAATATGTTTGTGTAAGCCAACAAAGAAGCTATTAAGATCATGAATAACCCCAAAAAAATGTCATGGTAATGTTACATTAGCCACTCACTGCAATGCTACACATCTCTCTGATTTTGGCTGGCTTTTCTGTATTGCAAACTTTCCCATTTTTCCTTTTTTTTTTCCTCTTTTTTTTTTTTTTTTTTTGGTAAAATTTTTTTTGGGTGAATTTTCTGTATTGCTAGTTAGACCTAAAGTGGATTAGCTAAACATCCGGTAAAGTAAAGAATCCAATATTTAAAAGAATGTAAGATGATTTGCACATGTCTAGCGATTGAAATAGTCACTTCAAGAATAACAAAGTCCCATCATTCATGCTGCACCTTAAAAATTGAACATATTATAGTCAAAACCTTATAATAATTGAAACAACTATGAAATATTTGTTTTGAATCCTTGAATATTAGATCTACTTATCGAAACAAAAGAATCAAGTTATCTACACACACAAACTTTCTTTTCTTTTCTTCGCTTTTTTTCTTTTAGGCTTTAGTTTAGTATCCTATGAGATTTCTCTAGTTATAGAAACACCCCCTTCATTTTGAAAATTAGAATGTTATCCTCTTTTGTTAAAAAACTTGACAGGGTCATTGGAATATTACAAGTGGACCCACTGATCAGCAGGTCTATTGGTAATATTTCTGTTCATATGTTAGATTTTTGGATATCTTTTAAGTGTCCTATCTCTTAGGGAATGTCATTGTAATATTCCAAATCACAATGCACTTTTCTATACTAAGCCAAAGTCAAGGAGTGTCGAGATAATTATTCATTTCATTTTTCTGTGTGTGAAACTACCAAGAAGAACATAAAAAATCTCACCTAAGCGTAGATATTTCAATTTGTGAGAAGTCCATCTTATTCAAACAACCTTGTATTGACATAGTTCTTGATGTCGGACTTGTTGGTTCCTTGATAGCAAGAACCTTACAGTTCAAATTCCGTATGGTATTGTTCTGGGGCGTTATTAACCTGCATCAAAGATATAAACATAGTACAAAGATAAAGGTACGTTTGGCAAAACCAAATAAAATTATTGCAGGATTGTCTGAAAAGATTACATGAATCGGGATTCCAACATAGCATGTTCATGATGGTCGTTATTAAAAATGGGCATTAGACCTAACTCAATCCCCAATGTAGCTTGTATGGTCAGGATTTTTCAATGCTCGTAAGAACACAACCCTAACATTTTTTCGATATGGAATTCTAACACACCCACATGCCAAAGAATGAACATTTGTGGAGTAAAATAATATTAAATGGGTAGACTAACAAAACCGAATAGTCCAACATCATGGATGGATATAGCTCTGCTGTTATATCGAAATGGACATTGAACTCAACTCAACTCCAAAAGTTAGTTTGTAAGATGAGAATTGTTCAATAACACATAAAGAGACCACAATGCATATACTTTTTCGATGTAAAATTCTAGCAGTCATTAAGGCTTTTGTAACATAGTATACTCATATAAGAAAAAGGTTCATTATGATTCACGATTTGTAACTTTATCCTTGTGTGCAAGTTATTGGACTTCTTTTTTGTATTTTGTTGTAACTCATCCAATTTTTCGTGTTATTACGCCTTGGGAAAATTGCTAAAGCCATTACTGCGAACAAGGCGCGGGATCTTCTAACAAATGAATTCAAACATTTCGACAAAGTGAAGAATATTTGGTTTTAAGATCTCCAAGGAGAACTTGAATTACTGTAAATGTAAGATTCCAAATCTATTCTTTACTATATTTCAAGAATTCTTTTAGTAGCCAATCAATTTAAAGTGATGCTGAAAAAATGGAAGATTGTCAAGTCGTTGATAAGACATTTCAACCCCTTGATTTGAAGTCTAATCATATTATTGTTTCCATGGAGGAGCTAAAGGTGTCAAGGCTATGAAAGTTGTAGTGTTGACAATAAAATTGCAAGTACATGAAAAAAAAAAAAAAAAAAAA
>JACFYI010003850.1:33063-44181 GCA_014898755.1 Handroanthus guayacan
TCAGGGCGGCGATGCCTCTGCTGGTGGCGGCGGGTCCGAAGGTTCCATGCCGAAGAAGAGAGTCTGCAGTGGCTGCAAGGCTCCCTGCACAATTGCTTGCTTTGCCTCTGACAAGGTGCTTACTTCTTTATTCCTAACATCCCTTGATTAATTTGGTTGATGCTATTGAGTTTAGCTTGTGTTAATCATGTTTCTTGTTATACCTACATTATGTGTCCGCCTAAATTTATTATCTTTATTTATTTTGATCTTGAGAAATTTTGCCTTTGGCTATAGTATTTCATCGGTATCATTTTGTTGTCTTCACGCATGCATTTTGTGTTAATGCTTCTCTAAATCATTTAAATTGATTTGCTTGTATGTAGCAATCATGTCATGGTATTTTAGAACATGATGTTGCAGCTGCAATCTGAATTGCTGTTCTTTTAACATCTGAGCAGCATGATATGACACTTTGTGCAAGATGCTATGTGCGGGGTAATTATAGGGTGGGTTTGAGTACTTCAGATTTTAAGCGAGTTGAGATCAGCGAAGAGGCAAAGACAGATTGGACTGATAAAGAGATGTTGCAACTTCTAGAAGCTGTCATGCATTATGGTGATGACTGGAAGAAAGTTGCAGAACATGTTGGTGGAAGAAATGTTAGGGAATGTGTAGCTCGGTTTGTAAAGCTTCCATTTGGAGAACAGTTTGATGGTCCTCCAGAATCTGCAGAGCTGGATACCGAGTTAGGTTTGCAAAATGGAGCAATGCCAACAAAAAGGATACGGCTCTCACCACTAGCTGATGCCAGTAACCCAATTTTGGCACAGGTAATAACTTCCTCTTCTCTGGTGTAATAATAGCTTGAGGCTTATAGATACCAATGGTCAGACTGTACCCTCGCTATACAAATAGTGGCATCAGGTTGGATTCTACTGCTATAATGGTGAGTTATCAAAATCTTCTATGAGATGAATGGGTTAAATATCTTATGATCCCATGGCAATCCCAAAATTAATAATTTCCTGATCTTCATAGAATTACTTGAATGTTGCCACATCTTCTTACCTTTGTGATTTGATATTGCCTCTGCTAGAGTAGGTATGTGATGGATGTTCAGGAGAATAATTTCCTTGCAAATAACCTTCTATTCAACTAATCGAGAGACTATATATAAATATATAAGTATATTCGTTTATTATGATTCTACTGGTAATTGATAAATTTAGATTAGTATGTTTATTGACTTTATTTTTTCTTAACATCTCTCCAGGCTGCTTTTCTCTCCACATTAGTTGGAGTAGATGTTGCAGAAGTGGCAGCACATGCATCAGTAACAGCTTTGTCAGATCTTGCTGATAAGAAGCAGCAAGGTATTAACAACCACTTCTTTGGGGTTTAATTAATTGGAATTTTCTTTTGTGCTTATCTTCGGTACTTAAGGGCCAATTCCTGATGCTCTGTTGAAACTTGTACCCTGTAGCTTTCATTAAGATTGTTCGCAGAAAACCAGCATTCCAACTCATTGAAAATTGTGTATATGCTTGATCCCAGTCCTGCCAGAAAACAGAGAATTAAGAGAAAAAAGTTAATTGAGGAAAAGCACATGAAAGACTTGAAAATAAAAGATGGCCTCTGCTACAATCTTCTAATGTAGTTGATTGAGTTTGCTAATCCTCTAACTTACAAAAATGTATCATCGGATACCTTTGCGAGCGGCAAGAAAGATGCAAAATGGAAGAACCACGGTCCACGAATGATTTAGTTAGTGTGTCCAAGAAGATGATTAAATTTTATAAATGGGTACGTCTAAGATAAAACACTCTCTGTATGAAATTTCTATTTGTTAAGAGGATCATTTTTGCCAAATTTTATAAGCAATCTTAAATCTTTTCAACCTTGCATGAAAATGAAATGAGGATGCAATTGTAAAATGCGAATCCCTGGGTTATTTTGTGTAAAATTAAATAAATTTTTCTGGTCGTTGACTGTTCCACAATTCGAGTATTCACAATTCGAGTATTCAAAGAGAACAGAAATGGTAAATAACTGAATTCTTGGCTACTGAATGAAGTTCTACATTGTGGTCAATTGTAGGCTGGGTAGCGGCAGAAAAAATAAGAGCACTACATTAAGATATATGTCAGTAGCACAACAAAAGACGCACTGTTAATGTCACTGTGGAAAGTGGCTTACTTGTAATTACTGCTATTATGTAATATGTTAGACGATAAAACCAGAGGATGTCGATAGAGGAAATGAGGTATGGAAATTTGCTGATGTGATGCAGAGAAAATAGCTCGCAGCCAGATGGCAGTTTAACAATCTTCTTTGGGCAAGTTTAGGAATATTGACTGATGCTTCTTGGGACTAAATGACTCAGATTGAATGGTTATCATGGAAAGGGAACTACAACGAGCCTAACCTTTTAGAAAATCAACATCTCTCTGTTCCTTTTTTTTTGGACATCAGATAAACAGAAAAATTATGGTGGTATGCCTGATTTCCATTTTCATCATTTTTCAATGCAGAATCTGATAATGCATCTAATGGTAGTAACCTTAATAAGATGGAAGAAGCTCTTGCTGAAGCAAAATTGCAGCTTGAGAAAGAAGAAGAGGAGCTGGAGAAAGCAATATCAGGAATTGCCACTGAGGTAAAGTAGCACTGGAAGTATTCTTTTATGCGTTTCGCGATTAATCATTCTGAAGATTATTATCTGTTATTTTTTGTTAAATTTTCTTCAGTCGAAGGTGATTGAAGACAAGATTCTTCAATTTGAGGAGTTTGAGTTACAAATGGAGAGGAAACGACAGCAATTCCAACAGCTGCAGAACCGGCTCTTTGTTGATCAGCTAACTCTTCTGTTTCATAAAACTACTGCTGCTGCACCGAAAACTGGAGAGGACATTGGGGAGGCTGTCAAGAATGAATAATAGGTTGATGTTCTATTCCTCTCCTTCTTGTTGTAATCTCTTTTGTCCTTGCGTTGTACAATTCCTTTTCTGATGTTACATTATAGTAATATATGATGCATTGAAATGACCCTTGAGGTGAAGTCCCGCAAGGAATTGAATAGATGCGTGTTCTCTTTGCCCATGCTTTCCTTAGCACTACGCAACTTGCAATAGTCACTTGTATCCAGTTCTACAAACTGTTGCTGGTGAATGAGAATTGTATTGCAATCATTCACTTTTGTAAAAATTAATGAGAAAACTTGGAACTTTACGACTCGGTGCGTTTGATTTGCCAATTACCATCAGTTGCGGTATATAATGTCTTAATTTCATGTTAGATACGTGATTGCAATATAGGCAAGATTTGGTTGAGATTCAAATCTCACCTTCAGGGTATAGACTGCAAATTGACGCCTTGTGATTAATGACAATTACTTTTGCACTTACACTTGCAAAAAAAGTCAGCGGTAAGAGATGGCAATTTTGAGGGACAAAAGGGTAATCGGAGAACTCAAGCATAGACTCGACAAAAAATTATCCATATCCATAGGTACAAAAAAATACGGGTAATGGACTCTATTTTTTGTACCCAATAAAAGATGGGTAACTCTATCCGTCATCTAATTATCGACCACATTCTTATCCAATTCGTGGATACCCACAAGTAACCTGTTAGTAAGTGGTAATCATATATAAATATATTTATTTTTTTTTTTATTTTTTTTCAATTCTCCTCATTTTTTTACGATAGGTTAACAGAACACTAGTTAATATAATATTTTAAATATGTAATATCTTGTATTATATTTCTTTAATTAATATTTGTATGGTATTATGTAAATTACATAATAAATAGTGATTCAATTTCAATTAAATACAAAGATAAAAATTTATCAAAAGTACTTGCAGGCTACCCGTTATTCGTAGTCATGGATAATGAGTCTACTATCTTTTACCTAATAAAATAAAATAATTTTATCCATGGACAAACTTACCTGACCTGTCGTTATCCGTCTTTAGATTACCCATGAGTAGTTAATTGTTAGGTCTACTCAAACCACATTACTCTATCCCAGCAAAGAAAAGATTTAAAACTATGGTATTTTAGATAATCAAGCTGAATTGTTCAAATCATACCAAGGATGAGATTGTTTTTATTTCATAATCTCGCGTGGGACAATCTCCTGGTGACTATTCAAATACCAAATCGAACGCCCTCTTAATGATTTAGGTGGAATGTTGTTACGCAGGAAAATGAGTTGAACAGTTAAAAATGAAATTTAAGTAGTTGATTTTATTTACAAGCTCTGTGAGTTGTTATCTATTTCGTGCCACCTTTAGGCTTTATATAGAGATATGCTCCTGAATATTAGGTAGATTGCAATTTACCCCTTCTGAAACAAGAAATATGCAAAAAATTCACTATAAAAAAATAATAGGCATTGATAAATAATAAATATTAATTCAATTAAAAATAAATATAAAAATAAAAATTTATCATAGGTACGCGCAGGTTAGCCCTTATCCATAGTCATGGATAATGAGTCTATTACCTTTTACCTAATAAATAAGGTAATTTTACCCGCGGACAAATTTATCCGACCCCTTGTTACCTGTCCTTGGTTTACCCATGGATACCAAATTGCTAGGCCTACTCAAATCACATTACTCTACCACAGCAAACAACAGATTGAAAACTATGGTTTTTTAGATAATCAAGCTTAATTGTTCAAATCATACCAAAGATGAGGTTGTTTTTATTTCATAATCTCGCGTCTCCTGGTGATTATCAAAAACCAAATCAAACACTCTCTTAATGTTTCAGGTGGAATGTTGTTATGCAGGAAAAATGAGTTAGAACAGTTAAAAATGAAATTTAAGTAGTTGATTTTATTTATGAGCTCTGTGATTTGTCATCCCTTTCGTGCCACCTTTATATAGAGATGTGCTCCAGAATATGGGGTAGATTGCAATTTATCCCTTGTGAAATAAGAAATGTGCAAAAAATTTACTATAAAAAAATAATAAGCATTGAAATCCTTTATGATTTAAAAAATTATGCATTATGTTCTTGTCATCAGACAGTGCAGCTCAAATTGCGCATTTTACAACTAGTTTTTTTTTTTTTTTTGCCCTATATAATATCGTTTTTCTTTCTATTTGTAAGTCTATATTGTTTACAAGCATTAAGATTTAATAGCTGTTTTTTTTTTCCCTGGTGTTTGTTAATAACCTTTTGCTCTTGCATTGCTTTCCCCTTTAACCAAAAATAACATCAAGCAACAAATTAAATGTTTTTGGACATCATAAAAGGCAAACATGAAATTACAAGGCCCAAAATAACAATTCAGCTTAAATGTGTGAGTGAGCCACATTGTCTGATGGAGGAGAGTATGGTGCATAATTTTAAAATTACGAAAAAATCTTAATGGCTCTTATTCTTTCACATGGAATTTTTTGTTCATTTCCTATTTGATAGGGGGATAAATTGATATCTACCCCAAAGTATGTTAGTGGCAATGGATTATGTCGAAAGCCAGGAACATATTATGATTTATAAAACCTCTCTCACAAAAATCTCACCAGGCTTTGGTCAGCCTTTTCACACAAAGGAAAGTTAATATGCATAATTTGAAATTTGTTTTAACTTGGTAGCTACGATAAGATCATTTTTAACTGATTATTAAGTATGTGCAAACTTCATGGCAAGTCTATTTATAGTTGAAGATGTGAACAATTCAAGGCATTTTAAAGTTGACTGTTTAGTGATAAATATGTTAGATACCTAAGTTGCAACGCAAACTTAAGTCCAATATGGTATTTAGAGCATGACATGCCCAGTTATTCATGTTACACAGGTTATGCGAAGGCTTTTTGACGGAGAGTGACTTAATGAGTACTCTTTACTTTGTTGCTGTGTGAGTTCTTATCGTTACTTTGATCCTCTGTGACTTTCGACCGCATGAATTGCAAATTTGATGAAAATATTTTGGCATCTTATCAAATGGATATTGTTAGCCCCTCTTGACGCGGGTGCCTTGACACGACGGGTTCACGTGTTAGTTGGCGTTGTATATCGGCTTGGCAGCATAAATATTAAGCTGCAGATTGTTGGTATATCAAAATAAGGTTGGTCAAAGGATTATGACAGCGGAAATTTGTGGCAACTAGCTAAATTATGCAAATTTTGTGGTAACTTGTGAAAGAAACAATACATACGTACGAATCACGCTTTCAATATAAACATAATTATTCGTTTTCGAATTTAACCACGGAAAATTACCTGTCTAGGATCTTATTGATCTCGAACCACGGAGTTTAAATCACCGTTTTTACTGAATCGTAGTTGAATTGAATCATTGATCTTGACTGTCTCTTCGGTCTGAATTAAATCACCAATTACGGAAAATAATTCGAATTTTCACAACCCAAATACCAATAGTAATTGTTTTATAATTCGTTATTACAGACTCTCTTTCTTACAACACATGTAGAGAGAGAATGTAATAAGATAGGTGGAGAGTATTTTCTTTTGGGGAGAGAAAATTAAACTGACGTTAAGAGAAGAGAGAGAGAGAGAGAATTCTATAAAGAGAGAATGTTTTCTATCGTTAGAATTCTTTTCTGCAAAGAGTTCTCTTCTAATTCTCTCTCCTCATATCTTTACATTATCCCACTAATCCCCATAATTAGTGGTGGAGTAGTTTTTAGGAAGTTATTCCAAATTCAAACTCTTGACTATTCCCTTCAATTAACATGGGCTGGGTCAATCCTTTTGGGCGACCCATACCCAAAATTCATTTTTTCAACATCTCTCACTCGCACAAAACTGGCGAACCCGAGTCTCAATTTATTAGAAAGTCAATACTATCCATACAGGTAAATGGGTTGTGTGATTGGTGAGCATAAGGAACGAGAGTTATAAGCTATACACCGATTAAGGATATATAGTAGCTCATTTCCAAAGAAATATAATGAGGCCTTTTATCTCGCTATACCCCAGACTTTCTTCTTACTACACTGACCAACATATCTCTTGTCCTTTAAATATTCAAGATATGAGCATACTTGACCATTGCTAATCCCATGTATTCGCAATTATGTCCCAAACGTAATTGGCTTGCCAATTTGAATACAAGTTAAGTGTCAGTAAAAGAGTAGTCTTCCTTTTCAACTCGAATCTCTCCTCCTCATTTCAGCTGCTTGCCTAAACATGCACCACATTGCCTAATTACTCATGGCTATTAGTGGCAAGCTAAAGTAGCAACACTGAAACAAGAACTCAAGAAGCAATTGAAAGTACTAAGGATATCACTTGAGGTTATATATACCTTTGGGTCTCACATAATGAGAAATTAGGGACTTATTTGCGCATTACCCAAGTTGTCACTCTTAAGGACACTTGGTATGAAACATGTGTTACGATGCAGCTTTTTTCTTATAGGAAGCATATGTCTCGTGCTCAATAAAGTATCGTACAGATCTTGGTCCAAGTGTATCTCAACACTTAACTTAAGTTTTCTTCTTTTTATTTGTCTTCCTCATCACAATCTCAAGAACAACTCACATTTGGCTTATTGACAAGTTGATGGATCATGGGTAATCCATTTCGATTACTTAACTCTCAGTGGTAATCTCATCTTAGTCACACTTAGACTAAGGCAGCATTTATATGAAGTAAATTAACAATGCCTCATCTCTGCACGTTACTCAACGTCATAGGCGATTGCTCGTGTGAGAGAGCCAATCTCTACTTGTCTGACATACCTTTCAAGATATAAGATATCACATCAAACATGTGTATCAAAATATTCATCTTTCATAAGATAAGCATACAAGAAAAGATATGAATAAGCTCAAATACAAACATACTCTATTTCCACACAACCCAAGAGTCGCAGACATGTATTTGAGTGTCACCTCCTTCTTCTCAACAATATCTCTCACAAAGTTGAGTTTTATATGTTTGTGTTTGGTCTTATCATGATCTTTGGGATCATTGCTCAAGCAATAGCTGATTAATTATCACAACAAATTGCGATAGCTCCCACTAGACTTAACATATCCAAATATCATAAGAATTTCCTTAATCCAAACACCTCATACTGTAGAAGTATATGCCACAATTTTAACATCAATTGTGGACAATGATACACATGTTAGTTTTTTGCTACTCAATGAGATTGCATTCTTATTTGTCAAGAGCATATAACCAAAATTGATTACTGCTACTTACATCACTAGTCGAATCAACATTTTGTGTATCCTTTTCTATCTAGATCCTTCCTTGAATAACATAGGAAATGATCTGTAGTACACTTTAGGTATCTCTAAAATCCCATTTTAGAAAATCCAATGTCTCTTATTAGATTGGATTGATTCCAGCTAACTAGACCCATGACTTTGACATATAAGAGCATGTATACCTCCATATTATACATTAAGCTCTCAACAACATTTCTATATGGTACTTTGGACATCTATAATTCTTTTAGAAGTCTTTGGGCGTAATACATGACTTACACTTCCATACTTAACTATAGGAGTATCATATGGTATGCAACTTTCATATTGAATCATTCTAATATTTTTCGATATGCGCTTCTTGAGACACTACAAAAGGTCTCTAAGAATGATCTCTATCGACGTAACATACTCCTTATTGTTCTTAGCTAACAATATATTCCAGACATAAAGAAATAGAATTACATACTGTTACTGGACCTTAAACATAAACATAATGGTCTCATCACTCATAATGAAATCATTTAAGATTATAGCTCTAGAAGATCTCAAATACCATTATTAAGTAGACTGCTTAAAAACATAGACTGATCTCTTTAATTTGAGATCTCGTATCTTTAGCTCAGAAGACAAGATCTACTAGTTGTCCCAGTAGATTTCATCGTTAAGATTTCCATTGATAAAAGCAGTATAAGCAACCATCTAATGTAATTCTATATCTAGGTTAGCTAATATGGCTGATATCAAGTGCCAGAAAATAAGTCTCACTACCAGTGAAAAAGGATTCATATATTATCAACACTATTGTTGAGTGTAACCTTTCGCCACCAGTTCGGTGCTGTAGCTCATAGCCTTTCGCTCAATGTTTGAGAACTCATTTATTCTCAAGAGCCATATACCCCAAAGTTTGATTAGTTAATACCATACTCGATTTAATCAAACTTACTCCACTTTCTTTTCTATTGCTTCCATTTATTCATCCTTTTGGGATAAGCCAAAGCCTTATATGTATGCCTTAGGCTTTTCTTTGTTCATTGGAGATTCAATATATGTATACCTTTTAATCTCTAAACGACTTTTGGATATTCTATTCCTAGTACCTTTTCGAATTTAGGTTTCCAAAGGATTGATTTCTCGGGAATAGCTCTCACTGGAGTGGTAACACATCATCTCAAAATTCCACTTATCCATATGCTACAAAGCTAATTTTGGAATCAATTAACCTAATAAAGGTCTGGTTTCCCTTTATTTCACGGCTACTAGGAGGTTCACTCTCCACAAATATGTTTCGTGATTTGATTTCAGCAATAGTTCCATCGACGCTATCATTTATGAACATGTAACCTATTGACTGCTTTTAGTATCTTATGAAGACATAACAGTCGACTTCCAAAGTATGAGGTTACTTCAATCAAGCTTCCTACTGACCCCAAGTTCATATAGCATTGATGGTACTGATTTTGGAGACATATAATCGAAATAATAGATCGTAGTTAGCAAATTTATATCCTCCAAAAGGAAATTGGTAAGTTAACTTGCACTATCATGGACCTTGTCGTTCAACAACATCCTATCATTGTCTGATGAACACCGCTCGATAGAGGTGTATGAGAAATGATTAGTTGCCTCACTTTTCCTCTTGTCATTACATAGATCTTCAAATTAACTAGGTAGATAGATATTTCTTGCTCTCAAGCAATTCTCAAGATTTGTTACTCTTGTCTATTTAATCACCCACTCTACTTCCATGATGTCTGAAACACCCCAGTGTTTAGGATTTATAAGTGGTCAAATAGACATGAATGTCACGTGAGAATCAATTTAGCAATGTAATGAAAAAACAAGGTTCCATGTCTAGCCTCCCACTTTCATCAAATCACAAATAACGATATTTATGAATGAATTAATTGCAACAGAAATGTAGCCCTAGTGGCTTTTTTTTAAAGTGGTTTTCTCATCATCTTTTGGCAAGATAAAGCCCACAAGCTGTTAAATCAACTTTCAAGAAAAATATGAACCTGACAGTTCAGCTCTCATTAGTTGATTCATTTTCTCTTGCCTAACGTGACCTAGTCCTATATGCCAAATACATTCATGTGTACTTGCATAACTAGATGAACAAGTATTTAGTAAAAAAAAAAAAAAGAATCATCAGCACAATACTCATTTGTTTCAATCGAGAAACCAATCCTAAGATATTCATTGCCATAATAAATGCTATACTATCTTTGAATGACAAACTTAGATTTTAGTCTAAGAAGAACATCAGATGATATCAAATTTCCAATACATAGAGAAATTTGACAAGACGTAAAATACTTCGTCATCTCTAGTTCTCTGTTGGTTATTTCTTGAATTTACATCCACATAGGATAGAACTCAATCAACAAGACGTAGAGATTAGAATCGTTCTTCTATGACTTTTCATCGGTCCCCTTACTTTTCTTGCCTTTCTGCGAGTTCCTCTCACAATTAAAGCCCGAAGCCTTTTGGGAACTAGGTTCAATCATAAGGCAATTAATAGACTTAACAACACTAAGTTGCTTATCCTCAATTTCGATGTGTTGTGCATCATGAGAGAAAGAGTTCAGATTGACACAGTTTGTCAATTACTTTCAAATGCACCAACAATAAGTAAGGGACTAGATTAAAGTTTGCACTTACTGCTCATAACAAAATGTGGCTAGCTAACCTTTCACTAGCACATCATGTTTGACATAGCCCACAATTGTCAAACTTGATTATCAGTGGACTTAAATGAGTGACAATTATACCTATATACTTGTCAATAAAGTATAGTTGCATGTCATGAGCAATTCCAAGATTGCTTCAGATATGGAATCTTATCCTTTTCCACACCTAGCAGACTTTATAATCTCACTTTTAATGAGCAGTGCCATACGTTAAAGCCTCCTGCTCCTCAAGTGCAACTAAG
>JACFYI010003850.1:102775-120844 GCA_014898755.1 Handroanthus guayacan
GGTATGGGCTTTACAAGACATAAAATGGGGTTTGAAAATATAAAAATTCAAGTTATTTTCATTGATTATATTTGACTAGCGAAACTAAGCTAATACAGCAAGCTTTTTATGTGGAAAACAGAATAACGAAACTAAACTAAAACAACAAGCTTTTTATGTTGAAAACAGAGTAACAAAACTAAACTGAAACAACAAACTGTTTATGTTGAAAACAGAGTAACGAAACTAAACTGAAACAGTACGCTGTTTATGTTGAAAAAAGAGTAACGAAACAACCAGCTTTTATGTTAAAAACAAAGTAACGAAACTGGAACTAAAACAGCTAGCTATTTATGTTGGAAAACAGAGTAGCGAAACTTGAACTAAAACAGCTAGCTATTTATGTTGAATACATACATTCGTAGTGATCAGCAAACACAATAAGGAGTCTGTTTTTTTGACTATCGAATCACCTCTTAGTCCATGGTCATTGCTTTACTAACGGTCCAAGGCTCAAATATATATAATGTCCAAGGAATGGCTGGTTTCAAGATGATCGTTTTCATGGTTTGAACATGCATACAAAATCATCATTCCATATTTCAAGAAGAGCTCATAGCCAACAAGTATATAACCATGAATAGCATATGGAAAAGTTTATAACAAGATAGTACATGGATCATGGAAGGAACACATGCTCAAGAATGGAGACGAAAAGCCATAAATTTTACCGTAGTCCTAAGATTGATTAAATGAACTTGAGTTCCAAGTTCCGGTTTCACTTTCATATCAATGCCTAACCAAAAACATACCAATATTAAACTCTATATTTCTATATCAAGACCATACAATCAAGATTCAAGTCTAACTTACCAAGGATAGAGTGTTAATCTCCTAGTTTTCCTTAGCTTCCTTCAAACTTGAACTTTCTTGTAAAGATGTGTGTGTGTTTAGAGAGGGCCGAGAGTTTGAGAGAGGTGAGGGAATGTTATAGCGAATTTTTCAGATTTTTGGAAGAGTGGGGAGGAAGATTCAAGACCCAAATTGCTTTACTGAGTGCCAAAATTGCTTAGTCACTACTTTGCTATCATTAAAGGTGAGTTGTCCCCCACTAATTTGTTTTTTCCTCAAAAGCATGGATTACCATGCGTAAATATCAAATTTTCAGATTTGAGGGCATAATTATCTAATATATACATATAAATTTTTGGCTTATTTGATGTGTATGTATATATTCACACATAGGCTAAAGTTGAGAAATAATTGGGCCTTCAATTGGGTCAAATTAAGTCTAATTGGGTAGAAATTTTTGGTTAATGTTGAGGCCCACTCGAAAGAAATATATTTGGACAAGTAATACGTGATTTTAAAAATAAATCGTTGCTCATTTTATCGAAATCTTTTTGTTTATTTCAATTAAGGAAATCTCGGGGTGTCACATAATATGTCCCAAAAAGGTTACTTTACTCAGCCAAAATTCACATTTATTGAATTTGGCATACAACTGATGCTCCTTGAGAATTCAAAGAACGATCCGTAGATGTTCTTCATGTTCTTTCTCCGACTTCGAATATACTAGGATGTCATCAATAAAAATTACCACAAAACAATCAAAATATGGACAAAAAACTCGATGCATTAGGTCCATTAATGCTGTAGGAGCATTTGTTAACCCAAATGGCATCACAACAAATTCAAAGTGTCCATATTGTGAATTGAATGCAGTCTTTGAAATATCTAACTCCCATATTTTCAATTGGTAATACCCTTGCCGTAAGTCTAACTTTGAATATACCACAGATCCCTGAAGATGATCAAACAGCTCATCGATGTGGGGCAGTGGATATTTATTCTTGATGGTCACTTTGTTCAGTTCTCTGTAGTCGATACACATTCTCAGTAACTCATCCTTTTTCTTTACAAATAAAACCAGAGCTCCCCAAGGAGACGTGCTTGGTCTTATGAATTTCTTATCCAAGAATTTTGGTAATTGTTCTTTTAACTCTTTCAGTTTAGCTGGGGCCATTCTGTAAGTTGTTTTAGAGAATGGCGTCACTTCAGGAAGGATCTCGATTACAAATTCGATCTCCCTGTCCGGGGGTATCGAATTCAACTCTTCTGGGAATGCTTTTGGAAATTCCTTAACTACCCGCACATCCTGTACTCGAACAGTATACTGTGGTTTGTTGCTTAAATAAGCCAACAATCCTTGTCCACCTTTTCTTATTATTCTTCTGGCTTTAACAGCAGAAATTATGGTTATTTTGCCATCTTTGGAGTTGTTAATAATTCCAACTTCAACTCCTGTCCTAACTTTACTATTTTGGTAAAACAATCTACCACAGCTTGATGTTGATATAACCAATTCTATCCTAAAATGAGATCATAGTCCTTGATTGGTATTTCAATAAGATGTGCAATGAATTCCTAATTATCTATGCCTATAGGGCAGTTAAGTTACCTAACACAAGTCTCGTAACATCCTCCTATCGGGATATGGACCTCATAAGAAGTTTTCATATTTTTGGAATTAGTCTTATTCTCTTAGCACACGCAATAGATATAAAGAAGTGTGTGGCACCCGAATCAAATAGAGCTTTACATAAAAGTTCTGAATTAGGATGTTACCTTGCACCACTTGTGTAGGGTCCACTTCTTCCTCAGCCACAATGGCGTATGCCCTAGGCTTGACTGGCGGGCGTCCAGCTACAGTCTGTTGTCCCTGATTTGGTGCTCCAACACCTGCATTCTTTCGGTTCTTGGGACAATCCTTGGTAAAATATTGTGGGCTCCCACAGGTTATACAAGGTCCCCGCTTTTTTCAACACCGATCCTCGATGTGAGAAGTGCCTCCATAGAAGGTGCAGCTCTTCTTTTCAATCACTGCTGGGTCCTTTCCCTTCGGATCTGATAAGTTCCCAGCAATTGTCTTAGGTTTCTTTCCAAAAAAACCTTTATTCCTTTTGTTTAGATCAGAGTTACCTGACCACCTCTTCTTCCCCTTATCTTTGATCTTCTGGAGTTCCTTGAACTCCACCTCCAATGTTATGGCCCTCTCGATGGCCCCATCATAACTGGAAGGATCACAGATTGCTAGAGCTCGCCTCAAGTCTGGCCTTAACCCTTCAATAAACCTTTTTGTCCTTCTTCTCTCATCTGCTAAAATATGGGAAGCATACTGGATTAAACGACTATACTTCGCCTCATACTCTGCAACTGATAGGAACTCTTGAATTAATCTCATGAATTCTTCTTTCCTTATTTCTCTAACCACTAGAGGGAAGTATTTCCTTGTGAATTCCTCCTTAAATTCATTCCAGGTCCATTCGATCTCACTTCTCAACCATCTCTGCTCCACTACTCGCCACCAGTTATGTGCTGCTTCATCTAGAAGAAATATGGCGTACCGCACCTGCTATTTTTCCGTGTAGTTTAGCACTTGAAAGATCTTTTCAACCTCATTGAGCCAAGACTCGGCTTTCCTATCATCCGATTCTCCTTTGAATCTTGGTGGGTTGAATCTTAGAAATCAGGACAACAGTTTGTCCTCAGTAGCTTCCTCGTTGTCTTGTCTCTGGTTAGTCGGCTGTCTACCCTAATTTACTAATTGTTGTAATAAAGTAAAAAATCGATCTACAGGTTCTTCTCTGGGAGGGGGTACTCTTTCCTGAGGGTCCTCTCGAGACAGGTTGTTTCCTATATTAGTCACGATTTTCAGTGTGGGAGCTTCCTCGAATATAACACGTCTCGGCCTACCTCGTTTCCTAGGTGCCCCAGCATTTAACATACTCTCATGGGTTGCCATTGTAATCTGAAATTAACAAACAACCTCGTTCAGCATTATTTTTATCATCTTAGTTTATCATGATATGTCAAGACTATTATAATAATAGCAAATCGAAATATCAATGTTAGCTAATTAACATGACAAAATTATGTTGTTTATTAATTCCAGTCTTTAATCTTCCATTATCAATCCTAATTCCAAGATTGTCAAATTTTCCACCTTTTCTTTTCCGCCTACCCACTTAACAACCAACAAGCCTAGCCAGGGTAGTGATCCGTAAATGGGATTAGTAAAAGAAAATCGTAAAATATACTAATAAACTAAGAAATTCTACGATTTCTTATCCTGCGCTCTGATACCACTTGTAGCGTCCCGGGATCCCGGACCTTCCGTCCTAAGAACGGCAATGCCACTTGTGGGCAGATGGACGTAAAGGATATATAAAGTAAATATAACTAGACAAACACGGCAAAATACTCTTACACATAGCTTTAGTTTTGATTTACATAACTCAAGCTATACTATTACAACTTCTCAAACCAAACAAACTATTTTACATAAACTCTATACATACACGATTCTAGTGGTTACAACAACATACTAAGATTTTTAATTTACAACCATACAAAATTTTCACAACTAAGGCGTACATCGCCATTGTTTACTCCAAACGAAGCATGAAACGTAAATGTTTATTTATGTGCTAACAGCTCCCAACTCATTCACCTACACAGGTAAGATAATTAAATATGTCCACTGACTTAGTAAGAATCACAGCCACGAAACAGTAAGGAACAAGAAACAAGAAAAAATCAACAAATAGTAATAGAGGCAAGAAGCTCAATAAAATGAAACGTGCTAAACGATTGTGATCATTTTATAACAAGTATAAACGAGTAGCTCAATAAAAGCATAAACTAGTTAAAATTCAATAGCAAATTACACAATCGTATAGCAAAAGGGCAGAACTAGTATTTGGTGGATCTGTCACCCTTATAACTCCAAATAAATATCAGCCTTATCCCTCCACAAGTCCCACACTTGAGTGGCCACTCAAGGTGGTGACTCGATTTTGTGGTGTGACATAAATGACGACGAGCAACATGTCACATGCTAGTCCTCGGAAAACCTATCCCAGGCTTCCTCGGAACTACCTAAACGAGTAGAAGACCATTCAGGGGATCAACTGATGGCCCAACGCTGCCCAACATCCCTCCTGGGGTCTCCCAAGGGCCCATAACGAGGGTAATATTCCAATGGTTACGAGGGTAATAACAATTATCCGAGTGAATATTCAAATATTTGCCGAAATGGCTAGAAATCATATATTCCACGGGATTTATGGATTACGAACGAATGAAATTCTTGAACTTGAACCTAGGACATAAGACTTTAATTCGGATCATCCAAATAGTTTGAAATGACATGGAATGTGAATTTTGAGGGATTCTCTTAAGGAAAATAGTTAAGTTGGCCTAGTTTAAAATTCCTCTGTTATGGTAGTGAATTTTCAGCCATTTTAAAAATACATCCCATGGAGTTAAAATTGGTGCTTTAGTTCTATAACTATCTAGACTCAACGAGCTTTCCAACAGTGATTTTATTTTGAAAATTCAACGAGTAAAATTTTAGTTATAAATTTTTAAAGTTGACCGATGGTTCTACCGTAACTCCAAGATAGTTTGACATGTTCGGTTTTAAGAAATATTCTGGGAATATTTCTCCATATATTTCAAAGATTCTTGAGTCTATCATCATCTACACTTAATAAGGTTTCTAACAAATATTTTTTGGGCCAATTTGGTGAACGAAAACTTAGGTTTCAATGGTTTGAAAGTAGAGGATGTGTTATGTTTCACTCTAGTGAGTCCCCTGCTCCTCGGGTGACTTGGCAAGTCTGTTTTCAAGATGCTTAAGCTAAGTAGGGAATGAACAAACCTTTATCAATTTTCCTTCCTCCTAACTCAAGTTTGATGAGAGAAAATTGATTGAAAGTTTTTTTCTTCTCCCTTTGTTAATTTTCGTGCAAGAGGAAAAATGGGGAGAAAATAAATTTTTTTTACCACAAACTCTCTTCTACTTGTAAAAAAGACTAAGGGCACTCTTGTATATTCAAAAGTGGCCATAATGAAGCATTAAATGAGTTGGATGACTAAGTATATGAGGTGTTATGGTATTAATTGAATTTGGTGACTAAGTATATGTAATGTCCCGGATCCTAGAGCATCCGCCCCTAGGTCGAAAACGCTACTCACGTACATGATTAAATAATTTAAACCCCAAAATTTACATAATCAATTACTTTTGATATATCATCCAATAGTACGAATACATCACTGAGTCTCAACCTGACTCTACGACCCTACCTAACACCATTACATAATTATGGGTACAAAGTAATCCTAGTGTCAAATCTTCAAACTCGCCATCCAATTTCCTGAAAAGAACTTCCTACAATAGTAGAGTTAAAGGGGTGAGTCCACTGACTCAGCAAGAATTATTACCATAATCATGAGCAAGGGTAGCAAAGACATGTTTTTCAGGATTTTGAGATATCAACGTGATTGAATAGATCTCAAGAACCATTGATATCATGATTTCACAGACGTTTAGTTAGCCCAAAGGCTCAGCAACAGAAATTCGATATACATAACAGTACAATCTGTAACAGAATTAAACCATGAGCTCAAATTTCAGCAATAACTATGAATATTGAAATAAATATGGCGAACTAGTGTTTGGTAGATCTGTTACCCTTATAACTTCAATACAATATCATCCTTATTCCTCCGTTTGCTTCCCCGAGTGGTTATCAAGGAGAGCCAATCAATCTGGAGAAACAACTGCCGCAGCACAATCGACCACGAGTCTCCGAGTAACTCTTTGGAAATTCTACCTCTACGACTCCTTGGAGCTACCCACAATTGGAACCAAGCTTAGGTCCAACTGTACACTATCGAAAACCTACCAGAGGTTCATCTGTCAGCCCATTGCTGCCCAGTGTTCCTCCTGAGACTACCTGGGCCCAACAATGATACAGTAGGTTTCAAGAATTCAATCATAACAATAAATCAATCATGGGTGTTTTGGAACATTTGGATATAACGTTTAGAATGAATCATCGGACATAAGAAAATCAATTTGAAAATCAAAATATTTAAAGGAGATGAGATATGGACTAAAATTTGGGAATTGAGCAAATCGCTTTTAAATTTAAATATTTCTACTTTCAAAATACTCTTAATAAATAAAGGAAAACTTATGAAAATTTCCTACTTTGAAGATAATTCATTTGACAAGTTTTAAACTTAAATTTTTGTTGTAAATTTTAGATTTTTATATATTCAAAATGCTCGAATAAGTAAAAAGGGAAGTTTGGCTCTTGAAATATTTTTAAAATATAAAAATCAAGTACAAAATATTTAAACTAAGTTCATGTAAAATTCATTTTTGTCCGAGTTGATGTTTGTCAGTATTTTGTCCAAAATCCCATTATCAAAATACTAGAATTTCAAATCATGTAATTCTAAATGTTGTTTTGAGTCTCTTATGTCTGACAATTTCTCATTCACGATCGAACAAGGGCATGGTACCAAGAAATCCAATAAGATATTCAACAAGTCCAAAGCTCAATGTTTTTAATAATAAAAACAAGGATAAAACATGATCATGATAGGAGATTCAAGAATGATTATAGTAATAAACCTTACCTCCGGTCCTTAAGTTTTTAGTCCCAAGATGACATTGAGATCATCTAATCCCTCGAGTTAATTTGACCTATTAACATCAAGATCATTTAGATGCTAGACCACAATTTCATATCATATAAGATCTTATATTTCCATTCGGGCAGTCAAATGTCTAGCATATTTCTAGATACATCCTAATGAGTTAAAATTGAAAATTTGATTTTACGATTATCTAGACTCGATAATCTTTCCAACGGTGGTTTTATATTGAAAATTTGAAGAGTAGATTTTTAGTTATAAATTTTTAAAATGGAACGATGGTTCTGCCGTAAATCAGAGGTGGTTTGACATGTTTGGCTTTAAAGAATTTTCTGGGCAAATTCCTTAATGGATTTCAAGGATTCTTGATTCTATCATCATCTACACTTAACAAGGTTTCTATCAGCTATTTTTGGGGTTGATTTGGTAAAGAAATGAGTGGTTTCCAACGAGTTAAAATTGAGAGGTGCGTTAGGCTGGGTTCTAGTGGGTACTCTGTTTCCCGAGTCCACTAGCATGTTTGGATTAAATGGTGTTTCTGGTCTTGTTTCTTCATGGATTTGGGTGATTTTTGATTCTAATGATAACTACTCTCAATAAAGTTTCCAATGGTGGGTCTTGTGGATTTTTTTGGATGTAAGGATCTCCAGATATAAATTTTTAAACTTAGGATAGTGATAAAGACTTCCCCTATTTTCAGTAAAACGGCAGGTTCATTTCAAACGTATTTTTCTCTAGTTTTCCTCATTATTTTTGGGTGATTCTTAGATCTAACATCATCTAAACTCAAAGAGGTTTCTAAAGGTACCTTATGTGAAATTTATAGAGTAAAGAAACTTAAGTTATGAATTTTCAAAGTGAGAGGTTGTGCTGTGACAGTAGCAAATCCGGGACAACTTGGTTGTGTGTGTGTGTTGGAATTTAAGCTTAAATCTTCAAGTTTCAACACTTCTATCCCAAATCTAAACATCATTCTAAATCAATCATCAAGATTCTCAATTCTAAATCAATCATTAAGATCCCCAAATTAATTAATACAATAGATTTTAAGATAAAAGAAAACTCATGAGAACCATGAATCAATCAAATTTCTTACCTCTTTAGCCTATAATCCTCAAGAGGATGGAATTTCTCCCTATCTTAAACCATTCCTATAATAATCAATATCATAGGAGAGATTATTCCATGTTTCTTCAACCATAAAATCCAAACTTCAAATTAAAAGAAACTTGTCAAGTATACTTACGTTCTCTTTTCCCTTTTGTGGTTAAAATTCCAAAGTTGATTTCAATGAATTTGAGAGAATTTTGAGGAGATGATGAAGAATATTTCTTGAGAGAAAATAGGGGAATGAATCGGCCAAGGAGAAGAAGAAGAAGGAGGAGATTACACTCAAATTCAATGCAAATTCTAATGAACATTTCACTCAAATTCAAATGCAAATTCTAATGGATATTGCACTCAAATTCAAATGAAAATTCTAATGGACATTACACTCAAATTCAAATGGAAATTCTAATAAAATGAGACATGGGATTCATTTGTTATTTTTCACTTTATTTTGTTTTATCTCATTAGTTTGGTGAGAAGATTAATTTGGAGTATAAAATACCAAAATAACATTTCTTGAAAGTGATAAAATATTTTCGATTGGGAGGAAAGTCTCAAATCGGCGAAAAAACGTCTATCGATTGAAGTTGTTTCTCAAATCGTTATAAAAATATTTATTGATAAAATTGAGAGTTTAAAGATTTAATTAGGAAAATTCTCTCAATTTGATATTTAATTAGAGAATTTTCAGTTGCTAAACCATAATATTTTTGCCGTTTAAAATTTTTTGAATAATAGCGATTAAAATCATTTAAAACGGTATTAGGTTTTAAACTTTTTAAAACTTGGGGCTTAAATTGAAATTTTAAAAATCTTTTGGGTCCAAAATATTATTTTGAAGTTAGTAAGGTGATCTTAATAGATTTTTGGGCTGAAGAAAATTTTTAAAACGAATTTCTCTTTACCGAGAACTTTTATCGTGAAGAAATCGAAAAAATTCTTAAATTGAGATGCAATAAATTTTCAAGTGAAAAGAAAATTATTTAATTAGAATTAAGGAAATTATTTTAATGGAATTAAAATACATTACCTGCATTTTTGGGTATTGATGGATACCATGGATATGAATATTCTTTTACAAGGTCTAATTGTTTTATTAACTTTTATGCATTTAATTATTTTTTATCTCAATAACAAATTCTATTCAAATCTCTAGCAATACCAAATCCCATTAGACGAATGGAAAAATTAGCTGGAAAAGCATTTAAATTTTAGTTGGAAAAAAAAAAGCTAAAAGTATTAGATTAATTTTCTGGAAAGGTAAAGTGGACAGGTTTTTAGCAAATTAGTTAGCATGCTTTTTAATGAAATAATGAGCAATTTTGAAACAAAAGATGCATTTGAATGCGTGTCAATCAAGCACATTTTGCCATTGCATTTTTTACGAAAAGTAGGACAATGCATTTCGTGTCAATCAAGCACATTTTGCCGTTGCAGTTTTTACGGCAAGTAGGATGGAGGACAAGGTTGAGTTTGGTTGTTATTAGGTTGTGATCACTTGGGCTTTAATTATTCAATATTTGCAAATGAATATTTATTACTTAATTCAACAACTTTGGTGTGCTCTTTCAAAGTTTTTGAGCCATGATATGTGGATGGGGGCCAGGTGCATACCACGACTTCCCCTCACCTAAGACCTTGTTAGCTAAGATAAGAGGTCTTCAGAGTTCATGTTGTACATAAAGTCTTCTTAGAGGGTCATGAAGAGATAAGCCATGTAAAATGTTTTAGCCTGATTCGATCATTCAAAATAATCACTCATTATTTCTCAAGCACAATGACTACGTTTGCTTTGGATCATTTGACTTTTTAGCCGCAATTTGGCCTCAGTGCAACAAAATTCACCTTAGGTCTCCTCACCTTTTAGCCTTTATGAACTTAGTTCAGTTTGGGTTTACCTTTTGTTGTCCTAAGTTCACCTTAGCCTCGCTATCATAAGTTCAACTTAGGATTTCTCTTCAAAAACTCACACTGCACTTTGCGAACGTAAGTTCTACGTAGGTTCTTTTTTTTTTTTTTTTTTCTACAGTTTTTAGTTAGGCACTTTTTTTTTGTCCTATAATTTTGTGATCTCAAATCCAAATATATGCCTTCTTTTAGCTAAGACTTATTTTCCATCCCAAAATTTTAGGATTGGGGAGGCAAGTCTATGCTTTTTTTCACCTAAGCTTTTACTTAGGGTTATTTTTCATTCTAAACCTTAAGTGTTTTGGAAGCAAGTCTATGCTATTTTTCATCTAAGCTTTTACTTAGGCTTTTTTACCATCCGATTTTTAGGATTTTGGGAGCATGTCTTTGCCTTTTTCCACCGAAGCTTTTACTTGGGCTTCTTTCCATCTTAAACTTTTAGGATTTTGGAGGCAAGTCTATGATTTTATTTTTAAGATTTCGTAGGCAAGTCTATGCCTTTTTAAATTTATACGAGATTGTTTAAAAAATAATAAATATCATAAGTTATTCAAGACAATTCGTAAAAGAAATATCATTTATTACCAAAGAATAGGAAATAACAAAATAATGCTTTCGAAGCAAACAATCACTAGAAACTAAACCAGCCCATCTAAAACTTATAGTCCATCTATCCATACATTCTATTAGACCATAAGTCCAAAAGCAAGAGATTGATACATCAATGAGTACAAATCCAAAATGAGCAGTAACAAACTTAATCATGGGGCTTTATGCGTCAGGACTCACGAACTTGCAAGATGATATGGAGTTATGAGTCTACTGACCCAGTAAAACTTATAGCAGAAAACATGGATATGGAATTCAAATAATGAGCATATCAACAATGAGACAAGAATGTGATTCAATAAGCAATTTGGAATAATCAGAACGATCAATACAAACATATTTCAAAAATCATTTATCACATTCAAGTCAATTGGCTAAATAAAGTAATTTGGTAGGTCTATCACCCTTATAACTTTAACACATACGTTTCAACCTTATCCCTCCAACCCGCGAAGGAGTATTATTCATTCAGTAGAGCACAGCTGACCTACGTGCTCAGAGTAGTTTTTCAGTACTTTACCTCCAGAGTTCATCCAAACTACCCAACATTCAAGAATTTCCAAAGGTCTTAGTCGACAATACAATATTGCTCGAGTTCGGTCCCCAAGAAAATTTTCAGGGCCCAACATTCGTTCATTCATTCAGGCTTGAAACAAAGGGGACATTAGATCTTTTAATAAAGCCATTATGGCAAAACATTGATTGGCCATCAAATTCAAATAAAATTTCAAAATAGGGCAAACATATCAATTGATCATTTTAGAATTTTGACTATGGACAAAAGGGTTTTTGTTTCAAAGTTCAAAACATATTAGAAAGATCATATATGGACTTGATATGTCAAGAAATAAGATTTTAAAAATTAGGTTTGGCTACGGGAATGGGCGCTTGGGCTCGTAAACGGGCGCATGAGCGCCCAAACAAAGTCTGTGGGCAGACGTTGGGTGCTTAAGCACCCAAGCTTCTGGAAAAATTGGTTGTTTTGGCTGAGAGTGGGCGCTGGGGCGCCCAACTCTGCACGCTTAAGCGCCTACTCTCAGGTAAAATCTCAATTTTTCATCTTTTGATTTTTTTTTGAATTTTTGTTCAAAAATCACATTTTTGGGGTCCTCTTTTATGCTATAACATTTGTAAATCATTGTTTTAAAATTTGATTTTAAGATTTTTCAAAAGATCATTTTCAAGTTGAATAATATGATTGTAGTCCATATCTCATGTTTTCAATTTATCTTTAGTTCATTTCTCATCTTAGTCCATGGTCCATTATTCAAAACTCAATCCAAAGCATCGATATAGGTGTCAAGAAGATTTATTAAGCTTTGAATTTACATATTTAAGAAACAAAGCTTATAATAGCAAGGATAACAAAGGCAACAACATAGCTCATAGCAACCACATTTCAGTGAAGCAAGAAAATTAACAACTCATAATCATTCATCCAAGGAAAGAACATGGAACATGTGCTCATATGGAGTTCAAGAAAGCTATAAGTCTTATCTCTTGAAGCTAGAACTCAATAAGTGTATGATCCAGGCTTAGTTTCAAGCACTTGAGATAAAATACACACTTGTGTCAAGCTCTAAACAAACATATTATTAATCATTCTTAATCACCAATCTTAAGCTACTCACCAAGAGTTAGGATGAGAGTTTACCTCCTAAATTCCCCCTAAGCAAATTGGTTAAAGAGAAGAAAATGCAAGTGAAGATCAAGGTGCAAGAGTGCTTGTGAGGAGTGAAGAAGCTACAGAACTTGGTGATCACTAAAGAGGCTTCTTTATAGGGAGGAAATGAGGCAATGGTGTTAGAATATTAGAGTTTAGGCCCCTCAAAACAAATATCTAAATTTTTGCAAGATTAATGGACAAGTTGTGGTGGATGGATTGGATAAAATTCCATCCAAAATGCAGCATAGGGCTGCCGCAGCAGCCCCTCAGATTTTCTAGCCATTTCATTTTTTTTTTTTGTTAAAAAATGCTTCTTTGGTCAACAATAATGCTAGGGTTTTGGGCTAAAAAATGGGCTAGTTTAATGGGCTTTCGGGGCTTGTTTGGATCGAAACATGACGAAAAAAATAAAACTTGATTGCTCAAAAATTTTTTGAATGCACAAAATGTATTTTGATTTTAAAAAGATGCTTGTGATTTTGAAATCAAATAAATTTTCAAAAAATCAATTATTCAAAGTTTTATTTAGGGAATTTTCAGGGTGTTACACTCTCTCCCCTTACAAGAATCTGGTTCCCAAATTCATTCTTTATTCGAACAAGTGAGGGTACTTGTCCCGCATATCTAGGGCTCAGTTTTCAAGTCCTGCCCATTCTCCGAATTCCTTTCTGTGGAGTAATTTTAAAAAATATACAATCTCCCACATTGAACCCCAAATCTTTCCTACGCTTGTCAGCATACCTTTTTTGGCGATCCTGAGCTATTTTTATGTTCTTTTTGATGATCTGAAACTTATCTATAACTTCTTGAATCATTTTAGGTCGCAGTGCCTCCTTCTCTGAGCTCGAGGTGCTCTTGATCTCATCAATGTCCCAATGAATGGGTGATCTGTACTTCCTACCATACAATGCCTCATATGGAGCCATTTGAATTGAGGCTTCATAGTTGTTATTATAGGCGAATTCTACCAGCGGTAGATGCCTATTCCAATTTTCTGGAAAATTCAAAACACATGCACGTAGCAATCCTCCAGTGTTTGAACTACCCTCTCTGATTGTCCATCTGTCTGGGGATGTGCGACAGTACTGAATAGCAATTCCATCCCCAGATGCCCTTCCAGGCTTCTCTATAGCCTCGCTGTGAATTTGGGACCCCTATCAGAGATAATACTATGAGGAAGCCCATGTAATCGTATTTTCTCCTTTGTATGGATCTCACCGAGCTTATCAACATTATATTAGGTTTTGACAAGCAAAAAATGTGCTGATTTGGTAAGTCTATCTACCACCCAGATACTGTCACATCTGCCTCGTACCACAAGCAAACCTATTATGAAGTCTACGGTAATCTGTTTCCATTTCCAACTTGGAATTGGGAGCGATTGTAGCTTCCCAGATGGTCTCTAGTATCTGCCTTCACAAGTTGGCAGGTTAGGCATTTCTGAACATATTTAACCACGTTATTTTTCATTCCTTTCCACTAGAACTTCTATTTTAGGTCTTTATAAATCTTTGTTCCTATAGGATGTAATGAATACTTTGTCTGATGTGTTGCAGATAGCACCATTTCCTTCATCCGAACAGGAACAACAACTCGATTCCTGAATCAAAATAATCCATCAGTGTCGATCCTAAAATCAAATTTCATCTCACCCTTCATTTTTTGAATCCAATCATTCCCCTCTTGGGCCTTTAAGATCTCACTGTACATTTCTGGATAGATGCGCATGCTTGCTAGCCTTTCCTTACGACTCAGAGCATCTGCAACGACGTTTGTTTTTTCTGGATGATAGGTGAGGGTAAAGTCATAATCTTTTAGGAATTCCATCCACTATCGTCACCTCAGATTCAGGTTCTTTTGGCTAAAGATATACTATAAGCTCTTATAATTTGTGAGTATTTCTACCTTAGCTCCATACAGGTAGTGACGCCACTTTGCCAAGGTAAAGATTACCACTACTATCTCTAAATCATAAGTGGGATAATTTATCTTATGAATTTTCAGTTTTTGTGATACGTAAGCGAGTACCTTGCCCTGTTGCATCAGAACACAGTCTAACCCTTATTTTGAGGTGTCTGTATACATAGTAAACTCCTCTGACTCATCAGGCAGTGCGAGAACTGGAGGTGTCGTCAATCTTTTCTTTAACTCCGGAAAACTCTCCTCGCACTGTTGTCCCAAACAAATCTCTGATCCTTCTGAGTCAATCCAGTGAGTGGTCCAGCCAGCTTAGAGAAATTTTGGATAAATTTTCAATAATATCCAGCTAACCCCAGAAAACTTCTCACTTTAATGATCGTTTCAGGTCTTTTCCACTTTAGGACTGCTTCAAATTTTTCTGGATCCACTTCTAGCCCACTCTTTGATATGATATGACCCAGAAAAGTCACATTCTCTAGCCAAAATTTACACTTACTGAATTTGGCATATAACTTGTGCTCCTTTAGAGTCTAAAGGACAATTCTCAACTGCCCCTCATCCTCCTCTTTAGATTTGGAATAAACCAGGTTATCATCTATGAAAATTACGACGAAGCTATCGAGGTATGGGTGAAACACTCGATGCATTAGATCCATAAATGCTACCGAAGCATTGGTTAGTCCAAAGGGTAAGACGACAAACTCAAAATGCCCATAATGGGAATTGAATGCAATTTTAGAAATATCGGCTTCTAGTATTTTCAACTGATAGTACCTCTGTCTTAGATCCAGTTTAGAATAGACAGTTGATCCCTAAAAATGATCAAATATCTCGTCTGTTTGGGGTAAATGATACTTATTCTTGATAGTCACTTTATTCAATTCTCTGTAGTCGATACACATCCTTAATGACCCTTCCTTCTTCTTCACAAATAGGACCGGAGCTCCCCAAGGCGAAGGGTTTGGTTTTATGAAATTCTTTTCCAGCAGTTTTTGCAACTATTCCTTAAGCTCCTTCAATTCTACTAGTGACATTCTTTAGGGAGCCTTTAAGAATGGCGCTACCCCAGGAATCGTTTCAATCATAAATTCAATATCTCGATCCAGGAGTAGTGAATTCAACTCTTCTGGAAATACCTCAGGAAACTCATTAACTATCTTCACATCCTTCAATTCAATCTTGTCCTGAGGCTTATTTATTAGATAGGCTAGAAATCCTTATCCGCCTCTTTTAATTATCTTTTTGGCCCTTACTGCTGAATGATGGGTATACTATCATTTACGTCTGTGCACAAGGTACCAACTCCTATTCCGATACCTAATTTGACTGTTTTGGCATAACAGCCAACTATAGCCTGGTGTCTGAACAACCAATTCATCCATAAGATAAGGTTGTTGCCTTGGATTGGTAATTCTATCAAGTCAGGCTAAAGTTCTGATTTTTAATGACTACAGGGCATTTCTAATATCGAATCCTAGTCTCGTAACATCCCCCTACTGGAGTGTGAATTTCACAAGAGATGTTCATATTTTCAGATGGCAAGCCTATTTTCTTAGCACAATCAAGGAAAATAAAAGAATGTGTTGCACCAAGATCAAAGAGAGCTTTACAAATAAAATTTTGAATGAGAACCTTACCTTCCATTAGTTGGGTAGGGTCCGTGCCTTATTCTCCCGTCAAGGCATACGCTCTTGCTTTGATCTGAGGACGTCCAGCTATACCCTGTTGCTAGTTCTGTGTCCTTCCATTCCCGTTCTTCCTAGTTTTGGGGTAATATTTGATGGTATATTGGTCACTCCCGCAAATGAAGCATCTACCCAACTTCTTCCAGTATTTTTCTTCAGTGTGATTTATGCCACCACAATGCCCACACTTCTCATTTTCTTGATCTGCGGAGCTTTTCCTTTATCTGCGGGCATAGATGTATTCCCCAGTTTTAGGCTTTTTATTAAAGTTGCTTTTCTTCCCTTTATTTGAATCAAACTTACCCATCCACTTGCCCTTTTTCTTATCACCGATCTTGTGGAGTTCCTGAAACTTCGCCTCTAGCATCATTGTTGTTTCCACGGCACTGTCGTAGTCCTGGGGCCTATTGATGGCTACCACCCTCCTCAAATCAAGTTTTAGGCCTCTATGAATTTTTTTCGTTTCCTTTCTTTATCTGCCAATACATATAGAGCGTATTATATTACTCGATTAAACTCGGCTTCATACTTAGCTACGGATAGAGATCCCTGAACCAATCTCATAAATTCCTTCTCTCGCTGGTCCCGAATTACCTGAGGAATAAATTTTCTCTTCCTTGAATCGTTCCTAAGAATTTTCTACTCTATTTCTTTCCCATTTCCTTTCGATGATTGCCCACCAATGGCATGCTGCCCCTTCAAACAAATATGAGGCATACCTAAGCTTTTGCGACCCGTGTACTTCAAGACTAAAAAAATTTTCTCAATCGCAAACAACCAAGACTTGGGTTTGCGGTCATCGAGCTTGCCATCGAAGCTAGGTAGATTAAACCTCAAGAACCTAGCTAACATCTTTATTGACCTTAGGGATGATCTCGATTTAGGGCTTGCCTCAAGAGAGCAACGAGTTGTTTAGCTACCGGCTCATTTTATGAAGGATTTCCTTGGTGAGGTTCACGTAGTGCTCAAGGGTTTGGTTCCTATTGTTCTTGTCGAGGTATAGGGATTTTATCAACGTTAGGGGTGTCAGGTGTCCTAATTTCCTTAAATAATACCCGTCTTGGTCTCCCTCATTTTCTTGTGGGTTTATTCTGGGGTATATTGCCACCAGACGATATCTTGATCTAAAATTTATAGAATTCATGTTTTAGCAGCAATATGGGATTACTAAAGTGCATAGACGGGCAATATTTATTCATAAGGCATGAAGTGGCAAGATTTCAAGTTGAGAGAACATAAGAACATTTCCTTCATTTCAATTAATGCAAGTCGTTACACGTTCAGTCGTTTTATGGTTATGGAACCATCTTTAAAATACAAAAGAAAGAGGGCTCCCTAAGCACATCCAAAATGGGGACATACTAATACTAGTCTATACAAAAAATTCTAGCTATCCTAAGCTAGAGTCCCCACTTGCAAAGTCATTCCTAAAGTCAAGCTTAATATGTACAACATCTAAACGAGAAAAGAAAAGAAAAAAAGAAAAGAAAATCCCATGATCCGGGTCCAACCTCCCACGATCCGGGTCTAACCACCTAATCCACGTCAAGCACCAAGCGGCGACGAGGATCCTCAACAGGCTCTCCCTCTAGTTTCTCCTCCGAATCATCCTCATCATCACGTGCCATGGGAGCTGGCCTACGGCCCATATCATCCAATATCTGCTCTACCCATGCA
>JACFYI010003850.1:120944-136768 GCA_014898755.1 Handroanthus guayacan
ATGTGATTCAATAAGCAATTTGGAATAATCAGAACGATCAATACAAACATATTTTAGAAATCATTTATCACATTCAAGTCAATTGGCTGAATCAAGTAATTTGATAGGTTTGTCACCCTTATAACTTTAACACATACATTTTAACCTTATCCTTCCAACCCCCGAAGGAGCATAATTCATTTAGTAAAGCACAGCCGACCTACATGCTCAGAGTACTTTCTCAGAACACTACCTCCAGAGTTTATCCAAACTACCCGACATTCAGGGATTTTCAAAGGTCCTAGTCGACAATCCAATATTGCCCGAGTTCGGTCTCCAAGAAAACTCCCAGGGCCCAGTATTCGTTCATTCATTCAGGCTTGAAACAAAGGGGACATTCGATCTTTCAATAAAGCCATTACAACACAACGTTGATTAGCCATCAAATTCAAATAACATTTCAAATAGGACAAACACATTAGTCGAACATTTTAGAATTTTGACTATGGACTAGAGGATTTTTGTTTCAAAGTTCAAAACATGTTAGAAAGATCAGATATGGACTTGATATGTTAAGAAATGAGATTTTAAAAATTGGGTTTGGCTACTAGAATGGGTGCTTGAGCGCTCAAACAAAGTTTTTGGGCAGAAGTTGGGCACTGGGGCTCCCATATGGGTGCTTAAGCACCCAAGCTTCTAGAAAAATTGGTTGTTTTGGCCGAGAGTGGGCATTTGGGCGCTTAGCTCTGCGTGCTTAAGCGCCTACTCTCGAGTGAAATCCCGATTTTTCATCTTTTAATTTTCTTCGAATTTTTTTTGCAAAACCACATTTTTAGGGCTGTCTTATATGCTATAACATTTTTAAATCATCATTTTAAAATTTGGTTTTAAGATTTTTCGAAAGATTGTTTTCAAGTTGAATAATACGATTTTAGTCCATATCTCACGTTTTCAATCAATCTCAAGTTAATTTCTCCTCTTAGTCCATAGTCCATTGTTCAAAACTCAATCCAAAGTATTGGTATAGGTGTCAAGAAGATTTATTAAGCTTTGAATTTATATATTCAAGAAATAGAGCTTATAATAGCAAGGATAACAAAGGCAACAACATAGCTCATAGCAACCACATTTCGGTGAAACAAGAAAATCAACAGCTCATGATTATTCGTCCGAAGAAAGAACTAAGAGCATATGCTCATATGGAGTTCAAGAAAGCCATAAGTCTTACCTCTTGAAGCTAGAACTTGATAAATGTATGATCCAAGCTTAGTTTCAAGCACCTCAGATAAAATACACACTTGTATCAAGCTCTAAACAAACATATTATGAATCATTTTTAATCACCAATCTTAAGCTACTTACCAAGAGTTAGGATGAGAGTTCACCTCCTAAATTCCCCTTAAGCAAATCGGTTAAAGAGAAGAAAATGCAAGTGAAGATCAAGGTGCAAGAGTGCTTGTGAGGAGTAGAGAAGCTGCAGAATTTGGTGATCACTGAAGAGGCTTATTTATAGAGAGGAAATGAGCCAATGGTGTTAGAATCTTAGTGTTTAGGCCCCTTAAAACAAATATCCAAATTCTTGCAAGATTGATGGATAAGTTGTGATGGATGGATGGGATAAAATCCCATCCAAAATGCAGCATAGGGATGCTACAGCAGCCCCTCAGATTTTATCCCATCCAAAATGCAGCATAGGGATGCTGTAGCAGCCCCTCAGATTTTCTAGCCATTTCATTTTTTTTTTTTTTTTGTATTCAAAGATGCTTCTTTGGTCAACAATAATGGCTAGGGTTTTGGGCTAAGAAATGGGCTGGTTTAATGGGCTTTCGAGGCTCGTTTAGGTCGAAACGTGATGAGAAAATGAAAATTGATTGTTCAAAAATTTTTCGAATGCGTGAAACGTATTTTTATTTTAAAACGACGCTTGTAATTTTGAAATCAAATAAATTTTCAAAAAATTGATGATTCAAATTTTGTTTAGAGAATTTTCAGGGTATTATACTCTCCCCTCCCCTAAAAGAATTTGATCCCTAAATTCATACCTTATTCGAACAGGTGAGGATACTTGTCCCGTATCTCATCCTCACATTCCCAAGTTGTCTCTTCTATTTTCTGATTCCTTCAAAGCATCTTAACTTGCAATTTTCTATAATTTCTAAGCTTACGAACTTGGAAATTTAGGATACGGAAATGCTATTCTACGAAGGTAAGGTCACTTTGGAGGGAAACATCGAGATGTTCTCATTCCCAAGTTGCCTCTTCTACTTTCTGATTCCTCCAAAACACCCTAACTTGCGGTATCCTACAATTCCTAAACTCACGAACTTGAAAATTTAGGATACGGACATACTGTTCTACAAAGGTAAGGTCACTTTGGAGAGGACATCGTGATATTCTATAACGTGCAAGGTATCAAGATAGTATTTTCGTAGTTGGGATACGTGAAATACATTATGGATTCCAGTTAAATTTGGTGAAAGATCTAATCGAGACGCTACAGGACTGATTCGTTCCAAAATCTCAAATGGTCCCTATATCTAGGGCTTAGTTTTCCAGTCTTGCTTATTCTCCGAATTCCTTTCTATGGAGTAATTTTCAAAAGTACACGATCTCCTACATTGAACTCCAAATCTTTTCTACGCTTGTCAGCATAGCTTTTCTGGCGATCCTGAACCGTTTTCATGATTCTTTTAATGATTTGAACCTTATCTATAGCTTCTTGAATCATTTTCAGCCGCAGCGCATCCTTCTCTAAGCTCGAGGTGCTCTTGATCTCATCTATATCCCAATGAAGGGGTGATCTGCACTTCCTACCATACAATACCTTATATAGAGCTATTTGAATTGAGGTTTAATAGTTGTTATTATAGGCGAACTCTACCAGCGGTAGATACCTATCCCAATTTTCTGGAAAATTCAAAACACATGAACGTAGCATATCCTCTAGTGTTTGAACTACCCTCTCTGATTGTCCATCTGTCTGGGGATGTGCGGCGGTACTGAATAGCAATTCCTTCCCCAGTTGCCCTTGCAGGCTTCTCCATAGCCTCGCTATGAATTTGGGATCCTTGTCGGGGACAATACTATGAGGAATTTCATGTAATCATATTATCTCCTTTATATAGATCTCAGCGAGCTTTGCGACATTATACTAGGTTTTAACAGGTAGAAAATGTGCTAATTTGATAAGTCTATCTACCACAACCCAAATACTGTCACATTCGCCTCGTATCACAGGCAAACCTATTACAAAATTCATAGTGATATGTTTCCATTTTCAACTTGGAATTGTGAGCGGTTGTAACTTTTCAAATAATCTCCGGTGTTCTGCCTTCATAAGTTGGCAGGTTAGGCATTTCTGAATATATTCAATTATGTCCTTTTTCATTCCTTCCCATCAGAACTTCTGTTTTATGTCTTTATACATCTTTGTTCCTCTAGAATGTAACAAATACTTTGTCTGATATGCTGCAGATAGCACCATTTTCTTCATCCGTGCAGGAACAACAACCCGATTCCTAAATCAAAATAACCCATCAGTGTCGATTCTAAAATAGGATTTCATCTCACCTTTTATTTTTCGAACCCAATCATCCTCCTCTTGGGACTTTAGGATCCCACTATACATTTCTGAATAGATGCTCATGCTTGCTAACCTTTCCTTACGACTTAGAGCATCTGCAACGATATTTACTTTTTCTGGATGATAGGTGACGGTGAAGTCGTAATCTTCCAAGAATTCTATCCACCGTCGTTGTTTTGCATTCAACTTCTTTTGGCTAAAGGTATACTTTAAACTCTTATAATCTGTGAATACTTCTATCTTAGCTCCAATAGGTAGTGACGCCACTTTACTGAGGCAAAGACTATTACTGCTAGCTCTAAATCATGACTGGGATAATTTACGTCACGACTTTTCAGTTTTTGTGATGCGTAAGCTAGTACCTTGCCCTGTTGCATCAGAACATAGCTTAACCTTTATTTTGAGGCATCTGTATACACAGTAAACTCCTCTAACTCATCAGACAATGCGACTACTGGAGCTGTCCTCAATCTTTTCTTTAACTCCGAAAAACTCTCCTCGCACTATTTGTCCCAAATGAATCTTCGATCCTTTTGGGTCAGTTTAGTGAGTGGTCTAGCCAGTTTGGAGAAATTTTGCATAAATTTTCGATAATATCCAGCTAACCCAAAAAAACTTCTCACTTCAGTGACCGTTTCAGGTCTTTCCACTTTATGACTGATTCAACTTTTTCTAGGTCCACTTCTAGTCCACTCTTTGTTCTGATATGGCCCAAAAAAGTCACATTTTGGAGCCAAAATTCACACTTACTAAATTTGGTGTATAACTTGTGCTCCTTCAAAATCTGAAGAACAATTCTCAAATGCCCCTCATGCTCCTCTTTAGATCTGGAATAAATCAGAATATTATCTATGAAAATTACGACGAATCTATCGAGATATAAGCAAAACACTCGATGCATTAGATCCATAAACGCTGTTGGAGCATTGGTTAGTTCAAAGGGCATGATGATAAACTCAAAACGCTCATAACGGGAATTGAATGCAGTCTTAGAAATATCTGTTTCTCGTATCTTCAACTGATAGTACCCCTATCTTAGATCCAGTTTAGAATAGATAGCTAATCCCTGAAGATGATCAAATAGCTCGTCTATGTGGGGTAAGGGATACTTATTCTTAATGGTCACTTTATTTAACTCTCTGTAGTCGATACACATCCTTAGTGACTTATCATTCTTCTTCACAAATAAAATCGGAGCTCCCCAAGGCAAAGAGCTCGGTCTTATGAAATTCTTCTCCAACAGTTCTTGCAACTATTCCTTTAGCTCCTTCAATTCTGCTGGTGCCATTCTGTAAGGAGTTTTTGAGAATGACGCTATCCCAGAGATCGTTTCAATCACAAATTCAATCTCTCGCTCTGGGGGTAGTGAATTCAACTTTTCTGGAAATATTTCAGGAAACTCATTAACTACCTTAACATCATTCAATTCAATTTTGTCCTGAGGCTTATTTATCGGATAGGCCAGAAATCCTTGTCCGCCTCTTTGAATTATGTTTCTGGCCTTTACTGCTTGAATAATGGATATACCATCATTTGCGTCTATACACGAGGTACCAACTCCTACTTCAGTACCTAATTTGACTGTTTTGACATAACAGGCAACTATAGCCTGATGTCTGAACAACCAATCTATCCCTAAAATAAGGTTGTGGCCTTAGATTGGTAATTCTATCAAGTCAACGCTAAAGTTCTTATTTTTAATGACTACAGGGCATTTCGAATATCGAATCCTAGTCTCGTAATATCCCCCTACTGGAGTGTAAATTTCACAGGAGATGTTCATGTTTTCAAATGGCAAGCCTATTTTTTTAGCACAATCAAGGGAAATAAAAGAATGCGTTGCACCAGGATCAAAGAGAGTTTTACAAATAAAATTTTGAATGAGAACATTACCTTCCACTACTTGGGTAGGGTTTGTGCCTTCTTCTCCTATCAAGGCATATGCTCTCACTTTGACCTGAGGATGTCTAACTGTACCCTGTTGCTGGTTTTGCATCCCTACATTCCCGCTCTTCCTATTTTTGGGGCAATCTTTGATGGTATGCTGTCACTCCCCCAAATAAAGCATCTACCAAACTTCTTCCAGTATTTTTCTTCGGTGTGATTTGTGCCACTATAATGCCCACACTTCTCCTTTCATTGATCTGTCGGAGCTTTTTCTTTATCTGCAGGCGCAAATGTACTCTCAATTTTAGGCTTTTTATTACAGTAGCTTTTCTTCCCTTTATCTGAATCAGACTTGCCCATCAACTTGCCCTTTTTCTTATCACCGATCTTGTGGAGTTCCTGAAACTTCGCCTCTAGCTCCACTGTCGTTTCCACGCCATTGTCGTAGTCCTGGGGCCTATTGATGGCTACCGCCCTTCTCGAATAAAGTTTTAGGCCCTCCACAAATTTTTTTCATTTCCTTTCTTTATCCGCCAATATATGCGGAGCGTATTGTATTAATCAATTAAACTCGGCTTCATACTTAGCTACAGATAGAGATCCCTGAACCAATCTCATAAATTCCTTCTCTCACGGGTCTCGAATTATCTACGGAATAAATTTCCTTAGGAACTCTTCCTTGAATCGTTCCCAAGAATTCTCTACTCCATTTCTCTCCCATTTCCTTTCGATGATTGCCCACCAATGGCATGTCGTCCCTTCAAACAAATATGTGGCATACCTAACCTTTTGCGAGTCCGTGTAGTTTAAGACTTGAAAAATTTTCTCAACCGCAAACAACTAAGACTCGGTTTTACGGTCATCGGACTCGCCATTGAAGCTAGGTGGATTAAACCTCATGAACCTAGCTAACATCTTATCATCCGATTCCTCTTCTTATCCCTGTCTTTATTAACCTCAGGGTTGATCCCGATTCAGGGCTTGCCTCAAGAGAGCAAGCAATCGTTCAGTTACCGGCTCATTTTGTGGAGGATTTCCTTAGTGAGGTTCATGTTGATTTTTTAAGAAAATAGAGGATGCAATTTCTTTTCTTGGATAGATCCTCCATTGTGTGAACACTCCAAAAAAATTATTTCAGAATTATTGTAGAAGGTGAACAACCTTAAAGCGAAAATTTGCAAAAAGGATCAAAAGAAGTAAAATTATGGATTGCTTCATTTGTGCCATGGATTTTGTTGTATATTGTTTTTAGTAATGTATCAGTTTTATTTTTCTTTTTTCTTTTTATTCTTTTTTGTTTATTTTCTATAATGTATGTATATATTGCTGAAGAATGAAGTTGTTTGCAATTTTGGGATTTTCTAAAATGAAGATGTTCTATTTTGCTTTGTTTTTATCTTTTTATGTTGCTAAAATGTTAGACACTGCTTCTATCCTTGTGTTTGCTTCTTTCTTTTTTTTTTAAAATCAATTGTGCTATGCTTTGATGCTTTCTAGATGTAATGTGCAAAAGCCAAATCAAAACTGAGAAAAATCTCAGCAAAATCAAAGCCAACTTTTGTAACACAACAAAAATATGTATCAACACTATTAAAGCCAATTTTTGTAACACAACAAAAATATGCATCAACACTATCCAACCAACTTTTCTAACATAACAAAAATATGCATTAACATTATAAGTGAGAAGCACCTAATAAACATTGAATAAACTAAACTCAGCACCCAAAAGCGTTAACACTTTGATACACCTAAAACAACTTTTAGACAACATACCCAAAAGTGCACAAAAAGGTTAAAAAAAAAAAAAAAGAAGAAAAGAAATCTCCATTGAAGAAGTAAAAAAAACTGTGCGCATCACTGAATAAGCTAATTAAGATTCAAAGCTAAGAAATGTACTAACACAAAAGGTAATACGCATTTTATCCCAAAGTAATATTAAGTTGTAGACAAAATGTATGTAATTGTTCACTTCACTTAGACAAAAGATAATTGTTCACTTCATAATTCAAATTTCAAAAATTAACATCATTAGACCACATTATTGCTAACTAGAAACTGGTACATCATCTTTAACATTAGCTTCATCAATAATTGTTTACGCACTTTTGGTGGAGGTCCCTACTGTCTTCTTATCTTGGATCTTTTTCCCCCATCTTTGGAGTCCTTTTGACCTTTGGAGATCCACATCTTCAATAGCCTCGGTTAAATACTCAAGTCTCTTCAATTTCTTCTCAACATTTGCATTCTTCTTTCCTGCACTTGGATGTTCCTGAATATCTTCATGCACCTTTGCAGCTAGTGTCTCTTCTACTTGAGGCCCTTGTTGAGCTAGTTTCCTGCCTTTTGTGGCCATTGATTTGGCAGCTTCTTTGTTTTTTTTTTCTTGCCTCAACTTAGACACTTTGGACTTGCCTGCAAATTGATTTCTTTTTTTTATCGTACATAATTGACAACAAGAATTTTGTTCTTCATTTGACCCAACTTTATTTTGTTCTATTCCAAGGCAGATAAATCTCTTTCCCTCAACTCCTTGAGCACATTTTTAAAGTCAAGAATCTTAGTGGCTTTTGCAGCTCTCTACAGGATCATTTTCAAAGCTAACCCTTTATGTGCTAACTTGAAATTATTGTAGAGATGCATCACATAGAACCTATGCTCATAGTTAGGCATCAGGTTCTCTACTGTCTCAATCGATCATTTTTGCTTAATAGAAATAATAGTTCACTTTTTGTCGTCTTTTTCAATCCCCAAATCAATTATTAACAACTCAATAAGTCACTGTCATGATTCCTTTTTTTTCCTTTTCTACCACAACATATGAAACTGTATACATGCAATTATTTGGATCTATACCAATTGCACATAATAGAATCCTACCATATTTTGTTCTTAAATAACAATCATCTAAGAAAACGAGAAGCATAAAGTGAAGTAAACCCTTCATTAATACCCTCTAACAACAATAAAACCTCTTAAATGCTGACCATCCTGTTTTTTTTTTTTTTCTTTTGATTATCATTGTGGTATCCTTTTTGTTTCTCACTAACTCTACAGTATACCTATACAGCATACCATATTGATGACTCTCTATACCAGCTGACATTCGTGCAACCCTCCCTTTGGCCCTATATATTTGAAATCTACTAAACAACAGCTTTGATTCTTTTTGAGCAATTGATGTCATTCAGCTTACAGACCAATTAGGATCACTTTGTATCTTATTTTTGTATTTATTGGCAATTCACTTCAAATTAGCCACTGAGAGTCTCTCTGACTCAGAGTACTCATGTGATATCCCACATTGTGAAGTAAAGAAAACATCCTCCACTATATAAGATAGGACCAAGGAATTTATGTGCAACCATTGGATATTCCTTTTGAGTAAGTTGTTCACAGCTCAATCTCAAATTGCGTACAGTAGATTCTCAGGCTAATCTAACGTCCTGGGCCCCTAGGCCTGGGGCATGATAACTCAAGAATTGAATTTAATAATTTTAGCTGCATCGTATCCTTACTACTCATTTTGCGGCATAAATCTTCCAAGGGCACGTTTGGTGATTGCATTTCACCAGAACTTTATCATTATCATTCTTGGAAAACACTAACTCTACCATTTACTATGAAGTATTGCCCCATAGTCTCTCTGAAACATTTTCTTTATCAAGAAAACGCAAGCTCAAAATCAAATTGTGAATTAAAACATATTGAAATCACACAACTTTTCTCTCCTTCTGGATGCACTAACTGGCATTGGAATTGGTGTTCCACCCACTGCCTTGCCTCTCAACCCCCTAATTCTAAATTCACATGAGACTATGCCCCATCTAACAAATCATTTTCACTATCAACTAACCTATTAGAGTACTTAGAAAGGAAAACTTAAAAATCCATGCACCTATATCATTATAGAGCATTTTTACTGCATAAGAAATACCATGGACTTATAGTAAATACTTGAAAATAGTGACTGATGGTGCCCAATGGAAAAATTGTACCATGCACATTATAAAAAAAAGTAGATATGGACACATTGATAGAATTTCCTTACACAATTCTTTAAAGAGAGCAGACCAGGAGAGCTATAATGGTCCACTATTACTAGTGTAGTAACTCATTTAAAAAACTCTGTAATTGTATAAAAGCATGGATAGACCTTTTTATGTGATTATCACCTAGAGAAGATACTACCAGACTGGAAATTAGGCTTAAATGTGGTTCACACAAATCATCCAGATTATGAGGTCATGAAGGAAAGAATAATTGAAAGCATAAAAGAAATAAAATTCATATTTAAGCCAAAATATACAGCATTTCATTGCTGTAAACTTGAACTTCAAGAAGTTTGAAATGAAACTTAAGCCGCATATAGGAATAAACAAGCAAAAATTAAGTTAACACCACTGGGAGCAAGACGCTCACCTCAGAATGAAGACATAGAACAAAAATTGTTGAAAAAATGAATACAACAATGATATAATGTGAGAGAGGTCTGCCCATGTTGTGGATAGGACTTAGCCGTCTATGATTAATAAGTGTGATATTGAACGTCAGACTTTTAGAATTATGAAGAAATTTTATTTCAGCACCATCACTTTTATATTTATGGGACACAAGGTGGCTGAAACCTACGCTCTCTTGACGCCAAAATGGATTTGTTTCATTATTAGCAATATCAAAGCCATCAAAGCTAAGGATGACATCTGATGCCTTCGCATACTGGGTCTAGGGAGAAGTTGGATTAGCCTTTTGTATACGAACACCCTTTTGATAAGGTTTCATTCCTGTGGACAAATGTAAGTCTAGATTTTCCATCTTCTGCCACTCAATCCCAAGAATAGGGAATCCTGCCAGGCACTAGGATAAAAAACATATCTGTAGACTGAGTAAGTGATCAGTATAATGGTAATTTTCCTATGCATGCCTCTCCTTTCATGAAAAGATCATGGCCATATAATTTGCTCCATCGTAGACGAAAGCACAGTTCGCTAAAATAGTCGCAAGAGCCGAAACGGACACCACTATTCTAGTTCCATTATATTGTCTGGGAATGGTTGCGGTCGATCTACACATTTTTCGCTTAAAATATTGAAAATATTCCATACAAATTTTGAAAAATATTAGAATATGTAAAAATGTCTATTAGTGCCTATGTTAGTAATTAATATAATTTTGAATACTATTGTAACGCCCCAAATTCTAGAGCATCCACCCCTAGGTCGAAAACATTACCTGTGAGTAAGGTTACTAAACTAAGGACTTCAATGATTCATTGATCAAACAATAAGTATCCAATACATTAATATCTTAAACAAAATACAACTTTCATGTCTCAACAAAAGTTATACAATTATGTTTAACACTATTACAATATCCACAATACAAAATAGCATAATCCTCAAGTCCTTAATCTCGACATGAAATACTTGAAACTTAATTTCGTACAATAGCAAAATTAATGGGGTGAGTCCACTGACTTACCAAGAATTGTAGCTATAACTAAAGAAAAGGGTATGTCAAACAACATTTTTAAAGCCCAAGATATCAGTAGGATTGTCAAGGATAATTGATATCTTAGATTCACAATCATTCATATAGCTCAAAAGCTCAAAAGGAACAAATTGATATTCATAGACAATACGATCATTCATTATAGCAATTCATAAGGCTCACAATTTCAATAACAAAAATGAATATCGACATAATTAAAGCAAGACTAGTTTTTGATAGGTCTATCACTCTTATTAGTCCTAATTTACCTTTGCTCCTTATTTCTCCTTACCCTCACCCTTGAGTGGTTACTCAAGAGGATAATATTAGGAATGGTCGATTGCGTGCCTTTAGAGTAGCCCCTCGAAACCCTACCTCTGGGATTTGCTAGAGCTACCCAACATTAGAGAAGCCTCAAGATTTAGATCGATGAATCGTTATTGCCCAATCCTTCCTCTTGAAGTTTCCAGGGCCCAATATTCATGCACTATGTTTCAAGAATTTGGATATAAATAGAGAAAATTTCATCGAATTGATACACAAATACTTGGAACATTGGATATAACATTTAGATTGGATTATCGAACATAAGAAAATCAATTTGATCATCAAAATATTTAAAAAAGATGAGGTAAAGACTAAAAATAGTGAAAAGAGGCTAAAAACAGTAGAAAAGGACTACTGGATTTGGCTGTAATTGTGCCCAAAAATGGGCACAGGTGCTCCCATTCGCCCAGGGCTACTGCCCCCAGCGCCATAGTGCCCACTTTGGGCGCGAACACATCCAAAAAAAATTTTTTTCCCAAAACTTATGTAGAAATTCAGTTTCATATTTTTCATATTTTCAAACATAAAATAAGTTACAAGATATTTAAATTAAGTTCATGCAAAACTCTTTTTTTTTTTTTTTTAAGTTAAGATATGTGTATATTTTTGTCCAATGATCGCATTTGAAAAAGCACTAAAATTTCAAGCCAAGTATTTTTAGATGTCATTTTGAATTTCCATATACCAATGGTTCCACAATCAAGGTCATTCAAAGGTATGAATCAAGGTTTTAATCATGAGATTCATCAAGGTCTCAATAAAATGTTCACCATGTCCAAGTCACAATATTTCTAATATTGAAGACAAGATCATACCATGAACATGGTAGAAATTTCAAAGATGATCATAGCAATAACCTTTACCTCTTTTTAGCTTTAAATTTCCAAAAGTTATGAATTCCAAGTCCTAGTTTCTTCAAGCTATTCCACCTATTATCACAAAAGATGATTTAGGTACTTCATTTTTCCATCATAAAATTCATATAAACTCATGTTGTAGTTTTTACTTAAGTTTACCAAAATGAGAACCCTATGGGAAGCATACTTCCCTACTTTACCCTTTCTGTAAACTTGAGATGCCTTGTAGTAAGAGAAAGATTTATAGAGTTATATATGTGTGCATATAGAGGATGAAGTAGAAGGAGATAGATAAAGGCAAGTCTTTGGAATGAGAAAGCAAAAGTGTTCTTGCATTTGCTTCCCTCAATCTATTTATAAGTAAAAATGGGGTCAAGCTTTGATTATGAAAGCTTGAAGACTTGAAGGACAAGTCTTGCATTTTCCCACATGGCAATAACATTTTGCTATCAAATTTTGTTATTAAAAATTTGAGAATATCCCCCATTTTAGGGGATACATTTTGGCTGAATGAATTTGCAGATTTTCTATATATATATATATATTATTTTTTTTAAATGAAAGATTAGGCCTTGAATATTGGGCTCAAAAGTTGGGCCAAAATAATCTTTTGGGTTAAGTTTAATTGCGATAAAAGTTTTCATTGGTAAATCGAAATATTTTTGTTGTTAGAAATTTTTCAAATGGTCGTAAAAAGAATCGTTAATGATTGCAAAAAGGTTTAGGTTTTAAAAAATGGAGATTTGAAAATATAATTAGGAAAATTTTTGGGTTGTTACACGCTCTCTCTTAAACGAATTTGGTTCCCAAATTCGTACCTTTATTCGAACAAGTGAGGGTACTTCTCTCGCATTTCATCCTTATGTTCTCAAGTAGCCTCTTCAAACTTTCAGTTTCGCCAAAGGACCTTAACTTAGAATATCCGTCGATTCCTAAGTTCTCGAACCCAGTAATCTAGGATACGTAGAGGTTGCTCTACATACGAGATATCATTTTGGATGGGCACATCAACATGCTCTATGATGTGCGAGGGATTAGGATGATACTTCCTTAATTGTGAAATGTGGAATACATCATGAATTCCTGTGAGGTTGGGCAGAAGTTCTAATCAACATGCCACTATACCGATTCGTTCGACAACTTGAAAAGGTCTTGCATACCTTAGAGTTAGTTTTCCACTTTTGCTTATTCTCCAAATTCCTTTTTGCGGGGCGACTTTTAGAAATATTTGATCCCTAACTTCAAATTCAAAGTCTTTTCATCGCCGATCTAGATAACTTTTTTAGCAATCCTGAGCCACTTTATATTTTTCTTAATGATTTGGACCTTGTCTATCGCTTCCTGTATCAACTCAATTCACAATTCAAACGTTTCTTTACTTGATGTACACATTATTTCTTCCAAATCCCAATGCAGAGGCGATTTACATTTTCTACCATACAAAGCTTCATAAGGTGCCATCTGGATAGAAGTTTTGTAACTGTTATTGTAGGCAAACTCCACCAGAGGTAGATGCCGATCCTAATTTTCAGGAAAATTTAAAACACAAGCTCTCAGCATGTCTTCTAGTATTTGAATAACCCTTTCTGATTGACGATTTGTCTGGGGATGAGCTGCAGTACTAAATAATAATTTTGTTTTCAGGTGTTCTTGTAAACTTCTCCACAATCTTGCTATAAATTTTGATCTCTATTGAAGACGATATTTTGAGAAATCCCATATTGCAGATCCAACTTAGAATAATCTGCGGACCCCTGAAGGTGATCAAACAATTCGTCAATGTGGAGTAAAGGGTATTTATTTTTTGTGGTCACTTTATTCAATTCTCTGTAATCAATACACATCTATATTGAACCATCTTTCTTTTTCACAAACAGAATCGAAGCCCCCTATGGAGAGAAGCTCGGTCGTATGAAATTTTTATTTAGCAGTTCTTGCAATTGCTCCTTCAATTCTTTTAGTTCTGCTGATATCATTCTATAGGGAGTTTTAGAGAATGGTATTGCCCCAGGAATAGTTTCTATCACAAGCTCAATTTCTCGATCTGGGGGCAATGAATTTAATTCCTCAGAAAATACTTTCAAAAATTCATTAACTACATTAACATCCTTCAATTCGATCTTGTCCTAAGACTTATTAATCTGATAAGCAAAAAATCCTTATCTTTCCTTCTTGAAAATTTTTTTGGCCCTTACAACCGAAATGGTAATTCAACCATTGTCCTTAGGTATGCTGTGAGTACCTACCCCAACTCCAGTACTCAGCCTAACTATCTTGGCAAAATAGTCCACTATGGCTTGGTACTGATACAACCAGTCCATTCCTAGGATAAGGCCATAATCCTAGATTTGTAGTTCTATGAGTTATGCCATGAATTCCTGGTGGCTAGGGCATAAGCCCGGGCTTTAACTTGAGGACACCCAGCTATGCCCTGTTGCGTCTGATTCTGTGTCCCAGTGCTGGCATTTCTACGATTCAGCAGGTAATCCTTCAACGTATGTTGGGCACTTCCACAAATCAAGCACTGCCTTTGCTTTTTCCAATATTGGTCCTTAATGTGCGAAGTGCTTCTGCAATACCCATAATTTCTTTTTCCAATAGTAGCTGGAGCTTTGCTTTTATCAGCTGCCTACATTGAACTCCCTGTCATTACCTTAGGTTTCTTTCCATAGAAACCTTTCTTGCCCTTGTCTTGATCAGATTTTCTGACCACTTCCCTTTTTGTTTCTCATCTATCTTTCAGAGCTCTTGAAATTTAGCTTCTAATTCCATTGCCATTTCTACAGCATTGTCATAGTTTGGGAATTGACCAATAGCCAGAGCTCATCTTAGTTCGGGCTTTAAACCTTCCACAAATCTTTTCCTATGTCTCTCCTCATCCGCCGAAACATACGGGGCATACCGAATTAGCCGATTATACTCAACTTCATATTTTGCCACTGTGAGAGTTCCCTGTATCAAATTAATGGATTCCTTTTCCCTCATGCCCTTACTACCTGAGGGATGTACTTTTTCAGAAATTTCCTTCTGAATTCTTCCCAACTTGTTCTGGTTCTTCTCTTTCCCATCTTTGTTTTACTATTTTTCGTAGTCTCCTCAAATAGAAATGTGGCATACTTTACTTTCTATGGGTCTGTGTAGTTTAATACTCAAGATATTTTCTCGACCTCAGATAACCAGAACTCAGCTTTATAATCATCAGGTTCACCTTTGAACCTGAGTAGATTAAATTTTAAAAATCTTGTTAGCATTTTGTCTTCACATTCTCCTCCTATTCACGTCCCTGATTTTCTTGTCATCGGCCTTAGTTCAGAAATTGTTGTAACAGAGTCATAAGTTGTTCTGCTGCAGACTTGTTTCTCTGATGTATTCACTTGCAGGGTTCATTTCGTGCAAGAGGTATTCGTTCGTGGGGTTTCTGTTGTGGTATTGCATTATCCATGTTATTAGAAGTTTTAAGTACCTGCAATTCCTCAAATAATACCGTCCCTGGTCTTTCTCGTTTTCTAGGAGATTCGTTGTTTGACGTGTTGCCACTTGAGACCATGTTTGTCTGAAATTCATAACAATGGATTTTTATTAATATCTTGAGGTTCTTACTATCATTTTTCAAAATTTAAAGTGATAGGGTATAGCAATACTAAAAATTCAAAACAAGTAATATTTCAAAAAGGTTCATCTCACAAAAGTTTTTTTTTTTT
>JACFYI010003850.1:136868-152729 GCA_014898755.1 Handroanthus guayacan
CAAAGTTAGTAATTTAGAAAAATAAAAGAAAGGCAAAATACTATATCAAACGTTGCCTATTCTAAGCTCTGATATCACTTGTAACACCCCAAATCCTAGAGCATCTGCTCCTAAATAAAAAACATTTTCCATGAGGAGGGTTACTAAACTGAGAATTTCAATGATTCATTGATCAGACAACAAGTGTCTAATACATTAATATCTTAAACAAAATATAACTTTCATGTCTCAACAAATGTTATACAATCATGCTTAACACTCTTACAATATCCACAATACAAAATAGCATAATCCTCAAGTCCTTGATCTCGACATGAATTAATGGGGTGGGTCCACTGACTCAACAAGAATTATAGCTACAACTAAAGAAAAGGGTATATCAAACAACATTTTTAAAGCTCAAGATATCAATGGGATTATCAAGGATAATTGATATCTTAGATTCAAAATCATTCATATAGCTCAAAAGCTCAAAAGGAATAAGTCGATATTCATAGATAATACGATCATTCATTATAGCAATTTATGAGGCTTACAATTTTATTAACAAATATGAATATTGACATAATTAAGGCATGACTAGTTTTTGGTAGGTTTATTACTCTTATTACTTCTAATTTACCTTTTTCTCCATATTCCTCCTTATTACCATCACCCTTGAGCGACCACTCAAGAGAATAATATTAGGCACGATCGACCGCTTGCCTTTAGAGTAGCCCCTCGGAACTCTACATCTAGGATTCTTTGGAACTATCCAACATTAGAGAAGCCTTAAGGTTTAAATTGACAATCCGTTATCACCCAATCCTTCCCCTTTGAAGTTCCCAGGGCCCAACATTCATGGATTAGGTTTCAAGAATTTAGACATAAACAAGGAGAATTTCATTAGATTGATATACGAATGTTTGGAACATTGGATATAATGTTTAGATTGGATCGTCGGACATAAGAAATTAATTTGATCAAAACATTTAAAAGAGATGAGGTAAGAACTAAAAATAGTGAAAAGAGGCTGAAAACAGTAGTAAAGGGCTACTGGATTGGGCGTAATTGCGCCCGAAAACGGGCACCCGTCCAAAGAATTTTCTTTTCCCAAAATTTCAATAGAAATTCGATTTCATATTTTTCATATTTTCAAACATAAAATAAGTTACAAAATATTTAAACTAAGTTCATACAAAACTCATTTTTTTTAAATTAAAATTTGTGTATATTTTTGTCCAATGACCTCATTTTCAAAAGCACTAAAATTTCAAGCTAACTATTTTTAGATATCATTTTGAATTTTCTTATGTCCAATGGTTCCACAATCAACGTCGTTCAATGGTATGAATCAAGATTTCAATCATGAGATTCATCAAGGTCTCAACAAAATGTTCATCAAGTCCAAGTCACAATATTTCTAACATTGAAAGCCAGATCATAGCATGAACATGGTAGAAATTTCAAGGATGATAATAGCAACAACCCTTACCTTTTCATATCTTTAAATTTCCAAAGGTTATGAGTTCCAAGTCCTAGTTTCTTCAAGCTATTCCACCTATTATTACAAAGACGATTTAGGCACTTTATTTTTCCCTCATAAAATTCTTATAAACTCATTTTGTAGTTTATACTTAAACTTACCCAAATGAGAACTGTAACAATCCGAAAATTTTCCTAATTAAATTTTAAAATGAGAAAATTTACTTAATTAAATTCTTAGACAAAAAAATTTTGTAATTTAATTTTTGAACTCTCGATTTTCAATGGATAGATGTTTTAAAATGTTTTTGAAAAAAGTCCTAATCAGTAACAAATTTGTTGCCAATTTGAAAATTTTCTCTCAACCAAAAATATTCTACCATTTTCGAAAAATTTATTTCACACCCGAAAATCATCATATGCACTATTTTGGCCCAAGAAATAATTTTTAGTCCAACTTATAACCCAAAATTTAGCCCAAAACTTAACTAATCATACAATGCATTTTACACTAAATAATGTGTTATATAAAAACAAAATACATACACACACACACACATCCGGCTGCACCCACACACTCTTTGGCTAGTCTAGATATTTTAATTTTTAAACATAGGATTAATCTTCATCCAAGTATAGTAACATCATTATGCCAACTAGCTACACTCCACAACCTCTTGACACCTAGCCTCAACAAATTAGAAATGGCAATTGGATCCTCAACTTGTCTTCTATAATACAAATACTATGCTTGTAATTTACCTTCATCCTTGTTCGAAGAGAAGGAAAAAAAAAAAAGAGGAAAGAGAAAAGTGAAAAAATTTGCAAGACAAACATTCACTCATTTTATTTTCACAACAAGCTTCATCATCTTTACTATTTCCTTTCTTCAAAATTTGAAGCTTGATTAACAAAGGGGAAAAGAAGTATGGTTGATACACTTGGTACGTCCTTTTTACCTTGATTATGGTTTTATGATTTAGGTTTGATTGATGCGGAGTTAAATGACTTATGATTCTAAATCTATAGAAAAATTTGGATGGAACTTGAAGAACTCACTATTGTCATCTTTGGATTAGCTATTAAGGCAAGGCTTTTAGCTTCTTCTCTTCCTTGCTACCATGTTCTTATTATGTTATCAATGATATACCATGCCTTGCTTAAAAACATATACTTCATGAACTTGAATAACCATGAAGTGAATTACCCTTGTTTTGATGATTATGGATACTCACTCATACTGATCCCTCAATTTTGCTATATGCTATTGATTCTTTGACCTTGATGGAGCTTTATGGAGTTAAAAATATGGACAAATAAGGGCTTAAAGATCTTGAAAATCAAAGAACACAAAAACTTGAATTTATTCAAACTTTTCCTAAAACTTGAAAATTAAAAATTTTGATGATGAGTAGAAAAAATTAAGTATAATTTTTTCACATTTGGACGTTTACCAACATAAGGATTCCAAAAAAAAAAAAATTAAAAAAAGTTACTATTCATGATTACTGTTCACTGAGCGAGACCGCACTCGTTTTTGCGTGCGAACGTGCTCGGTGCAGTAACTTTGGGCATTTTTCTAGCGTTCACACCCATTTTTGTCCTCAGATGTGCCCAGAATAGAACCTATTTTTTTTATTTTTTGATCTCTTTTTGCAACTTTAAGTCCATATTTTACTCCGTTAAGCACTCATAAATCTGAATACATAATTTATGCGTCCAAAATTTGATTCGAATTGGTTGATGTCTGAACCTCATTTGAACTTCGAAAATTCTAATTCGGACAAATCTCATTTTCTTTGAAACCTATTATGTAATTGTTTTATGGGCTCCTGGAAAACCTCTGGAGGGATGCTGGGCTGCATCAGGTTGACGGTTGATCCTCTAAAGGGTTTTCTACTCATTTAAGTAGTTTTGCGAAAATCTAGGATAAGTTTTCCAAGGATTAGCCTCTGACACGTGGAACGTCGACATTTTTGTCACACTACATAATCGGTCACCTTCTCGAGCGGCCACTCGAGCGTGGAATCTATGGAGGAATAAGGATTATGTATTGTTTTGGAGTTAAAAGAGTGATAAATCCATCAAATATTAGTTCTGCCTTTGCTATACCATTGTGTTACTTATTAATATATTATTAACTTGTTTTATGCTCTTGTCGAGCTACTCATTTATATTTGAGATTATCATAATCATTTAGCATGATCTGTTTTGTTTACTATCTTGTTGACTCTATACCCATTTTTTTTTAATTTTGTTATCTCTTTACTATTCCTTAGATATGATTCTTACGAAGTCAGTGAATTTACATAATTATGTTACCATGCGTGGGTGAATATAGTTTGGAGACTTGTTGGGCTGTAAATATGCGTCTATGCTTTATGTTTTCATTTGTAATAATTGACAGCAATGTACGCCTTAAAATTAGAGTTTATGTACAGTTTGTAATAACTAGATATCCTAATAGGTGGCTTGTAGCCACTAGAACTTTAGTATATGAAAAATTTATATAAATATAGTTTGTTTAGTATGCAGTTACAATAGCATAGCCTATGTTATGTAATGAATAATGAGGCTTATGTACAAATGTTGTTGTAGCGTTTGTTTAGTTATTGTTTTCCCTGGATGTTTGCAACTCCACTAGAGGTTCCCCTACCCAGAGGTAGCATTGTCGGCCTGGGGACAACTGTTCCTGGATCCCGTAGCGCTGCAAGTGGTATCAGAGCGCAGGATAGGATGCCTTAGGGTTTCTTAGTTCGCTATTATAAATATTTTACGATTTCCTTTCACTAATCTCTTTTGCTAATCGCTAACGTGGTTGTGGTTGTTGGTTGTGATATGGGTAGATGGACAAGGGAAAAGGAAAGGCGGAAGAGTTTTGTGATTCCACCCATAGCACTAGTGGAAGTAACATAGGACCACTCAGGAAGCGCCGGATAGATTATGAAGCGAGAAGGATCGACAGATCGAGGAGCAGGCCTAAGAGATCAAGTGTTGGAAACAAGCCTATATGGAGCAACACAAGCTATATATGGAGTATAGCAAGTGGGCAAAGAAAGAGATGGAGAAAATGGCAGATAAGCATAAAGGCCAACATCATAATGTGAAATCACCCAGCTGAGGTAGAATATCTTATGCCAGTTTGATGATGCATTCAGACAGATGGCTGATGTCTTGTTTGGCATAGAATAGATGGCTCAGGACTGCAAAAAGGATGAGTACATCCCAAGATTTGAGAAAGAGAAAGAGCCATGGATGTCAAGCCTCTTCAAGAGGAGGATATACGCATCAGAGGCCAGTTGAGCTGAAGGTATGTTCATTGATGTGCCAAACTTCCCAGGAGTACTCCACCGGCCTAGAGATAGAGGAGTCGGACCTTCTGGCACATTAGGAGGCGAGGGGACTAGCCAGAGGGTGACACGTAAGGCACATATGCGAACTATTCCTCCACCATCTCCTACTAGATGCACATTATTGACTATGAGCTGCTTTGGATTGATTGGCACTTTGGAGGCTTCAAGGATTTTGACCTGAGCGAGGAGTTCGATCGGATTGAGGCTGTGAAGGGTGATTCCATGGGTGATGATCCTAGAGCTAAAATTGCAGGTACTGGAGCGATAGGTGGCGATGTTGAGAGAGTTGTGGGAAACGTTGGAGATACAGGTGTTGGTGATGAAGTTGGAGAGGATGGTGGTGATGCTGGAGTTGGGATTGATGGCATTGGTAGGGTAGAGAGCGAGCCAGAGGAGGTCCCAGATTTCAAGGGTTGAGAGTGGGGGATTAAAATTGGAAAATTGTAAATATATATGTACATTAAATGTGTGATAGTTGTAGCACTTGTATAGTAGTTGAGTTTAGTTTTTCACCTTGGTAAGTTTGTTATGTAAAAACGGAAGTGAGATAGGGTTTGTATAGTACAAAGTGGTTATATTACCATCTCTTTTACTAGTATAATAGATAGTCTTGTAGCCACCTTTTGTATTAAAGTGACATGATTACTTCCGGAACTAATGAACAACGTAACTTTTGTTATATTGCTTAGCCAATTTTGATATTTCATTTTGATGATGGTATGATAGTTTTGATATTTTATAATAAAATAAGATAATAAAAAGATGTTAAGCAAGGTTGTTTGTTAGTTTCAGATTATAATTGCAACCCAAAAGAGTACCTCAAACGTTGGACTGTCTAGAAAGCAAGCAGGCCAAAACGTATCTTGTTCGAAGAGGTCCTTACACCTGAAACCCTAACTCACATAGAGAACAATCTACCTCGAGAGGAGCCTCATGAGAGAGCACCCCCTCCTAGAGAAGAGCCAACAGTGGATCGGCTTTTCACCTTACTACAGCAACTAGTAAATCAGGGCCAACAGCCGGCTAACCAAGGACAAGACAACGAGAAAGATACTGAGGATAAGCTGTTGTCCTGATTTTTAAGGTTCAACCTACCAAGATTTAAAGGAGAACCTGATGATTGGAAAGCTGAGTTTTGGCTCAGCAAGATTGAAAAGATCTTTCGAGTAGTAAATTACACGAAAAAATAGCAGGTGAGATATACCACATTCCTCCTAGATGAAGCAGCACATAACTGGTGGCAAGTGGTGGAACAAAGGTGGCTTAGAGGTGAGGTAGAGTGTACTTGGGATGAATTCAGGACAGAGTTTATGAGAAAATACTTTCCTCTGGTGGTTAGAGAAATGAGGGAAAAAGAGTTTATGACCTTGATTCAGGGATTTCTGTCGGTGGTAGAATATGAGACGGAGTATAATGGCCTGATCCAGTATGCCCCACATGTTTTGGTATATGAGAGAAGACAAACGAAAAAGTTTGTCGAGGGATTAAAGCCAAAACTGAGACGAACTTTGGCCATCTGTAATCCCTCTAGCTACGATGGAGCCATTGAGAGGGCTATGGAGTTAGAAGTGGAGTTCCAGGAACTCCAAAAAATTGAGGACAAAAAGAAGAAGAGGTGGTCGGGTAAGTCCGACCAAACTAAAAGAGATAAAAGTTTCTTTGGAAAGAAACCAAAGACAACAGTAGAGAGCTCATCAAGTCCAAAAGGAATGGAGCCAGCATTGACCGAGAAAAAAAGTTGCAACTACTGTGGATGCACCTCCCACATCGAGGACTGGTGTTGGAAGAAGCAAAGACGATGTATAACCTGCGGAAGCCCAATTGCCCCCTAGGCATAGATAACCAGGAGTTTATTGCATATCCCATTGAGTTACTAATCTAGGAGTATCATCTCATGCTAGGGATGAATTGATTATATTAGCATCAAGCCGTAGTAGACTGCTTTGCCAAGACGGTAAAGCTGGGGTAGGGAATTGAGGTTGGAGTTGGTAATAACTCTAAAGACGGCAAAATAACCATTATTTCTGCAGTTAAGGCCAGAAGGATAATAAGAAAGGGAGGACAAGGCTTTCTGGATATTTAATCAACAAGTCACAAGATACTGTAAAATAGGAGGATGTGAGGGTAGTTAAACAGTTTCCAAAAGTTTTTTTAGAAGAGTTAAATTTGTTACCTCCAGACAGAGAGATTGAATTTGTAATCGAAACCCTTCCTAGAGTAAGGTCATTCTCAAAAACACCTTACAGAATGACACCAGCAGAGTTGAAAGAGTTAAAGGAACAAGCATAGGGAACTCTTGGATAAGAATTTCATAAGATCGAGCTCATCCCCTTGGGGAGCTCTAGTTCTGTTTGTGAAAAAAAGAATGATTTGCTAAGAATGTGTATCGATTATAGAGAATTGAACAAAGTAACCATCAAGAACAAATATCCACTACCCCACATCGACGAGCTATTTGACCACTTTCAGTGATCTGTTGTGAACTCGAAGCTGGACTTATGACAAGGGCATTACCAATTGAAAATACGGGAAGCAAACATTCCCAAGACTGCATTCAATTCACAATATGGACACTTTGAGTTTGTGGTGTGCCATTTGGATTTACGAATATCCCTGCAGCATTCATGGATCTAATACATCGAGTTTTTCATCCTTATCTTGATTGTTTTATAGTAATTTTCATTGATGATATCTTGGTGTACTCGAAGTCGGAGGAAAAACATGAGGAACATCTGTAGATCATTCTTCAAACTCTCAAACAGCATCAATTGTACCCCAAATTCAACAAGTGTGAATTCTGGTTGAGTACGGTAACCTTCTTAGGACATATCATATCCTAGAATGGTCTTGAAATTGATCTAGAAAAGGTTGAAGCAGTACTTAACCGAAAAAGGCCAGAAACGGTTACCAAGATAAGAAGTTTCCTGGGATTAGTAGGGTATTATCGAAAGTTCATTTAGAACTTTTCCAGGATAACTGGACTCCCACTCGGTTGACTCACAAAGACCAGCGGTTTGAATGGAACCAGAAGTGTGAGGAAAGTTTTATGGAATTAAAGAAGAGGTTAACTACAGCTCCAATACTCGCACTACCTAATGGATCAGAAGAATTCACAGTGCATACAAACGCTTCTAAAAAGAGGATGGGTGATCGCGTATGCTTCAAGGAAGTTGAAGAATAACGAGCAAAACTATCCCACGCATGCTCTGGAGCTAGCAGCGATAGTTTTTGCCTTGGCAAAGTGGCGCCATTATTTGTATGGTGCTAAGGTGAAGATTTATACAGATCACCAAAGTTTGAAATATATTTTCAGTCAGAAGAATTTAAACTTGAGGCAGCAACGAAGGATGGAGTTTTTAGAATATTATGATTTTTCCATCGCCCACCACCCAGGTAGAGCGAACGTTGTCACTGATGCCTTGATTCGAAAGGGAAGACTGGCGAATCTAAATATATATCCTGAATTATACAACAAAATTCTAAATGCTCAAAAGAGAGATGATTAGATACAAAAACTTAAATCCTCTATGAGCACGCAAACGAGATTTGAATTCAGGATAAGTGCGAAATGATTACTATGTTTCAAAAATAGAGTATGTGTTCCTGCAAGTCTGTGCGAGAAAGTATTGACAGTAGCTCATCAAACTAAATATTCAGTATATCCTGGAGGGACAAAGATATACAGGGATTTGAAATAGAAGTTGTGGTGGGATGGCATGAAAAAGGACATAAGTCATTATATTCAAAAGTGTCTCACTTGTAGGCTTATAAAAGCAGAACACCAGAGACCCTCTAGAAAATTGTAGCCACTCCCAATTCCGAATTGAAAATGGGATCAGATCACCATAGACTTCATGGTGGGTCTGCCCGTGGTAAGAGGAGGCTGTGACAGTATTTGGGTTATAGTTGATAGGCTCACGAAATCTGCACATTTTTTGCCTGTCAAAACTTAATACAATATGGAGAAACTTGTCAAGATCTACATCAGGGAGATAATTTGGTTACATGGAATACTCATAGCATTGCCTTTGATGGGGATCCAAAGCTTACAGCAAGATTATGGAGGAGTCTATAAGAATACTTGGGGACTAAGTTATTGTCCAGTATAGCCGCTCATCCTCAAACTGATGGGCAATTAGAAAGGGTGATTCAGGTTTTGAAAGATATGTTGAGAGCTTGCATTTTGAATTTTCCTGGAAACTGGGATAGGCACTTACCTTTGGTGAAGTTTGTCTACAACAACAATTACTAAGCCTCAATACAAATGGCATCCTATAAAGCTCTATACTGAGAAAATGCAGATCTCCTGTACATTGGGACTTAGATAAGGTAAGAAGTACCTCAGGGGAAGGAAAAAACGAACTGAGACCTGAGATGATACAGGAATCAATTGACAATATTCAAATCATCAAAAAGAATATCAAAACGGCCCAGGATCATCAAAAGAGCTATGCAGAAAAACGTCGGAAAGACCTGAAGTTTAATGTTGGAGATCAAATCTTTCTGAAACTTGCTCTGTAGAAGGGAATACAGAGAATAGGTAAGAGTGGGAAGTTAGCTCCAAGATACGCAGGATCTTTTGAGATCGTCGAATGTATTAGTCCAGTGGCGTATCGGTTGGACCTTCTGCCAAATTTTACCAGAATACATGATGTTTTCCATGTATCCCAACTACAAAAATATCATCCAAATCCTTCCCATATCATTGAGCACATTGATATGCCGATTTAGAACGACCTCACGTACGTAGAAAGAACTATGCATATACTAGATTTTCAAGTACGTGAGCTTAGAAATCGTAAGAGGCCACTTGAAAGCGTGAGAACGAGATGCGTGAGAAGTATCTCTACCTATTTGATTAAGGTACGAATCTAGGAATCAGATTCTTTTTAGGAGGGAAGAGTGTAACAACCTGAAAATTTTTCTAATTAAATTTTAAAATGAGAAAATTTATCTAATTAAATTCTTAAACAAAAAAAATTTCTAATTTAATTTTTAAACTCTCGATTTTCAATCGATATATGTTTTAAAATATTTTTTTAGAAAAACCCTAATTATTAATCGATTTTTCACTGATTTGAAATTTTTCTCTCAACCAAAAATATTTTACCATTTTTGAAAAATTTATTTCACACCCGAAAATCATCACATGCATTATTTTGGCCCAAGAAATAATTTTTAGTCCAACTTATAGCCCAAAACTTAAATAATCATACAATGCATTTTACACTAAATAATGTGTGATATAAAAACAAAATACAGACACACACACTTCCGGCTGCACACACACACACACTTTGGCTAGTCAAGATATTTTAATTTTTAAACATAGAAATCTTCATCCAAGTACAATAATATCATTATGCCAACTAGCTACACCCTACAATCTCTTGACATCTTGCCTCAACAAATTAGAAATGGCAATTGAATCCTTAACTTGTCTTTCATAATACAAACACTATGCTTGCTAATTTCTCTTCATCCTTGTTCGAAGAGAAGGAAAAGAAAAAAGAGAGGAAAGAGAGAAGAGGAAAAATTTGCAAGACAAAACATTCACTCATCTTATGTTCACAATAATCTTCGTCATCTTTGCTATTTCCTTTCTTCAAAATTTGAAGCTTGCTCAACAAAGGGGAAAAGAAGTAGGGTTGATACACTTTACAAGTTTTTTTTTACCTTGATTAGGGTTTTATGATTTAGGTTTGATTGATGTAGAGTTAAATGACTTATGATTCTAAATCTATAGGAAAATTTGAGTAGAACTTGAAGAACTCACTATTGCCATCTTTGGATTAGCTATTAAGGTAAGGATTTTAGCTTCTTCTCTTCCTCACTACTATGTTCTTATTGTGTTATCAATTATATACCATGCCTTGCTTGAAAACATATACTTCATAAACTTGAATAACCATAAAGTGAATTACCCTTGTTTTGATGATTATGGATACTCACTCCTATTGAATCTTGATATATGCTATTGATTCTTTGACCTTGATGGAGATTTATGGAGTTAAAAATATGGACAAATAAGAGCTTAGACATCTTGAAAATCAAAGAATACAAGAACTTGAATTTCTTCAAATTTTCCCTAGAACTTGAAAATTAAAAATATTGATAATGAGTAGAACAAACTAAGTTTATTTTTTCACATTTGGAGGTCTAGCACCATAAGAATTTTAGCAAAAAATAAAAAAGAAAAAAAGTTATTGCTCACGGTTACTGTTCACCAAGGGCGACTACGCCCATTTTTGCACGCGAAAGTTCCCAATGCTGTAACTTCTGGCATTTTTCTCGTGTTCGCGCCTGTTTTTGTTCATGGACCCGCCCAAAACAGAACCCATATTTTTATTTTTTGACCTCTTTTTACTACTCTAAGTCCATATCTCACTCTGTTGAGCTCTCCTAAATTCGAATATATAATTTATGTATCCAACATTCGATCCGAATCGATTGATAATGTTCGAATCTTGTTTGAACTTCGAAAATTCTAATTCAGACAAATCTCGTTTTCTTTAAAACCTATTATATGATTGTTTTATGGGCCCCTGGGAAACCTCAGAAGGGATGTTGAGCGGCATCGAGCCGACAACTAATCCCCTAAAGGATTTCTTGTTAGTTTTGGTAGTTTCACGAAAACCTAAGATAGGTTTTCCAAGATATAGCTTGTGACACGCGGACCGTTGATATTTTTGTCATATTACATGATCGGGTCACCATCTCGAGCGGCCACTCGAGCATGGGACCTGTGGAGGGATAAGGATTATGTATTATTTTGGAGTTAAAGGGGTAACAGATCCACTAAATATTAGTTCTGCCTTTGCTATACGATTGTGTTACTTGTTAATATATTATTGACTTGTTTTACGCTTTTGTCGAGCTACTCTTTTATATTTGAGATTATCACAATCGTTTGGTATGATTTGTTTCGTTTATTACCTTGTTGACTCTATACCCATTTTTTTCCCCTTATTCATTTACCATTTCTTAGCTATGATTCTTACTAAGTCGGTGGACTTACGTAATTATGTTACCATGTGTAGATGAATAAAGTTTGGAGACTTTTTGGGCTATAAATATGCATCTATACTTTATGTTTTCGTTTGTAATAAATGATAACCATGTACGCCTTAGAATTAGAGTTTATGCAAGGTTTGTAATAACTAGATATCCTAATGGGTGGCTTGTAGCCACTAGAACTTTAGTGTATGGAGAATTTATGTAAATATAGTTTGTTTAGTTTGTAGTTGTAATAGCATAGCCTATGTTATGTAATGAATAATGAGACTTATGTACAAATGTTGTTGTAGCATTTGTTTAGTTATTGTTTCCCCTGGATGTTGGCTACTCCGCTAGAGGTCAGCCTACCCACAGGTAGCTTTGCCGGACTAGAGACGGCCGTTTTTGGATTTCGGGGCGCTACAAGAACCCTATAGGGAGTATGCTTCCCTACTTTTCCCCTTTCATAAACTTTAGATGTCTTGTAGTTGGTTGGAAGAAAGATAGTATGGTAAGAGAAAGATTTATAGAGTTATATACGTATGCATATAGAGGATGAAGTAGAAGGAGATAGATGAAGGCAAGTTTAATTACGATAAAATTTTCGATTGGTAAAATGAAATATTTTTATTGTTAGAAAATTTTCGAATGGTCGTGAAAATAATCATTAATGATTGCGAAAAAGTTTTGGGTTTTGAAAAATGGTGATTTGAAAATATATAATTAGTGGAATTTTTGTGTTTTTACAACTATAAGCTAATAAATTTGATAACCTTTGTGAAGATATTATATATCATAATATAATATTGTTATTGCTAGTTAGAAGATTGTGTTTAGTTTAAGGCTATAACCCAAGATGAAAAGCCAAAAGTTGTGGAATTCAGCCCAACAACTTGTTGCTTCCTTGGCTGAACAAACAGAGTCCAAAATTGAAGATAAACTAGTCGTCAGGCAATCTCTAGCTGAAGACCAAATGAAAACTAAAGTGGCTGACACAATAGAAGAAAAGATTGAAGATAAGCCCATTCTTATCTATTCCGCTCCGCTGTTTCGAACTGAAAAAATGGCTTGGAACACCATTCAGGCCGATTTAATGACACATTGCGACAAAAAGGTGATTTTTTTGTTTTATAACATCTCAATGGAACGGCACCCACCATTCTAGTGTCATTTTGGTCATTTCGCAAAAAAATCCAACAAACCGTGGATGAAAGCATAGTGATCTAATCTGCATCTTTGAGCACTCAGTGAATCAGATTTTCCCACAGACAACGCCAAAATAATGTGGTCCAAATTCCAATCCATAAATCATATAGTAAAATAGATGCATAGCTGACTCAAAGTGCGGCAAACCTTAATTAGTAGGTGCTTCCATCCTTTCCCCACAAGCTCCTCCCTTTGGGATATTTATCGTGCCAGGCATTATAGTGTTAGGGTTTAGGATTGAATTGATGGGCTTAACGGCCCATTCCAGTTAGGGTTAGGGTTTAAGGGATAGTTTGGTGATTTAGAGGCCTATTCCAGTTATTTATTTAGATTAATTATCAAATTCGCTAAATAATTATTTTAGGCTCTTGAGAGGGATAATGGACATATCATCTAATTATTTTTGTTTTTAATGAAGGTAAATGCCAACACAACCCTTTTGTTCTTCTTTTGTTTTTCCCCGTTTTCTTTTCAATCTATTTTGTTCTTCCAAAAACTAAAGATATTAAATTTAAATTTAACTTTTTAAAATATAAAATAAGTCTAAAAGATTAATAAATTAACTTAATTTTAAAAATGATTAAGATGTATCTGAGCACACAATTAATTATTTAAATCAATTTATATTGTTCTAGATACAAATTTTAATAAAAAAATTGGCTATCAAATTTTTATTTAATAATTATTATTATTATTATTAAAACTTATTAAAGCACAAAATTAATTTTTAAAAGTGATTGATAATTTTTTACAAACAAATTTGTAATAGAGAAATTAATTTATGAAAATACACTACTAAATCAACTCTATGATTTAATTTTTCCAAGTAATGTATGGAGGGATGAAAAAGTAATTACAATAAAAAAAAGTTAATTATGATATCTTTCAAATTATCACGAGAAGTTATCCAAAAAACTAAACACAAATTAGATAAAATTTAGAATATCCTTATTTCAAATCCGTGGAAGTAAACATATTATGAGATTAGATTAATATTTCATCTAGAAAACAAATAATCTATTTAATCAATCATATCCAATCTTATACAATGAAGCAAACGAGCCGTCAAAGACAAAGGGTAATTAATTTGGATTTTTTCGTTTTGGCTTTAAAACTCATTTAGCATAATATTTTATTTTATTTTATTTTTTTAATAAAAACATACATTATATCGCTATTTTCTCCAATTGAGTGGAAGAGAAAAATCAGAAAGGTAATAATTTGAAAAGGAAAGATTGAAAAAAGAAAAGTTACTTTTTAGCAAGGTGACTCACGAGTAATGCGCTTGTAGCCTAATAAAGGCAGCATGATCTACCAACAAAAAAATCTTAGTATCATGGATTTCAAATCAAAATCTTGTTGGTTCCATATGGGGCAGTCAATGTTCCCCTTTCATTTTATTAAAAGAAATTATTCCATTTTGGTCTAAAAACGACAAAAATCATTTTTTGATTCACTTTTTTTATCATACATTTGCCTAATGAACCCTTCTAAATTAAAAAAGAAGAAAAAATAATTATAATATAGTAATAAAGAATAAATCATGATTCATCAAACCTGAATATGGAAACTTTTAATTAGATCAACGCCACAACCTTTTACAATCTGTATTAAACTACAATAACAAAATTATAATGTTAAAATTTAGATTATTATAATGTTAGAATTCATTTTTAATAGACGGCAGAATCAATCGATTTTAAACTTCAAAACTTCTCAAAACAAATACTATTCAAAATGCATTTATAAAGTCTTTTCGAACACCCTTTCTAACTATCATATTGTATCATAACATGGTACAATTCCTAATTAACAATCTTGCGCCGAGCTTGTAATGCAGTGCTCAGCCACGGCTGAGCACCGCATAATTTTTTTTAAAAAAATACAAAGTTATAAATATATTCAAAGAACAATTTAAAATATATATACACACTACAAAAAATTTAAGCAATTACAACGGCTAAAAACCGATGTTAATAGAAAAAAACGGTGGCGGAAAGTTATTTGCCACTGCTTCACTACGGCAATGATCCGTGGTTTCTGTGAGCGTAGCGAAAAATCCACCACAGCTATATGCCATGGTGAATATTTTTCACTTCGGTGTAGCCATGGCAAATGATATTTTCATCACGATTTTTTGGATTATAAGCTTTCACATCCACCACGGCTATTAATTGGCTGCTACTTCCACTACGGCTATTAAACTTTTGGTTGCAAAAAGTTAATATTTTTGTAGTGACACTCAAAGAAGCTTGGCCATTGTGGTTGAGGCTGATGTTCAGTAAGCTTATAGTCACGGCTGAGCTCCTATCAATGGCCGAGCACCACACAATTTTTTTTTTTATAAAAAAAAAAAGAAAGAAAAAAATTACGCTTAATTATTGTGCGTTATACCTAATTTTTAGTGTAGAGGATCGGAGATCATTTTTGATTTTATTTTTGTAATCTGATTGATTCAAGTTAAGTTGATTATATATTTAAATTAAAGTGGGTTTGTAGCTATTTGGTAGAATTATGAGAATTGAGAGAACTTTTGTTAGAGAGTGATGTTATTATGAAAAAGATAAAAACGTCTAAGTGCATTGAATTCAGAAAAGCTCTACTGTAAATAACAAACGAAAATATTAAAATACATGACTGTATTAAGAAAACTCAAGAAATATAGTTTAAATTTAATTAATATATATTTTTCTTTGTGAAAACAGTACATTCCAATTCAAATTGCATGGATTAGCCAACTAGTGAAGCTCATGATCGTCATTGGAAAAATGGGAAAATAACACTTTTAGTCCTGTATGTTTGCCACTTTTCGTTTTTGGTCCTGTAAGTTTTGAATTTTGAA
>JACFYI010003850.1:152829-166878 GCA_014898755.1 Handroanthus guayacan
TTATCTCAAATGGCAAAGTTGGGATTTTCAAAAGCAAAATTAATAAATTTGGAGCTCAACCATAACTTATCATTTATCAATGTTATCTATCCCTTTTAATAAAACATGAGAACCTATTTGGTATAGCCTCACGTACTTTTACTAAAATATTCTTTTCCTTTTTTTCTTTCATTTATTTTATTTTAATAAATAATATAACTACCAGTCTACCACAACATGATTCACTATTACAAAACCACCCACAACCCACTTACATATTTTAATATTTATTTATTAGATGTACACATATTGAGTGTGTACAATTACTAGTCTTTTAATAAAGTATCAGTCTCATTTTGGTATGTTTACCTTTTATCTTTTTAAAATATTCTATTTTTGTGCTTTTTTTATGTAATATTTTAAAAATGTTCATCCACTTATAACTGTAATTTATGGAAACTATTGCTTCATAATTGCAATTTAAGGTAACTACCGTCACATAATTTACAACCCACTGTTATAACTATTATAATTACTACTAGTATCTAATACACACTCGATGTGCCTGCATTAAATAATGAAAAGTATAATTCATATATACTAAGCTACAATACACATTTAATCTGTATGTAGATTGACTTTTTAGTGGGTTGTGGGTGATTTCTATGACATTTTAGGAAACCCACATGAAAATACACAATGAGATGCTTTACATATATATATACGCACATATATTGATATATATATATATATAATATACATAGAAATTATTTTCTAATTTTTAAACTCACACGCATGGAGGGCGCTATAATAATTAATCTTTATGTGATTTATTTTACAATATTTAAGAAGTATTTTGAGAAAATATATTATAAGAAAATATTTTTAGGATTTTAAAGAATAATAAGAACAGGTTTTATTCATATTAGAGAGAAATTTATTCTTATTTTTAGAAAGAAAAATATTTTGGGCCGGTGAACCCAAACAAAGCCTAACAGATCAGAGAGTAATGATAATCGGTATTTTTTTACCCAAAGCTTGATTATTAAGTTATTTTTCCCATTAAGTGTTTTTTAAAATAGGGTTAAAAGGAAGTTTTACCGAAAACGGCCTTTCGTAAATATAAATAAATTATTAACCGTATCTAATATTTACGAAAAGCCTTAGGCCGCAAAAACCCTTTTTCTTTCTCTGTTCACAATCCCTAAAAAATTCCCTAGCTTCTCGCTTACATCATCTTAATTCTCCGCAGCTGCACAAAATTTTCTCTATTTATTGGTAAGTTATTTATGATTTTTCTCTATTTTTCCTGATTTTTTGTTTTATTGTGTGAATTTTAGGGTATTTATTATTTACAATAAATGGGTGAGAATTAGGAATTTTGGAAACTGTTTTCTCTTTTTTTCGGGGTTTAATTTGGAGCTCTTTTCTGTTGTATTTTGCTCGATCCCTGCGAAAATTGGGTGAAGTCTTCTGAATTTACAAAGATTTACTGCGAGAAGAATTTCGCTTTTACAACTTCATTTTCCACTTTACTTAGTTTCATTTCCGAATTTTGCTTTGGTTTGCTACTGAATTTCACCTTTTCTTTTCTCGAAACAAAATCTTGGAATTTTTGGAAGTTTTGTTATGCTCCAACTCTGAGTTCTTCTGCAAAATGAGTAATCACGCTGCGTGCATTTGTTTCCAGTTGAACCATTGTTAAATGGCGTTAATAATTACGCTTTCTTTCACAGTAAATTGAAGCTACTCGTTTTGCTACTGAAGATCTGCTAATCTTTTTCTTCTAGTCCTCTGGTAATTTCTGGAATTTTCCCAAGGTAATTTGGGAATCCTGATAAAATGTCGGATGTGTCAGAAGCAGCGGCCGTCATGACAAGCCGCGAGCAGTTCACGCTCGCTCCCACCGGGCAGGGGCAGGGGCAAAACCCGGGGGCTTCGCAGCCTCAGCTGGATCAACAAATGCGCGTATCCTACACTGCCGACGGTGCATACGGCGCTGTGGGCTCGTCTTCCCCGTACCAGACAATCCCCGGCGGTACCAACTTGATTAAGCAAAACATGAATTTGAACTCCGGTGACAAGCGGAAGAGGGGGCGGCCCAGGAAATATGGGCCAGATGGCAGCATGGCCATGGGAGTGGCTCCTACTCAGCAGCCAATAAACATAGGTATGCCCCAGGCGACTTTTTCTTCTCCTTCGTCAGCTCCTCCTCCGGCAGAGTCGCAGCAGACGGTGGGGGGATCGGCCTCGCCTACTGCCAAGAAAGCCAGGGGAAGACCCCCTGGTTCAAGTAACAAGAAAAAGCAAATGGAAGCAGCTATAGGTAAAATGGGCTCCGAGTTGCAGTTTTTTAATGAGCTCTTTTATTAGAAAATCAGTTTTCCTAGAAATGCTGTTTCTTTATTTTATTAAATATTCGGCGGCTGAAATGAGGAAATATGGCAAATTTGCACGCGCGATGGAGTAGAGATTCTAATTGACCCTTTCATATTTTCCTTCTGAGTCTGTTATGTTTTAAAGTATTTTTGTTTTTAAGCTTTTAGTTTATATTATATTAGTTAATCTAGGTATAAATTATAATAGATCTTATGATGGATTTTGATGCTATAATATTATTGTGATCCAAATGGTTTTACCTCGTGCTACTATTTTATGGATGATTGATTTTGTATATATTAGTAAGAAAATGTACTAAAGTATTCTGGAATATTCTCTCTGCTGGATCTGGCCAACTCTAGAATCTAATTGAAGGGAAATTTACCAGCATAACCCTGTGTGTTCAGCTACGCTCTTGCTTATATTTTCTGACTGCCGTTATCGCCTGTCTCAAAGTAACATAAAGTTTTTTCCTCTTTTTTTTTTTTTATAACATTTTTTTCATTTTTATATCTAGTGTATTTTTCTGAGGTTTTCTATTGTGGGTAGTATTCTTTTACTATTGTTTCACCTGTGCTTAGCCAACATTATAGTTTAATGGTTTTGTTTCTTTTACATTTCATGATCAAACCCAGTGTAGAAAATTTGAAGTTCTCTGATCATTATATTCCATAATAGTATTTTTTGTTCGACCACACTGATGTTGGAGAATTTACCTGAACGTTTTTTGTTTTTTTATTAATTTATTTTCCTGTGCGGTAATACCTATTCACTTGCCAGTTTCTATTCTGTCATTATCATTCCAAGTATCTTACATAATGTTGTGCTTGCAGGTTCAACTGGAATTGGATTTATACCCCATGTTATTAACGTGACGGCGGGAGAGGTTCATTTTTTTATATTAAGTCAATGAAAGTTCACTTTGATATTGCTTTATTAAGTTCTCCTTGAGCACTATCTTTATTGTTAACTAGTGCAATATTTTGATCCATTCTATCGCTTCATAGAGTTCATGTCCGTCTTACATCTTTTATCTCTCAGCACTTAGTTTGAATACTTAATGGCACCACTTCATCTGATTTTAAGCATTACTGTTATCATCTCATATTTCACCTGATTTATAATGATGGAAGTTTGTTGTTAATATTTAACTCATGAAAATAAAGAAGAATTGAAGAGAGAGAGAGAGATAAGGACCACAAAGGCATGTGGTCCAACTACTTGCATCCATGAAAAAGAAAAATGCCCAGAGGGCTAAAAACACTTATTTTTGTCTCTCTTGGTATTCTATTACAACACAGTGAGCCCATTTTGCATGTGGATTTATGAAGTGCAGAAGCTCTTTGTGTAACCCACTTGTAGAATGAGGAATATGAGGGGAATTTTTTGCAAGGGGCTTACAGAAGAATAATAAATGGAGTAACTCATTCCAAGATCAAATCCTAGGAAACTAGAAAAATCACAACAATTAATTTATATAAGTGTAGATCTTAGCAACTATCACTTTGATTCTTAACATCCCCTCAAGGTGAGTATGAAAATGCAAATTTCAGTTTGAAATAAAATGAAGAGCTTCATGTGAATGTTGGATTCACTGCAGTTCAATGTTGAGATCTGTGATGTGATAAAATAGATTTAGAATGAAATGTTAGGGCCATAAACAAGTCGAATAGAAAAATTATCGAAAGCGAGCTTGAAATTATCTAAATGAGCTCGAGCTAAGAGCTTTTACAATTACGCCTGACCAGAGATATTGAGCATGAGCTTGAGCTCACACACCAAAAAATATAAATTAATTTGATTTACTTTCTTTGACTATTTTGGAAAGAATGATCATTTTTCTATTATTTCATAATCCTAATTATTCATTATTGCTGTGTATTAATTCAATTAATAAATGCTATGAAGCTATTTATAATGCATTATTATTATTAGAAGTAGTAGTAGTAGAAAAATAACGTTGTTATTTTATTTTGATAACATTGAGTTTGAAAAGTTGGAGCTCGAGTAGCCTTACTCAACCTGGCTAGCCAGCTGCCTTGACTCATGTTGCACCCTACAACCTGGACTATACTTTGGTATAATCCGTGAACGCTATTAAGTGTAATGAAGGATGATATGCAGGGAACACTTTAATAGCCTTTGTTGCTGCATTACAATCGCTACCCCAATATCCAAATGTAGTGAGAAGAATAATAAATGCAGGAAATAATTTCAAAATCAAATAATATGAAAGCAGAAGTATAACAACATTGTGATTTTGTGAATATTTAAAGTATCATCTATGATTCAAGCCTTTCCAGCAGCCACCCCCACCCCCTCCCAGAAAAGGGGGTGATGCAATATTTTTTTTTTTTTTTTTTTGGGTATCTTTTTCATTTTATTCTTTTTCTTTGTTTTGGCCCATGAGGGAGGTCTTGCATGTGGCAGTTGAACTTGTAAATAGAAGTGCATGAGTGGGAGAAGATATTATCACATGTTACTGAACAGTAGCTGCTGGATTTCAGGATGTGTCTTCGAAAATAATGGCATTTTCTCAGAATGGTCCAAGGACTGTGTGTATCTTATCTGCCAATGGTGCCATTTCAAATGTGACGCTCCGCCAAGCTTCAACATCTGGTGGAACAGCAACTTACGAGGTTTTCCAGATGAAAACTTTTTTGTCCTTTCACTATCTTATTTGATTTTAAAATCTGATTTCTGGGTTCGTTTTAGTTCTAACTTGTAAAATTTATCCAAGTTTCAGAAAGATGGCACGGCAAATTTCATTGGGTTCACTTTCTAACCTATTACAATCATCCTGCGAACAATTGAGGGATGATAGTAATGTTTGTATTTTTTTTATGTTTTTGCTGCATATGTCCAAATCTGGACTGGGCTACTAGAATTTTAATGAACTTTCTGTCTTACACTTTCTGCATGAATTTTTTCATCTGGATATCCACTAATTATTTTCATAAGCTACAGTGCTTTTATCACTTTGGTTGCAGTGTTTCATATTATTCATTCTTTCTATTTGTGTAGGGGCGGTTTGATATCTTGTCCCTGTCAGGATCATTCATGCTGTCAGATGTTGGCGGTCAGAAAAGCAGGACTGGTGGATTAAGCATAACGTTATCTGGACCTGATGGAAGGGTGTTTGGTGGTTGTGTGGCTGGTTTACTAACTGCCGCGTCCCCTGTGCAGGTAGTTTGTTTTCACTTTTCGGTGTCCTGTGTCCTTGATATAAATGGAACATAACGTACCCTGTAAATGTCTTATGCTTTTTGTGCTGCAAGATTGATTTCATGGCTCAGCCATTTCCATCTGATGACGAAGCTTAAAACATGTTTCTAAATTCTAATTAACAGTCCTCAGTTCACTGAGAAGGCTGAACCATTGGCTTGAAACAGAAAGCTTGACACCTGTTCTGATTGAATGTTTTGACTGGAACTCGGTAAAGAGTTCATTCAAATATACCAGTGGGGGTTCGGATGTCATAATCTGTACCTTTAAATTTATTAGTTCACTGCTGCCATCATACGGTGTCCCCCACATATTGATTCTGGACATATGAGCAGCGCTGGCATTAAAAATAGTGACTTCTGTTGCTATATAAGTATCATTAATGCTAATTATTTAGTAAAGCACCAATGACAGATCAAGCAATGCAACTAGATAGTTGATACTCAAGAACAGATTAGGTTGCATCCGTTCATGGTCAGAGCCATTGATTTTTATTCTGCACTACTATTTGTCCATCTACACTCTGACCAACGTTGATTCCATCTCCGCATGTGTGTTTGTATTTTCATGTATGCGTGTTTGCTTTGTGTATGCACGGCCATGTGCACATACTTATCCTTGACTGTTGTAATTAGAAGTGGATTCTAATTTTTTGTTGCAGGTAATAGTTGGAAGCTTCATAGCAGATGGTAGGAAGGAAACAAAATCTGCAAACTATATGGAGCCCTTGTCTGCACCACCCAAAGTGAACCTAGGTGGTGGAAGCAGTTCCCCTTCACGAGGGACGTTCAGTGAATCATCTGGTGGAGCTGCTAGTCCTCTCAATCTCAGCTCGGGTGCTTGCAATAACAACCACCCTCAAGGCATCTCCGGCATCCCATGGAAATGATCTTTTTCTGCAGACTTGTCTTTAAACATGTAAGATAAGTGCTTTCTGTAACTTTACTGTCGGAACAAGGACCGCTTAACTTTTATCCATCTCGAATGTAGTATCTGCGAGCGCAACTTTTAGAGTTAGGTCCCTTAATCTTGAGTTAGTTTCTGTCAGAGATGGTGTGGTTGCTGGTGTTGCTTATTGAATTACTTGGTCAGTTCCACAATCTCTATCTTCCATCGTTATGCTTTCTCATTAATGGTGCAATATGCTAAACGTGTACAACAAACGGTATTTGTGCTTTTATGGGAGCAAGGCTGAAGCCCCCAAGAGCAAAAGCTTCGGTTGCATACGGGGGTGGTCTGGCGCTGCTTTTATTGTCAACATTTCAGATTGACTGTTAAAAAGTGATTTGAAGAATATTTGTTAAAATAGCTTCTACATTTGCCTGAGTTTATTTTAGATTTTTTTTCAACTTTTTCATCTTCAAAGAAGTTTGGTAAAAATATTATATCATCCTCATGAAAGTTATAAAAATATTATTTTTGAAGGCAAATAGTAATTCAAAGCGCTAAAGTTATAGAAAATAACATTCTTTCTTTTTTGACGCATGCTTTATACCTTTTTTTTTTATTTTAATCGTGCAAACATTCTCAATTTTTATTAGGCACCTTGTTTTCTAACTTCTTCAAATAAAAATCACTTGAGATAAAGCATATGCAATGCCAAACACTCTCATACTACTCATACTACCTTGCAAACTTCATGTAGGAGGTGAAAACCTTAAATCTCATCAATCACTTGAGATAAACCATATGCAATGCCAAACGCTCTCATACTACCTTGCAAACTTCATGTAGGAGGTGAACCTTAAATCTCATCAAGTCTAAGGACTAGGCCACACGAAAAGCAGCAATACCGAGAACCTGTTCTGGGACAGCTTCCGCATGGCTCAAAAGTTCAAAGTAATTTTTGAAACCCCAATAAAACAATATCATTGTAAATGTACGTGCAAGCTGTCCAATTTATCACCTATGCATTAGCCCTCTTCAAGAGGTAACGTAATGAAAATATTCCCAAGGCAAAAGTTTGCCAAAACCAGCCTCTTGCATTTGTAGGATCAACCTTTGTTGCGAGTTTCCATGCATAAACAGCTTCACCAACATGTGCTGCCACAGAAAGAACAAAGAGTAGCCTTAGCACAGTGATAGAGCGTAGGAAGAAAAGGCCAATTGCTCTACAAAGGGGAACAGGGCCAAAGTCGGGCATGTATGCAGCACAGAATAGCATCATCATTCCCATCACAACGAGTAGCCATGTGTATATGGTGGGACCATCCAATGCTCTCCTTTTCCTCTCCTTCCAGTATGCGATTGTTGCAGCCATTCCCTCTTGAGGACTAACCATAGGCCTATACCCGAGTTCCTCCTTTGCTTTCAGAAATGAGAAGTAATGGGTCACACCAACCTGCCAACATGAACCAAAATACAAGATGAATATGCAGAGGACGTGCTAGGAAGCCAACTTGATGCCTAAAATCATTAAAAGAATACAAAAGCAGGAAACTCAGTAGCACCTTGTACACTTCAGCAGGAAGGATTAAAGGCTGAGGGAGCCACCTCCGATTTAACCATGGATACAAAAGTGAGTAGAATACCCCAAAAAGCTTTCCTAGAATAAGAGCATGTGGGACAGCCAATGAAAACTTTGGCAAGTCATAGTCCAAACTTTTGAGTAGTGGCTGAAGGAACTCAAAACTGTTGACTGGATAACCTATCAATTATAAGTAAGATAAAACAGAGAGACACTGAAATGCATCAATCAACTCTAGCTCAAGTTAGTTTCTCTATACAAGACATGTCCAAGAATCACAAGAAAACATTCAAGTACAATTCAGAGCAAGGTAGAGCCAATTTTACCATCTGATATGAAATATGCTTGGCCAGCGGCAATAGGCTGTCTTGCTCTCCCAGGAACGTCATCCAAAAGGCCCATGCTAGCTAGGAGAAGGGCCAATACAAGGTTATCAACATAAACCCAGTCTGATTTCACATTCTTTCCACCAATTTTGAACGGTAGTAGACCCAACTTTGCAAGTTTGATAATCCTAGGCAAGTGCCTTTCTTCACCTGGTCCATATATAGCAGCAGGACGGATTGCACACGAGTAAAATGTCCCTTTCTTCTTTCTGTAAAGCCATAAACAACCACCAAACTACAGATTTACCCACCACCTAAAAGATTTTGGATCTTCAATGTATATCAAATGTTTAGGGTAATTACTTAGGATAAAACTCACTTGAAGGGTCGACCATTGTGCTTCAGGACCAGTTGTTCAGCTATAGATTTACTACGGCCATATGGGTCTACATGGTCATCCAAGGGAAAATAAGGCAAGGCTTCGTTTCCATTTACGATTTCTTTTCCACCAAATACAACATTATATGTGCTAACATACACAAGTCTCTTGATCCCAAGCTCCAGGCAAGCATCCAAAATATGACAAGTCCCATTTATATTTATCTCATCAACACGCCCATACTGAAGCATTTCTTTGCCAGACATGCCATATGAAGCAAGGTGGAAAACACAATCTGCCCCACGCAAAGCCTTTTCAACATCTTGTCTCTTGGAAACATCCCCTAAAATGCACATATATTTCGGAAAATTAGTCGTGTTTGAGACTATTACTCATAGAAACTAGAAACTCAAAACATAAGCAACTTCAATAAAAGGATCTCCAATGATGGGGAAACAATGGTTTCTAATTTAAGCAATGTCAAGATAGTAAGGCCGTAATCTGAAAGACTCTGTTTAGTTAAGCCATCTCAGTACCATCATAAGTCTAAAATTTCGAAAATATTTCTCATTGCATATTTTCTCCGGCTCCCTTTTAGTCCCTGAAGAGCATAAAGCGTCATATGACTCATATCCGGTTTCTTATATATTCTGTTTCTTCCACTCTGGTTCATCAACATAAAAAGTCACTTGTGGCGAAAAGAATTTGCAATTCACAATTTCCCATAGCTCAATAGTAAGAACTATAATTAGCTGACTCGCTGCCACATAGAACCTCATCTGATCGAATAAAATTATAACATCAAAATGCACTTGAAACATACATTTATATCTTTATTTTTATTTTAGATACTTAACACTTTCAACATATTTCATTGACTTAAGTCTCTTGTGCATCACTGATAGCAGGATCTTGATACGGGAAATATTAGTACAATAAAGAGTTCTCTCCATCAATTGGCAACAAAAATAATAAAATCTTGATCCAGAAGCTAATATTTTGCAGAAGAAAAACGTACCTTGAATACAAAAAATCCCCTGATTGCGAAGGTCGTCAGACCAAGGTGATTCCGACAGAAGATCGAAGGCACGAACCTGATGGGCACCTCTTCTGACTAGCTCCAAGCAGAGGGCCGAGCCCACGAAACCCAGCCCGCCAATCACCACAAAGGTATTCTTCTCTATCCCCTCGTTCTCGCTCAAATGCATCTTCAAATTCAAACTCCGCGATCTGTATATAAAATTGACTTCGGCTTTTTCTTCTGTAAAAGACTGGGGAAGACTATTCTGATGGAGTATATGTTAATGTAATACTATGGTGCATGGTTCAGTTACCTTAATAAGGATCTCCCAAAATTTGAGATTAATTAAACCTTATGGATCTTGATTTTATACTCTCGAGTTGGAGATGATGTTAAAATAATCTGTACTTGAGTCATTTTATTTCACGGTGGAGGTTACCAAAAGTCTCATGAATTTGGTGTGTTGTGGTTGAATATGACATCTAAAAATATTTGAAGAATTGGTATAACATTCTATAAATAAATAATATTTTGAGCAAGATAACAATTACCAAAATATAGTCTTTAATTTTGAGTAACAATATGCAATAGACGAAACAGGCTATGTTAACATTACCAAGCAAACTAATGCTAAAAGATTTTATTGTGATTTTGATCATAAAAATAGACTATCTATAAAACATCAATATAAAAGATATTTACAATCGAAAATATGTGAATTATATTAAAATAAAGATAGTAAAATGTTGCAAATATGAGGTAGAACAAGTAGAAGATCATCTGAAAGCGTGTTTTGACTTAGGATTCCTTTATTATTTTTATTTTTATTTTTTCTTTTTGCAACCTTAGTTAGACGATGTCGTTCCATGCCTTTTGTAAACGAGATGTCAAACTGGGAATTAGGGCATTAGATCTAGGCCCTCGAACATTGTTGCTTTGTCTGCTTTTAATCTAAATTAGGATTAAATAACAAGTGCCACTTATCGTGCCCAAAAATTAAAATTAGGAAATTATTTTTGTGAAATTTTGGTTAATCACTTAGGGTTTGCCCATATAAATGCAATGATTACAAATCAAATTATCAATGCATTCAGGCATTGCAGACTTTTCCACTCCCTCTCTCCCTCTCTCTCTCTCTCTCTCTCTCTCTCTCATTTTTACTCCTTCTCCTTTCTCCTTCTCAGTGTGCACACACTTTCACCAACTTTGTCTCTCACTTTCAGCGCACAACACTTTCCCCTACTTCACCGCATGAAGGTCCACTTCACTGCTAGCAAATCGGTCGGTGAAATTGGTTGGTGATATCACAAGTGGCATCAAAGCCATACGAGTGTAAATGAGCCTAGTGGTATGGTTAAGAGTAGTGCTAACTGTAAAGAAGCCCTTGAACAGTGGTTGAGCTAAAAAAATTCCAATGTTTAGTCCAAACCAATAGGACGCTAGTTCCCACGTTCATGCTCTAATAGAAAAGCTAGAAGAAATTTCCATATATCACAAAGGCAAAGAATCCCTTCTATTCGCTCCTTGTTCCTCCACTCCAAATGTCAGCAAAAACCATGACCTTAGAATTTCTTTATCTTCACTTGGCCGCAAACATCAAAGAGGTTTTAACCCAAATTCCGAGGTTGGTAAAGTGGAATTTCCTAAATCTGTGGGACAACACTCTACGAAGTGGTTAAGAAAGTGTCACGAGTATTCTTAACCTTGTATTAGATTATGATAAAATATTCCTTACTACTATGTACATGAAGGAATGGGCAGCTAGTTGGCATAATTATGTCAAGGGCAGCGAAGTATGGACTAGGAAAGATCCAACAAGCTAGTAATGAGGTTTTCTTTTCAAAATGAAGAGCAATGTGGTCCGGAATCCCATGGGATCAAGTAGCAAAATTATTAGGTCTCTAACTAGGGAACATGATTGACAAAAATTAATCGACGTATTCTCTAGTATTTTTATTTGGCCTCATTAACTACTTAGTTAATATTTATTATGACTTATTTTATTACGTTTTATACCTCCTTTTATACGCTTGAGGAATATAATGAATACATCAAGGTTTTGTTAACTAGTTTAACAATGTCAATCAAGAAAGAAATGTGAGCAATATGTCTTGAAATTTGAAGAGTTTAGAGCCTTCATGTTGAATAGGAAGAGAACCCTCGCAAGACTATTTTGTGAAGAGTCTTATGTCAAATAGGCTTTTGCATATTTGAGGGATTAGATAGGCATAATGGTGGAGATATTTGATCCTAATTCATTAGCCATGGCTATCCATTGGCTACAAAGTAAGAGGCCATCATGCAAGCCCCTTAGCATAAGCAATAAGAGCTATAAAAGTATTAGAGCACAAGCTCATAATTTTGGAAGCAAGATTATCAATCTCAAAAGGTCAACCCTAAAAAACCAACATACCCACCGATTAAAAGACCTATCCTTGAAGAGATAGAGAGTTAGAAGAAAGAGAAGGTTACTCTTTGAAGGTAATGAAGTATACTGCATTAGTCACACATGTAAAAGATTGTTTTGTCATCCTTAGCGAGGTAGAGATAGATAAGTCTAACTTTGATAGTGAAGACCAGCTCCACATTTTTGTCGACACTTTAGTTGGTCTATTCCATATTGATACCATTAAAGTTGAGGAAGGGTCCAAAACTAGAGTTCCACTATCCTTGCAGACATAGGTAGCACACAAAGCTCTTCAAACCTTGCTACGGCCACTGAGTTGGACTGCACCATTGAAAACACATAGTTTTGTAAGTCACAATAGTTAATGGGGGTAGGACATAATGCAATCCTAGGTGTCCAAGGCTGATGTGGGAAATGAGGGGACTCATGTTCACTACTCAATGTTAGGATATTGAAACTTAGGGGAAATGACATGGTCAGAGGGTGGATGTTTTGGAAAAAACTTGGTCCTATCAAATTTGATTATGAAGCACCAAAAATTTCTTTCCCAAGAACAATAGGAAGGCCACACTTTAAAGGTCTTAGTCTAAAATCTCACTCAAAATGGCTAGTAGAACAAGGTATAAGATGCTAAAGAAGAGGTGCTGGTAATGAGTCATTTCTGTACATAATAGCTGCGAAGAGGAGACTGAAAAATACTAACCATCACTGAGCTTACAACCTTTTTGACCAATACCATTAAGTTTTCAATGAGTCAAACTCACTTCTACCTCATTGAGATCATGATCATAAGATTATCTTAAAAATAGGGTAGAATCTTTGAAAATGAGTGCATACTGTCACCTACAAAAAACTAAGGTAGTTAGTAGTAGATGCTCAAGAATAGGATCATTTAGCTTCATAAGAGTCCTGACTCCGCACATTTTGCTCTTACTAAAGAAAAAGGTGGAACTTGGCACTTTCGTATAGAATATAGGAAGTTGAGCTCTCTATCAAAGATAAACTATCATAGATCTCTTGTAGATGAGGTATTATGACTAGCTCAGTGCTTTATGAGTTTAAGATTATGTCCTTTTGGCCTCCCAACACTCCAACCATCTTCTAATCCTTATGAATTCAGTGTTTTAGTGACCAACTAAGGAAGTTTGTGTTAATGATCTTTGATAACATCTTTGTTAGGGAGTCCCTGGTAAGCCAATTGGATTGGTGCATAAACTACTCTTATAATGACTTATTTAACCAATATAGATATTTTTAGATATTATTGGTCATCTTTATTTTATGCATATTTATATTGTTAATGTTTTAATAATGCATTTGGTGGAAGGCCCGGAGATCATAGTAGATTATGGGATATAATCGCACATATAATAGCAATCATAAAACATGTCCTTATGATCATGATTTTAAAACTATTCTAAATCATGGAGTCTTTTAGGCAAAGGCTTTAAAGATTCAGATACATTTATATTAATCATGCATGCTTCAAAAGTTGGAGGATGCTGCATTTCATGAGCATTTGATGTATAGACACTAATGCACATTAGTGAGTGCATGTTGTTGAATAAGTCTACTAAAAGCCTCTAATTTAGATAAATCCATAAGGTAATCATAGTGGGTGGTAATGGATGCTCTCTAGCTTACGATATTACACATTATTAGTCCTTAGACTTGAGATTCCATATTGATCTTGTGCATTGATTCTTATACTTTGATGCTTGGCTCGACTATGTAGTAGATTGTCTGGAGCTTGTGTTGAGTACAATCTACTTATATATGGGGGGTCTGTGAGAACAATAAAGAATCCTTCGCTCATCTCAAAGAATAAGGATCTTCTATGTTTTCTATAATGTTCGGCTTTGAAAA
>JACFYI010003850.1:166978-179077 GCA_014898755.1 Handroanthus guayacan
CACACACACACACTTAATTAAACCATTGATTGGGCTCCATAGTCTTGTAGCTAGACGTTGACTATGGAGATCGAGTACTCTTGAATTAGTGGAGATTAATTCAATAGTAGTTAATTAAGAGATTTAATTAATCAGAATAACTGAAAATAATTATTTAGTGATTAAATTACAAGAGTTACGAGCACATATTTGATTAATTAGTGAACCTAACGGCAAGTGTTAGGTAATGTCATCTGAAGAATAGATCAAGAAAAATTGATTAATTAGATTAATCAATTGAATTAGGTTAGTTAATTTAAGGGGTTATATTAACCAATTAAATAAAGTTCATTTAATTGGCCATTGGATAAATAATTTGTATAGACAAATTGATTGCGCAAAAATTAATTAAAATTGGATTTCAACTAAACCCATTTAATGGCCTATCAAGACTCATAGGGTGTAAAGTGTGTTTAGAACACATTTGATAATCCCATGTGCACCAATGAAACGAGGAGAGAACCTTTTCATAGGGATCGAAGGTGTGACTCGTAGTTTTTAGAACATATTTGATAATCCCATGTACACCAATGAAACGAGGAGAGAACCTTTTCTTAGGGATGGAAAGTGTGACTCATATCATCTAGGCATATCTATAGGTAACCACCTAACTTGAAGAAGTTAGGGACTTACATGATAGATACTTAATTGTATATATAGGTCTCAAATTTGAATTGCAAAATTCCTCTATAAAGACCACCCTCTTGTGGTCACTCCCTTTATATTACTTTTGGTAATTTTGGTTTGAATTTTTTTAGGCAAATTCTCTTTAGAGTCTTCTTCTCCTTTATATTGTCTCTTAAACACTTTTTATGGTAAAGATCTAATTGTAACTTCATATCCATTCTTGTGGGGGCTTGATAGTGTGGATTTTAGGGGTGACAAACGGGTGGATTGGGTTGGACTAGGGTTGCGTCTAAGTGGGTTGGATATGAAATGAGTTAGGTCCAAAATGGTTTAATTATGTAGGCTGAAAATGGATTGGGTCCGAGTTTGGTTAGTTTGGGTCCGTGGGTGTAATTCATAATCAAAGTACTTAATTTAAAGTTTAATAGTAATATTTGTTAATCTCTAACATTTATAATTTTAATACTTAAAATGAAATAAGAATATTTATATTCTAATTATTTATGTTAATCATGTTTCATTAGTCATATGTTACTTTAAATATCACGAGGTCATAGGAAACTCAGCACATCACTTTGATTATTTATCGGATATTTTTTATGTATCGTTTTTAACTTTTTAGGTACGTTCTAATTATTTTGTATGTTATGTGCTATTTTCACTCCTTTAGGATATTTAGCTCATGTTATACAATTTTGAATCATATAGCTCATTTGAGATATTTTGATAATTTCTTACTTTTATATTATTTTAGGCTCTTAAGGAAATAATTATTATTATATATTTTTTGACTTTTTATTATGCATTGTTGTTATTTTACCCGCTCATGTCTATTTTTTTATATTTCTTAACCTTTTAATAAATGTTCATGTCTATTCATATTTTTTTCTCTTTTAACTATAATTTAATTTTTTTGATTAATTTGATATGTCTAGAAATGTAGCGCCCCGGGGTCCTAGTGCACTTCCACCCTAGTTTTCGGGACGTTACTCACAATCGATGATAAGTATAATTTTACTAAAAGTAACATGAACACATTATTTTAGATCGAGCTTCCTTTTAATGTATTCATTGTTATGAAACTCATTTTAAATATTTCCATGAAATTCATATTTGATTATTTTCATAAAACTTGATTTTAAGAAAATCCAATAAAACTCAATTTTTGATTTGTTTAAATTTATTTATTTATTTTTTTATTATTCCACGAAAATCTTTAGTGATTTTTAATAAAACATAAGTTGAATATTTGTTTAAAATATTTGTATTGTTTGAGCGATAGTGCGATGGTAATTTCTTGGATACGAACAATTGATAATACTAACATAAACTTCTTAAACTTCATAAACCATAATTTACATTAATTACAACCTCTAGGTACTAGTCTTACTCCATAATTTATATCATTCACAAGCAATAAGTTTAATACCAACATTCACCCATAATTTACATATCACTGTATTCTAGCTATAAAGTTATGTCTATGCTATTACAAACCAAAGTAACATAACCAAAATAATATAAAAGACAACTAATCTAAGGGCTCTCCGGTAAGGTAAGTCACTATCTCGCCGTGCGGGTGAACATTAATAATAAGGGACCACCCTCCCGGGGCCCTAGAGACTGTAAGATGCACATAGACAGTATACTCGAGGCTTCGGCATCGTGCGTGGTCATCCACCACGAAAATAATGGAAAAACATAGTCTCAGATCTGTATTACTCATCAATATAATTTAAAGAATTTTAAAGTAAGTCTAGAGACTTAGTAAGAATTATAATGGGAAGTCAACGGACGGTGGATAAAGAATTTAACAAGATGCCAAGCCAAACGTTGACATTCATCTCAAGAGGATAAATTTTGAGGTAACTGTGAGCTCGAAAAAGGAATTCAAATATATTATGAATGTCAAAAATCAGATACGGCTGAAACAAATATTTGGTAGATCTGTCACCCTTATATCTTCAAACGTTAACAACCTTATTCCTCCATTTGCCTCTCGGGTGGCTGCCCGAGTTTGGCCATTAAACATTAGGCACGGTCGACCGCGTGCCGAGCATAACTATTCGGAAACCTACCTCCAAGTTCCATCCTAGCTACCTCAATATTGGAGAAGTCTCAAGGGTTAGGTTGACGTACCGTAACGCCCAACCAAATCCCCCCCTGAGGTTCTCGGGGCCCAACATTCATGCATTTAGGTTTTTCACATATGGAGCATTCAAGAAAAATATCCAAAAATTAATATTGAATTCGAATAATGAGACACAAGAATCAAGGAATGCAGATACGGGTATAAGAATTCTAATCGGATCATCATATAAAATTTAAGGGGCCGAGGAGATGATTTTTAAAGTTTGTTTTACGAAAATACCAAAAATTGCAAGTTTTGAAGAAAATCTAGGCGGCAGTAATTTTCCAAGCCATCTTAAAAATACATTTTAATGAGTAAAAATTGGCAATGTAGTTCTACGATTATCTAAACTTGACAAGCTTTCTAAAGGTGGTTTTATATTGAAAATTCGACGAGTAAAACTCTAGTTATGAATTTTTAAAGTTGACACAAGAAACTGCCAAACCCTTGAATCAACTGGACCAGTTTGGGTTTACCGAATATTTTGGGTTAATTCCTATATGGATTTTAAAATTTCTTGAGCCTATTGTCTTCTACACTTAACAAGGTTTCTAACCTATATTTTTGGGTTCAATTTGGTGAAGAAATGAGGGATTTATAACGAGTTGAAGTCGAGGAAAGGGGTTTGGGCCAATTCCAGTGTAGCCCTGCTACCCGAAAAAAACTAGCATGTTGGGATCAAAGGGTGTTTCTGGGCTTTTTCTTGCACGAAATTGGGTGATTCTTGATTTAAATGATAACTACACTCCACAAAGTTTCAAATGGTATATTGTGCAGATTTTTTGGACATATGGTGGCCAAGTTATGAATTTTTAAAGTTAGGGTTAGTGCAGAGACCTCCCCTATCCCAGCTGAAATGGCAGGTTCCATTCAAACTCATTTTCCTACCGTTTCCCTCAGTTTTTTCGGGTGATTCTTGGTCCTATCATCAACTATACTTAAAGATGTTTCCAACAGTACCTTTTATGAAATTTTTAAAGTTGTACAAGTCTAGTTTTCGATTTTTCAAAATAAGGTAAGTGCACTGCCTCTTACCCAAGAACAGTCCAGATTTCCAGTACTATATTTCTTTTGGAAAATCACCTAACCACTAAATCTACATGATGATCCACTATCATTCTTATATTCCTAAGGTCAAAATCATGGTTTTCCAAGCTCAAATCAGATTTTTCTCCATTAATAACCATTAATCACATGAGAGTAAATAATCAACTCATACATCAAGCCATAATCAAGAATAAGGCAACATGAGTAATCTCATCAACAATAACATCAATTTATGAATCAAAGGAAGGAAACCATGATCTGAAATCTTGAACATAAGGTTGAGAATGTTATGATTCTTACCTTAGATGATGGATTTGTGCCAATATTTAAGTAGTTGATCCACTAAATCTCTAATTACCTAGCATAGAAACAATTCTTCTTAAGTTACAAGTTTTTTTTATCAAATCTACTAACTAAACTCAATCAAACTTACCCCAAGCTTGAAGATTTGAATCTATAAGAGTTCCCTTAACAACTCTCTTTTAGGTTTATGGATGAAAATTGGAGTAGGATTGAAGTGGTTGGCTTGTTCTTTTCCTTTCTCTCTTTTCGGTTTTGTTCTCTTCTTCTCTTCTCTTCTCTCTTTTTTTTTTCTCACGATTTTTCAGACTTTAGGGCTAAGTTTTGTTTTATATGTGCTTTATTCCTCTTTTGTATACACTCTCCAAAGTATATACATGTATATATGTGGGTAGAATACATGGTATAACATTTAATGAGGCAAATGATGGTGTTTCCTCATTGAGCTAAGCCATGAGCTCATGGCTTGTCTAGATAATTCCACTTGTTAACACATGTGAGTGTGTGTGAAGTGTGTGTTTCGGCTGAGCTGATTTTCTTTTTAATTTTTATTTTTTATTTTTTCAAAAATTAGGTTTGGGCTTGGTTATGGGCTAGAATAAATAATAAAACATTGGGCTCAATTTCCTTAGATCCAAAGACGTGGTTTTGGGTTAAAAATATTATATTTGGCCCATATTTGATTGAAATAATATTTTTGGTTGCTAAATCGAAGTGATTTTGCCGTTTTAAAGTCTTTTAGGCAATAGCGATAAAAATCGTCTAAATCGGCGCTATACTTTAAAATTTTTGAAACAATGGGGTGAAATTGTTAATTCTAAAATCTTTTGGGCTAAAATATAATTTTTGAAATTAATGGTATGGTTTTGGTAAGTTTTGGGTTGAAAGAAAAATTTTTAAAACGGGTTTTGCGCTTCTTAAGGGTTTATGGCCGTTTAAGGGTTTAATTTTTAAAACTAGGGGTTCAAATATATAATTATGGGCATCTTTTGAGGAAAAATTGTAATTTCAAAAATTCTTTGGTTGGGAATAAAATTTTTAAAATAGTAGAGCATTTCTACTCGCGAGAAAAATCTCAAATTGGAGAAAAATTCACTACCGTTTAAAATTTTTTCTCAAAAAGTTTTAAAATAATTCCTGATTATCTATTGGGATTTTAAGATTTAAATATAGGGTATTATAGGGTTCTTACAAGAAATGTATGCATGAAGACTATACATATGAGATTATATTATACAAGTATATAGAAAATTAAAAAAAAATACATAATTGATGTTTTCAAAATTTTAGAATTTTCTATTAAACCCATCCAAACTTGACCTATAGCCACACAAGACCTACATCAGCCCAACCTAAATCCAACCCACACAAAATATCTAAGAACTAGCCAAACCTAAAACTAGTTGGGTAGGAATGGATCCATGTGTCCAAACCCATGTTTACACCCATAGTGACTTCATTAGGTGGAAACACTTGGGTCACTTTAAGAATGTGTGAAATCTTTCACTGGTGTGAAGTTTGGAGCTCGGAAGAAGACCTTTGGTTCTTTACTACAAGCAATAATTCCCTTGGTGAGGATTACTTGAAGAGCCTAAGAATAGTCTTTGGAGACTCCTAGATCCATCTCTTCATCAACCGAAAGCATAAGGTTTAGCTTCCTACCTCTAGATCCATCTAAAGTTGCATGAGGATCCATGGTTGCCTAGTTTTGGTATGATTATGTATGAATGGTTCATGCTTTCATGCTTCATTATGATAAAAAAATATTTTAAATTCAGTTGCACGTATATAGCTTTGATCTAGGTCATCGCCACCTTTATTCCTAGCTCACAACAAGAGTTTAGAAGAACATGAGCAACACTAGAGATTGCACTTTGATTAGTGATTCAAGACCAATTGTATGCTAAGGCTTCTAAATGTCAATTTGGTCAAAACCAAGTAGAAAACCTAGGTTATATCATTAGTGAGAGAGGAATGGAACCTGGCCTTAGGAAACCCCAAGCCATGAGTGAGTGGTTAATCTTAGAAATTATATATGAGAGCTTTGAGGGAAATTCTAGGATTAACTAGGTCCTTTAAGATTTTTTTTTGAAGCACTATAGGGTAATACTAAACCACTTACCAAATAAACTAAGAAGAAGAGGTTCCAATGGTTGAAAAAAGCCTAAGAAGCCTTTGAAACACTTAAGAAAGTCATGACCACACTAGTTCTTCAATAGCATGACTTCTCTAAACTTTCATACTTGAGACTGATGCTTGCTAAAACATTTAAGGGCTGTTCTGATGTAAGATAAGCATTCGTTGGCCTTTTTTGAGCAAAGCTCTAGGACTTAAAAACTTTGGACTGTCTATCTATAACAAAGAACTCCTAAATGTAATCGTGCAGTTGACAAATGGAGGTCTTATCTTATACAAAGTTCTTTTGTGATTATTTGATCAAAACAGCTTGAAATATGTTTTAACTAGAGCAAAGAATCTCTAATTCCCCAAGCAAAAGTATCTTACTAAACTTTTAGATACCATTACTTCATTGATTATAAAAACATGAGAGAGAATAAAAAGCTGATGCTTTATCTACAAAGTATGAAAAAGATGCAAAAGTACCTTACTGAGCTTCTGGGTAACATTACTCAATTGATTGCAAAATAGGAATGAGAATAGAGATGCTGATGTTCTATCTAAAGAGTATTAAAAAAATTGTGCATGTCAATTCATTACCACCTTGTTATCTGTATTGATTGAGGAGTTAAAACTAAGCTACGAAAATGATTTCTCTACCCAAAATATCATGATTGAAGTCATCTTATACCATCACTCACTCACTCTCTCTCTCTCTCTCTCTCTCGTGCCAAGATAATCCCAATCAAATTTAAAGAAAAGTTATAGGTAGGGAGCAAACATAGACCTTGCAGTCACAATCATCCATTATATACACTTCTTATCTTTTTGGGGTATTTGTGGGATCCAAAAAGTATCCTGCAAATGGGCAAAACATTTATTGTGGCCCAATCTCGCTAAAATGGTCAATCAAATAGTGTCTCAATGCCATGAGTGCTGCTCAATAAGCATCAAAGTATTAAAACACCTTTATTGCTTCAGCCATTGCCAATTCCTGATAGAGCTTTAGAACATATAACCATGAATTTTATTGATCACCTACTAAGCTCGAAAGGGAAGTTCGTCATTTTGGTATCACATTGTTTCACCAAATACTCACGTTTTGTTGCACTTGCACCTACTTCACACCTTGCAAAACTTCTTATAGAACACATTTACAAACTTCATAGATTACCTTGCAACATAACAACCGATGGAGACAAGCTTTTCACAAGTGTATTCTGGAAAGAGTTGCTGAGCAAGTTAGGAATCTAACATTAGCTTAGCACAACCTATCAATCTCAAACTAATGGTCAAATTGAGAGGGTATATCAATGTTTGAAAAATTATTTAAGCTATAAGTGAGGATCCAGCTCTAGACAATGGGCCAAATGAGTACATTACAAAACCAATTAGCATTCCTCTCCATTGACATAACCTGTTTTGAAGCATTTTATAGGTACAAAACCATCATAACTAAACATAGAGCTATATACTCAAACCACCATTGTCGAAGTAGAATATTTATTGAGAAAGAAGTATGAAATAGAATAGCACCTCAAGAAGCAACATAAGAAAGCACAGTGGCGTATGACTAGATAGCTAATTTGAAGCGTGCTAAATTTATTTTGGAGGTACAAGATTAAGCATATCTCAAGCTGAACCCTTATAGACAAGCTGCTGCCAAAAAGAGTGCTATGTGAAAGTAAAGTCCAAAATTTTGTGCCAAGTTCCTAGTGATTGAGAAAATAGGTAAAGTTACTTATAAACTTCAACTTGCTCCAAAATTAAAGATTCATCATGTTCTCCACATTTTTTGCAGAAAAGGGGAATTGGCCCAAGTGATAAGGAGGCTAGTTCACTACCACATTTCAATAGAGAACGAAAAGTTCTATTGCTTCTTATTAGGATTCTAGTTAAGACTATAGCTAATAAGAATACATGATGTTGCGTCCCAAGCGAAAATTCATTAGTGCCATCCCATGAGGAAGAGGCTACATAGAGGATTATTATGCAATCATTAATAAATTTCTCTAATTGGACTCTTGAGGGCAAGATTGTACAAAAGAGGGAGTGATGATGCACATCTGAAGATAGAAAAAAGGAGAAGACCATTCAAAATTGTTTTTTGGTTTAGCGTTCTTTTTAATTTGTATTTTTACAACTTATAACTAAATGAGATTGTTCCCCTACTTTAGTAAAGTTGACATCAAGTTGGGCATTCAGGCATCAGATTTGGACTTTACCCCTATATGTTGTAGCTTTGTACACTTTCAGTCTAAGGTAGGATTAATCAAGAATGGCCATGTGTCATGCCTAGAAGCTAAGATTAGGTAATTATTTCCTATTTAATTTTAGCTAATCACTTGAGATTATTCATATATATATGCAATGATTATTGTTCAAATTATAAGTGAATATCGGTATTCCAAACTTCCTTTCTCTTGTCTCTTTCTCTCTCTATTTCTCTCTCTTTTTTTGGTTCTCTTTTCTTTTTTTCTTTGCGCACCACATACATTTCACTAGCTTTATTTCTCATTATTGGCACCCAATGCTTTTCCCTACTTCACCATGTGAAGCTCCACTTCTTTGCTGGTAGTTTGGACAATGTAATTGGTTGGTGGTAAAATATAAAAGTTGACAACAAATTGATTTGATAAATACAAATATATGCATAAGGAATAAAATGCTTGACGTTTTTACAGTTAAAATTTGTATTTCTTTCATTGATAGCCTTTTCAAATGAGAGGAAGAAAACTTGATACAAACTCAAATACATATAAAAATACATTGATACAAGTAGTGCAGTACAAGATATGGTGATGATAACATTCCATACCTTTCTACCTAAATAGCTTAGAACTATACATCTTTTATAATAGAAGAGTTTCTACTCTTCTATCAATAATTTTGGTCTTTATTTAGAAATGTATATTCAAGTCAATCTTCACAATAACATAACTAAACTTGTAGTATACATTCCAAGCATTACAAGTCTCCGCCATTCTGATCTGCATGAAAGTCATTGGACTGCTGTGAAAGCTATTCTTGAGTACTTAAGAAGAGCTAAGGATTTATTTCTTATATATTGCAATGGAGAGTTGAGACTTGAAGGGTTTTCGAATTCTAGTTTCCAATCTAATATAGATGATTTTAAATCCATCCATGATACATATTTTGCCTCAATGATGACAAGGCTAGTTGGAAAAGTTCCAAACAGATGACCATTGCCGATTCCACCAGTGAAACGGAATATATTGCGGCTTTGGATGCTACAAAGGAAGGTGTTTGAATTAAAAACTTCATTCAAGAGTTCGATATATTACCTAGCATCGCTAATGCAATTGTTATCCAATGTGATAAAAATGGAACCATTATGCAAGTAAAGGAGCCAAGATCTTGTCACTGGTCCAAATACAAATTGAGACTTTATCATTTGATCTGGGAGCCTTAGTCGAGCTTAAGCTCGAGTTATTTATTCCACCAAAGAACAAATTTCTTCTTCCCAAAATTCACATTCCTTTTATATTTACACATACCCAAGATCAATTTGACCTACCTCATCCAATTACAAAACAAATCAATATATTGTGGAACAACAAACAGGATGATAAATGACTACTAGACAAAATGAGAACAAAAGCAGAAGGGGTAGAAGGGGCCACTATTAAATGGTAGTAAAAACCAAAACATTAATCTTCAAATTCAAATCGTCAACACATTCAGTTGATAGCAAAGAGATGGCATACTTAAATCAGTTGTTACCTTTGGTAGAGCTTCCCATCGGCCCTATCAGGGCCCTTTGGCAGAATTAGGGATTGGGGTTTATGTTAAGAGTGGAAAATGATAATTTGCTTTACTCCTTTGCTTGTTTTCCCGTTTTTCAATTTAAAGCAAGGTTTTTCCTTTTCTTAGTAAATATAAACAAAACAAAAGCAAGGTTGCGATTTGCAAATTAAACGCAATGTGGTATCATTTTTTCATTTCTTTTTATTTATGTCTTAAGAAAATTTCATTGATAAATGACAAACCACAATCAGTGTAAATAAAATAAAATGATGGTGTGAAGGTAAAAAACATAAAGGTAATCTAATCTAAATTAATTCAAAATTTAAGAAAATATTTTTTTTTTCTAAAATTTAATTTACTAATTATGAACGTTAAAATTACTATTGACACAAATGAAAAATAATAAATTAAAATATGTATTTAAATCATTTCAATAAGTTCTATATTTAAGAATTTAAATATAGCCCAAATTAAATTATTGAATTTTTCCGATGAAAATTTAGTGATTTTTCTTTTTTTTGGGGAGGGGAGGGGGGAAATATAAATTTGTCTTCACATGTGATTTTATCTATCTCAGTTATCAATCTTTTAATACTATAATTATTGATGACTATTTAGTTTGGTTTAACAAATCGTCCTTCCTCACTATAATATCTCAAGTATTTTTAATCATTGTTAATAATTGAAGTAAAGAATGAAAAGTTTTGTAGCAAACTTCATCTTTACTGCCAAATAACAATATTTTTTCATACACATTATATTATTTAATATTAATTTCTCTTTGGTTATTAGAATTGTAGAACTTATCTATAAACTATAAATTGTGTGACTTGGAGAACTTATGACTTTTGATTTTCAAAGTTTATTATGTAATTAATAATGATTAATAAGTTTATAGTTAATTATAACTAAATTAGAATTTGAATAATTAGTGTATATTTTTTGAATTTTAATTTTATATAAAGTTATTTTTACATTACTTAGATATGTAATTTTAGTTATATATTTTTTAATATATATTTTTAGTATTGATGCGTGGGTTCATTTACGACTATTGGACTGACCAGCCCAGATCCGCAGGCTTGGAATAACCGAGGCCCACCTCAACCCCAGCCCAGACCAGAAGGATGGGAACAAGCAAAGGCCGTCTTGACTCCGGCCCAGACCGACCGGCCAAATCAGAGGCCCAACCACCCGTCCGAAGTCCCAACAAAAGCGAGCCTCAAATCGCGGGGAAAAGTCGAAGCTGGAGAAGCTGCTAAGCCCAGCCCATCTCTGAAGCCCAGTCCGGGAGTCCGCTAGGTCAAAAAAGCCCAGGCTAGCCCACGAAGAATTAAGGGAAGAAAGGGGATTGACCAAGTCAGAGACAGCAACACAAACGGGCTGATGGCCTCTCCCTCAATCCGCTGAGTGGAGAACGTGGCTAGACCTGCTGCAGGGACGTGGGGACGAAAGAAAGACCCTAGTGGCCTGATTATATATATAATTTGGCACGTTGTAAATACACACACGAGTGGGAAAAGAGAATTTCGATTGTAAAGAGACTTTAATTTTCTTCATTGAATAGGTGGAGAAATTCTTGTGAAAACTCGCAAATTTCAAAAGAGCAATAAAAAATATCTTTTATTTTTTCTTGCTTTATTTTCTTGTGAGCATCACTTGACACCGTCTGTGGAAAAATTTTTGAGTGAGACGTGAGGTTGAGATTCATGGCGAGAGGTTAGTTTGAAAATCTGAGTGAAGGAGAGGAAGTTTCGCAGTCCCAGACTCTGCTGCACAGCCACCTCCCACTGTGCAACCAGGGAATGCTGCTGCTCAGATTGATATCATGCAGCTCACGGAGCTGGTGGCCGCTATAGTAAATGTTGTACTGGCAGGGTACGGAATTCTACCCTAAGCCTGCCAGGTGAATCCTTAGGAACAGAACAGAGCCTCGCAGAATACCCAGCCTTCGGGGGCGGACCCTGTTCTGCCCACGGGTCACGTCCGACAGGCCACGCTTGTCGAGGAGAGAGTTCAGGAGAGCTACATGTCAGTAGAGCCCTCCAGGAACATTACTATGCCTAGCA
>JACFYI010003850.1:179177-194574 GCA_014898755.1 Handroanthus guayacan
CACGTTGTAAATACACACACGAGTGGGAAAGGAGAATTTTGATTGTAAAGAGACTTTAATTTTCTTCATTGAATTGGTAGAGAAATTCTTGTGAAAACTCGCAAATTCCAAAAGAGCAATAAACAATATCTTTTATTTTTTCTTGCTTTATTTTCTTGTGAGCATCAAGTATATACATCATATATTTCTATAATATATATTTTATATACCTATTTATATATTTTTTAAATTGGTGAATATTTTTTAATTATATATTCATACATATATTTTTTAATGTGTGTATATATATATATATTATAGAATTTTTTGCACTTTAACCCTAGAACAAATCGATTTTAGCACTTTATAATTTGTGTAATGTAATCATGTCCCCTAAAACCTGATTAAGCGTGGCCCTTCCTGCACAATCACCTTTATGGTCACTTTGTCGCCGATATTTGATCAGATGCATTGCACATGTGTCTTTATCTTTTTGTTTTGTTTTTTTTTTTTTTTTCATCCTAGAAATTTTTTAAGAGAGCACTTTAAGTATAGCACTTGCCCCCACAGTTACCTTTCTGGTCACATTCTAGCCGAAATTTGATCACATGCATCGCACATGTGTTTTTTGTCTTTTTTATTCTGGTTGCCCCCTCGAAAATTTCGAAAAGAGCACTTTACACTCTTTAACTTTTGTAACTAAGTCATGCCCTCTAAAACTTGATTAAGTAGTTTAGATCGCTTCCTAGTCAACTTTCTGAGCATTTATTTATTGAAAATAGGTCACGCCCCATTTATAAAAGATTACAATGTCAACTTCAATTTCAATCCTACCGATCTTAGAACATCAAATGTTCTCTTGCCTACGTTTTCTCTTTTTCTCTCTTGAAACATCCACAATTGATTGTTGTTGATCAATTACCGCCATAATTTCTCATTTACTTTTAATGTGTGGACCACCTGTGGTGAAATATAAGAATTTCACGAAACCAAAGGCTAGAGAGATACTTGGGTGAGTTGGAAATAAAACTAGATGCATGAATTAAAGAAACCTATTTTCAAACAAAAAGTGAAAAGACACAAAAGTTCCCCGATACTAACTAGACAAAGGCAAAAATTCTCCTGAGGCATTGTAGTTGCCAGAAAATGAAGATCGAAAAAATTTATTGCCAGTGAGATTTAAGTGGAGTGCAAGGAGTGCTGCATCGATTTAGGCAATGACAACCGAATTTCTCATTAATGCTTCAAGTGATTTAGATGTTTTGACTGATTTTATGCATATTAGGGCATCAATCGAAAGGATTAACCAGTGTAGTGGGAAGTCAAATTGGGCTAGCTAGATTGGAAGAAAATGACATTTTGACGCTTTATAGATAGGTCATCCATTGCAAGTGACCTATTTCCGGTGAAAAACACTAGAACAGTTGATCATAGAGATGTATGAACTACTTATTCTGGTATTTGGGCGCATAACTTAATTAAAAAAATTTTAGGGGGTAAAATGCTCTCTTCAAAATTCTTTAGGGGGTAAAGTGCGAAAAGGGATAAAAATGCATGTGTGATGTATGTGATCAAATTCGTTGAACAAGTGACTGAAAAGTTGACTTTGGAGACAAAGTGCTACACTTATTCTAATTTTAAAGTACATGGTTACATAACACAAATTATGAAGGATTAAGTGCTAAAATTGATTTTTTCTAGGGAAAAAGTGCAATAAGTCCTATTATATATTTACACTAATAGATTATATACATAATATATTTTTTCTAATAACAGCTTGGCTCGTGAGCCTTTAAGCCATTATTTCAGAGCTCTAATTTAGCTTGACTCCGTGCTCAAACTCAATTAGATTGGAATCAAGTCTGTCTTTTTTGTCTTGAGCCGAGCTCACTTGGAAGATATAATCTTTGATTGTTTCCTACATTATAACAAATGTGTCCTCCAAGTGATTTCTCCAACCTTACGCTATGACATGGCAGCAAACCCAAATTTGTGGTATGTGCCCATAAATTATGTTTTCGCAAGGTGATGAATACCACGTTAGAGAAATGATGAAGATTAAATCGCACAATGTAATTTTTCCTCAATATGGTTTTACAAGTACATGTGAAGTCTAATGGAATCTCGAACTATAATAGTTCTAAGATCCTTATGAAGGGATTGATTTCTCTAGCAAATGTGAAGTTTGTGAAACTCCTCTTGTAATCACTGGGGATAGTGAGAAAAATATTAAACTCAGTAAGACTACCTCATTGAAAGAGGATGACTCTCAAATTCTGCAAGCAAGGAGTATCCATCGTCTATATAAGATTGAGTTGATTTCCTTCACGAGCTTTTTCTTGGGTGTGCAGATGAGTTTACTTACATTTTGCAACTTCCCTTATGCTTTGAGTGGATAGCTGCTATCAACTAAAGCATGAGCCCAAATAGCTAAGAACAAAATTATCTTCTGTGTAAGTCCAATACTACTAAAAACATACAATTTTTGGAGGTCAATGAGAATTGGATATGTTGATTGACAAATGTAAAGCTCAAAGAATGGCGAAATATTTACACCTTGAAGAAGGATTTTTCTTTAGTGACATTTATATCTGTTCGCCAATGTTGTCAATTATTGCCATTTGAATCTAGGTTTCTCCTAGATAATGAGATTTGACGTATTCAAATTAGCACTAGACAAGGAAATCTATAATTAACCGTCTACTGAGTTTGAGAAAATGGGATAAAAGCTCAAAGATTGTTTCTTAAAGGGCTCCATTTGTAACTTGAACTATCATCCTATGGTCATGTCGTCGATTTCATCAAGCTATCACATAGATAAGGTTAACAATGGTCAAATAAATCATTACGTATAAGTCAAGATAATGTGGGTAACTTGGCTCCCATTAAGAATATGAGATTATGTGATGGCTAGGAGTGACATAGAGGTGTCACCACTTAGAAATGGTTATCCTTTACGTTTGAGATGGATATAGGAGAAGTTGGATGCATACTTGGTGTCAAGATACGAAGCTTTGAGTCCACTCTTAGGTGACATATTATGCATTGTACTAATCCTATTGACACTTCATGGTCAAGACGATGTTTCTTAGAAATGCCTGTAAATGGAAGAAGAAAAGAAATGCCAACTATTATTATTTTAACAAGCACTATAAAAAGTCTAATCAAAACTATGTGTGTACTCAGCTAGTCTTGTACTTAATAGTTAAAATCGTAAGTAGATATCAAAGTTACCTTGATGCAAAATTGCAATGCAATCAATTGGATACTTAGCTTTATTAAGGAAACGATCTAAGATTAGAGAGAAATATTTGGTCAAGTGAAACATTTTTTTTTTTTTTTGGGAGTTATGTGCACTATGATACATGTTTTTGAGGCTTAAATTGTCTTTGTGATAATAGAGTCACATTATTTTATGCTTTTGGCACCAAATGTCGTTGGCTAACTAAAGCATACAAAGACTAGATATTGTTTCAATCATGAGAGTATTGCACATATTAAATGTTCTTAGGCATATTTTTAAAAGCAGCATGAGCATTTATTTCTTTACCAAGCCTTTGTAGAGAGATTTGCTCAAAAGCCATGCTAGTGGTATGGGATTGTGAAAATTTGATTTGATTGGCCTTTGAGAATATATTGTAATGAGAATTTATCCACATTCTCATTTTAGGGGTGGTATTGGTTTTAAAAGATAAAAATATCACTAGGCTTTGCGAGCCCACTCACATAGGTGACGACCCTGGCGCTTTGTTATTGAGCAAGATGAGACTTAAGATCATGCACACATTAGGCATATGAAAGATTTCCTTCAAGCTTAGGAGCAGAAAAGAAAGTTCAAATTTATTTTACAATCGTCTTAGCTTTGGGGCTAAGATGAGATAATCTTTGATAGGTTCTGAAGTACATTCAAACTTCATAAAAGCCTATTAGTTGTTGCATGTGTCAATCATTGGAAGATATTTTGGAGATCCTCGTCTAGTGGTGCACAAGTCTAGTGCTTGATAACGATTGAACTAACGTTCGTATAATTTTAAAAGCGTGACATGCCCAAAATTGGGTTGGAACTCCATCGTACTACTACATCTGCTGCCAGACAACCTTTAAGGAGAGGGACTAAATGAATCCCTCCTTTGCTACTATGTGAGCCTTTGCTTCTTTTAATTATCCTTTCAAACATTGGATTGTGTCATGTAGTGTAAGCTAAATGATGCTATTTTAGCATATTTTCAATGGCCACTAGAAAATTTGGTTTGTCAAGATAGGTCTAGGAAAGCTATCAAGACTAAGTATACAAGCATGAGAGGCTGAGAAGATCGAAAGTGGTAATTAACTCATGTTCTATGACTCATAGGCCAGCTAACTAAGTCAAAAGGTATTTGACATAATTGTGAACATATATACATTGAGATAGGGTGAAACATGCTCGACTTATTATCGAGGGATCAGATATGCTTGATCTAGTGCGAGATATAGTTGGGGTACATAGTGTGTTTCTTTTGGAGTTGAAGGGTAACGTTAGTCTGATGATAGCCTAATATAACTCTCCTCATTTATTCCCTGTCACATGATTTTATATCTTATTCCCTGTACAAAAGAGTGGACATGAGACTGAAAATTTTATGAGATGAGATTTGATAAGTCAAATATAGATAAGTATGAAATGCAAACATTGGGTCAGGCATATTGCCCATGACCGAATATGGTATCCATATTGAACCTAAGCCCATAAGTTGTGTTTAGGATTTTAGGTGTTTTGGACTCAATAAATAAAAGAGTTCTTTTGCAAAAATACATCGACTCATAACCTAGAAAGAAAGACTCTCTCTGAAAACCCTAATTTTTCTATGGTTACTTTTGGAGTATAACTAGTTCTATCTTCAAGGGTTTTAGTCATGGAAATGTATGGAAGCCCTTGTAGTCATCTACAGATGTGAGAAGGACTTGTTTGCGCAGTCTGTATGGAGTAGAAAGGAGCTATTCGCATAATGTACAAGGTGTAGAGATCCGTTCTTGGGGAAAATTTTGTAGATGAGTCGAAATTTGGGTGATATTAGATCTGTTGCAAGGGTAAATTTTCAGATCACCTTGTTGTTTGTGGATTAAATTTCTAACAGTTTTAAAATCGCTTAAAGTGAATGAGAAAGCACAAATTATTTTCCCAAAAATTTCAAAATTAGAGTTGTTCTTGACTTGAAAATGGGGCAAAGTACTAAGCATGGATCCCCAATTTCACACAATTGCTCAAATTTTAAGACAAAAATGATTAATAAAAATTAAAGTATATATGAGGGCATTTTCTTTATTACAAGTCTGGTAAACGATTAAATAGCAATATGGTGCGATGAGTAGGAAAAAAATTAAGATAGGGGTCTGTGCATGAAAATAGAAATTTTATTTTTTCAAAAAATAAACTCAAAAATAATGTTGAACTTTATCCTCCTGCTTTAGATTAAATGGACTTAAAGGAGCTAAATGTCTTGAACCATCGAATGGCATTTTTAGGCATTTGACTGGACCATCATTGTCAGAGCCAGCTATAGTAGTCGGGAATACCAACATTTCAAACCATCAAAATATTAGTGCAGAAGACCTGAATGCTCGAATTTGCACGAATTTTCCAGTAGATCCGGAGTCCCCATGTATTTTGAGATGTTAGTTGCTCTTGAGTTAGGTGGCAGTGGGTCGACCACAATTTCTTTAGAGGACGGAATACCCCACTTGATGAGAGAAGGTTCTCCTACCAAGCTCTCTTTCATTTCCCTTATTCAAGTACACAACTGGTTTATCTCCTAAGCAATGTCAGACTGTGGTATAGTATCCTATAGTTCGGGCATGGGGACCTCAGCCAGATGATCATCATTTTGGGGAACACCAGCTCAAGCTCTTTTTGAAAAAATAGGAATGGAGGCTTCTATGCGTACCTAACGATGGCAAAGTTCAATGCATTCTCTATGAATTCTATCAATCAATCCATTGTTAAATGGACCGTATTGTCTTTCTGAACATGCTCCAAGTAATGGATCTCCTTCAGAACTTGTATTGCGAATTTGGTAAAGGTCCTGAATTTCTGCCATTCTCCCATCCTAACTCTGACATTACCACATACAACACCAATGCTACGATTAATATTTTCAAGAATGAATTGTTGTATAATTCTCGTTTTCTATCTTTACACGGATTGTATACAACCTTATATAGAGGCAATCCCAAGCATATTTATTACAAAGGCTGTAATTATCCGCAATGATGACTTTTGGCCTCGAATAACTTATTCCCCACTAATTTGCATTAACTGATGTCTCAACATTTGGAGCCAAAGACATGTGCAGAGGTCTCCCAACTTTGGAGCTTCATGATCATGATCTTGAACTTTATAGGCTTAGGCTTGATTAATTTAGATGGTATTTGCAACTGATTACGAAAAGTATTTATGTAATTATAAGCTACTAAAAACTGTTTTTAAGTGTTTGGAAACTCTACTTCTACTATAAGTTCTCTAAAATTAATTAGTGATAATCTACAATCTCATAAGTAGCTTAAGGATACTTATAAAACGTTGTAAGCTATTCTTAATAAAAATAAGTGATTATAATTCCAAAACTACCATTTTTTGTTAACTTACAATAAATTATTTGATAGTTTCCAAATACTAGATACTTTTGATTATAATTTGATTTTTCTAACTTTCAGTAAAAGTAAATGATTATGTTTTTATATAATTTGTTACAAACACCACCTTAGTAGATCTGAATCTTTTGGTGTTTAGTTTTTAATAAGGGTTATAGGATTAAGCTTAATAAGTTAATTCTAAACCTGTAGTAACACTAACAACAGAACCTAATGTTGCACTTGGACCACGTAACAATTTAACCACACGCAAAACATAATAAATGTATAGAACAGAAACTTGTAACTTTGTAATGCATACCTTTCTTCTACACATTACACATTCAAATTTCATTCGAGAACATCAACATCCATCAATAGCAATAATTTCAAAGAGAAAATTGATCATATATAGGTGAAGAAAGTTCATAAATGCCTGCAAATGGGAAGAAAAAATTGAGTGCCGTTAGATGATTAGAACATAAAAATTCTAGTTGGAGACGCGAGTAACGGTGAATGATCATGTAATTGCTATGTAGTGAACACATCAAGTGACACTATTAATCAATGAAAATGCAAAAAAGAGGGATTTTAGGAGAAATATAAGAAACTATGCAAAATAGGATCTCAACACTTTAATAAAAAATATATATTAAAGAGTGAGATATGATGTCTATGTACATATATATTAATAAATATTTTGTATATATAATAATGAATTGTTAATCAACTTATTTACAGTTATTATATATTAAATATTAATTAATGATAATTATTTGATTAATTGTTATTTCATGTATCAGGTAATGTTGTATTTGACTGAAAAAAGAAAAAAAAATAAAAATAATAAATAAATAAATAAAAAGAAAAGGAAAAGAAAATATTTTTACTTTGATATTTGTTTCATTGACTCTCTGGCTCAGTCATGCTTTTTGGCTATGGACTTATTTGCATTAATTAGCTTCAATTGCACACTTGGCAGACGCGCATAAAATTATTAATAATATTTCATATATATTAAATTATTAGAATTACTTGATTTGCATATATTTGGTAATATGTAATAAGATTAATATATTTATTATGAATATATACATAATTTAATATAAATTAATGAATTATGAGTTATTGCATTATCCATAGTTATAAAAGTAACCTAATATTAAGAGATAATATTAGACGTAACGTATAAAAACGGAAAAATTGCATTGACCTCCCCTGAACTATGAACTATTGGCAACCACCTCTCCTTAGGTTTGACTTTTTTGCATCAACCTCCCCTCTATCCATTTTTTCATTAGTTTTCATTTGTAAAGACGAAGATGTCCTTTCGTTTAAATAAAAAAAAATATTTTTTTCCTTGCTAATGACAAATAGCTATTAGTTTTATTTCTGTAATAACAAAAATGCAATTATTTGTAATTATAAAAACCTAATAAATATAAAAATGAAAAATATGCATACAAAATTAAATACATGATTATATAAAAATGGAATTTTGATATTTCTTATAATTTAATAATTCAAATTTTTTCTTAAATCAAATTTTAGTACTAAATTAAAATTTTTAATTTTTAAAACATATATAAATCCTATTACAATTCAATTTGATTTATTTAGGAATCTAAATCTAATTGTGTAGAAAATTAATAAAAAGTGAAACTAATAAATCTAAAGCAACATATATATTTTATCATAAGATTTATCGTTTTATTTTATACTATAAAATAGAGATAGATGCAATTCTCGCACAACCTTGTAGTTAAATCTATTTTATAGTCTAAAATAAAATGATAAATATTATGATAAAATATATTTCTTTTTAAATTTAGTAGTTTCATTTTTTTACTTATTGAACTTGGACTTCTAAATAAATCTAATTGAATTATAATGGGATTTATACATTAAAAATTAAAAATTTTAATTTAGTACTAAAATTTAAGTTAAGAAAAATTTTGAATTATTAGATTATAAGAAATATCAATTTTTCACTTTTTTATAATCATATGTCTAACTTTGTGTACATACGTTTCGTTTTTACATTTATTAGGCTTTTATAACTATGAATAATTGCATTTTTGTTATTACAGAAGATAAAATCAGTAGTTATTTGTCATTAATAAGGGAACAAATATATATATATATTTTTCAAACGAAAGGATATTTTAGTATTCACAAATGAAAACTAATGAATAAATAGATGGAAGGGAGATTAGTGCAAAAAAATCAAATCTAATGAAAGGTTGTCACTGATAGTCCATAATTTGGGGAGGTTAATGCAATTCTCCGTATAAAAACATATCACTAAAATAGCCGCAAATTTAAAAATCAATAGTGGTATCTTACTTCATAGTTAAAAATGAACTGAGGTATTTGTGTCTTAACTCTTAACCTTTATATGTTTTCTTGTTCATATGCTAACCGTTTGCAGGGAAGAAGAAGCAAGACACGAATTCTTGTGTTATTTCGGTGGGCAGAGGCTGCAGTCAAAAGTTCTTCTCCCTAATCACGGAACCCTGTTTCTATCTTCATCTTTAAATTTGGTAAAATTTTCTTACAATTCATGTCCGATTACTTGAATGTTTCTGCCATTTTAGTTCTTGAATTGGTTAGTTTCCCATGTTTCCCTTTTTGTCTGGATTAATAATGTTACTCTATTTTCCTTGTTACATTTTATATTTACCATTATCAAGCTCCCATTGTCTAAACCCAAGGCTACACTTTAAAGGACCCCAAAAAAAAAAAAAAAAAAAAAAAAGGAAAAAAAGGGTCAATATTGTTATTGAGAATTTTATGTTTTATTATTTTTTTTAAAAATGTCGTCTCAATAGCAGCCTTGAACATTGAAAATAGAAATTTTTTGATGGGATGGGGAAAAAGATGTTCCATGAAGATGATTCATACTCATGCTTTGTTTATTATATTGACAGTCTTTTGACAATTTTTTCTGAGACCATATTTCGGTGTTAGTCACCTCTTAAGTAGCCCAGAGTGGAGCTGAGTTGATAGCTTGACATTGCAGTTTATGACGTGGCCTCATTACAGTGTCCAAGGGTAATGGGGTAGTTGCTTGGATGGCACGTAACAATGTCGGTGATTCGAGCCACTCAAGTAAGACCATGCTGGAGTTCTAGTTGAATCTGGTTGAGCTCGAGCTTTTTAAAGATATCGAGCTCGAGTTCAAATCAATTAATTTAAAAGCTTGCATGCTAACTTGCAAGCTTTTAGTTTTATTCTATTATCATTTTTTGTGACGTGCTTCATCGGTCTCCAGCTCTAATGAATTCCTTTCAAGTGGATTTTGGGTTCTCATGAGGTCCCATTTGCCCCTGATCTGACCTCAGCCACCTCATGCTTCACTTGCACAACCCCTTCTAACTGGCTTTCTAATGAATGGACTAAGAAAGGGCTGGTCCGCGGTTCACCTTTTCTCCTGTGGTCATTTGCCTACCCTTTCTAGTCCGTTACCAATCTGATCCCAGCTATCTCAAACGAGTTTGAAGACATCTTGTATATGTGAGCATATATTATGGATGCCTTAAGCATCCACCCACAAGTGAGTAGGACATCGAGCTTTTATCATTTTTCAGCAGAACCGAGCTTGTATAGTTTTAAAAATTTGACTCAACATATTGTAGTATATGTCCATGCTATGGTCCATATAGAAAGAACTAAGGATTATCTGGAGCACAGGTACATATTGCTTATTTTTTATGTCACTCGAGAAAATTGAACAACTTTTACAACAAAGGAGAAACTACTAATTTACCAATGGATGCAGATATCATAACTGAACATGATTTTTCTTGGGAATATTTTCGCTATTTAATTCTATGTGCAGGACTGGTTCATTTTGTCTTCTTTATTACTTTATGTTCTTCCAAAAGTCACTTTAGACTTTTTCTCACTGTGAACTATAATTTACAAACTGGAGCTATCGAATTTATGGGGTCAAGTTGTTCTGATGTAGGTAATGTGACTTCAAAGATTCGAGTGAATATTAGCATGGATAACTTGTATCCAAGGAAGGTAAAGAAAATTATTTGGAAAAGAAGTAAAGGCCCACTACATGTAGATGGTGAGAGAGAAGATCTCGATAAATGTGAAGATGTGGGGGAGAAAAAGTACCACTTTGATTCTCTGCAGTTGTCTACATTTCCAACAAGCAGTAATCAAGCCCAGTCATTTGCGTTGCCCCTGGTACCCATCCCAAAGGTGGATGAATGGTGTTCAAATACATCTATCGTCTTCACTGGAACAGCTTGTAGAGGGGGAACTGGACCACCCGTCGGGGTTGTAGACATTGGTGTTAGCAAGTCTGCGTATTATTTTTGCATTGCTCTACCTGGAGTCAAGAAAGATCCTCGTAAGTTTCTTTTCTTTTCATTCACATAGAATTATGCTTTGTCAATGTACTCATTCATGTCATTGGTAAGTAACAAATTATTTAATTTGTGTCGCATCATATTTGCCAAGAGTGCCTTATATTTTAGAGAACATGCTCTAGCTAAGCCTAGATCATTAAATGAAATCCTGAGCACTTATTTTGATTGTTAGTCCCCTCAAACTCTGTATGGTGTTATGTGGGTGGCTAATGGATGAGCAATAAAAGTCTGACATACGTCCATAAGAAAACTGGACATCTTTGCTTGCATAAAGATACTAAGTTAGCAAAGTTAACAAGGTTGGGCTCATGCAGCAAGGCAAAATTATACGTTCATGCATGGCATTATTTATCAGGGACTTTAACTGATCTTTCTTGATATCTCTATATGAAGTGCATTTATGATCATTAGTTGTTAAATCTTTGTAGTTAAAGACTTTAATAAAGAAATACATTTTTCTGGAGTCATCAAAATAAATCAATTTTTCATTCCTGTAATTTGCTCAAGCTATGATAAAATCATTGAAAAGACTTTGTAAAAACAGCAGCAAGGTAGTAAAGCAATGTGTAATATTGGATTATGACAAATGAATATATAATATGTTTCATTTACCCTGACATAGTTCTTTACCCATAATTGGTCGTAAATGGGACATAATATCCATAATTGCTGTTTTACAGGCTTAACTGGTTTCAGCCTTTGAGAAATGATCTGCCTGAAACTGCAGGTGGAATTCAACATTTGACATTGTAACTACACATTCCTTTTCCCCTTGAAGAATGATGAGAGAAATAACTATCTAGAGAAAAACAAATTTTACACTAAGGACTTTGATAAGGAGCAAAAAAAATTGTGGAAAAGAAAATAAAATAAACAAACACGGAATCTCAAGTTTGTTTGGTTATTCAAAGAAATATTGAGGAAAGAAATAATGGGAAGGAAAGTTACAATACATTGAAGAGTAAGAGAGAGCTGAATAAGCTTTTGCATCATTTTCCTTGCCATTTTGTGAGGAAATTGACTTTCTCCCAACTAAACTATGTTTCCCTCAGGTTCTTCCGTTCCTTTTATTTTCTCTACTAACCCAACAAACAAAATTGGCTTCCTTGGCATTTTCATTTCTTTTCCTCACCAAAATTCTTGTACCAACTATAGCATGAAAGTTATTTCCACCGCATTACTTAGAATCGGAGGAAAAGAACACTTTATATACGTCTATTTCCATTTTTCTTGTTTATATGATTTTTTTTCTCACCATGCTACTTTTTGTATATTAGGAACGAGGCTGCCCACTTCTCTAGAAGCCTAATCACGACTGAATAGAACAAATTCCAATTTATGTATGAAATATCCATAATTTCCGTGTTTTCCATATAAAATATATTCATTGTTTTTCCTTATCAGGTGAATTCAGCTGTGAGATTCAAAGGGATGGAAAGGTCTGTGTTCGAGGTGTAACGACTACTGGTGGGAAAACTGTCACCAAGTATTCTAGAGTATTTGAGATGAAATTCCAGCAACAATGCCCGCCTGGACCCTTCACTCTTTTCTTCAGTCTTCCGGGACCCGTCGATCCAAGGTTGTTTGCTCCCAGTTTCAGATCTGATGGCATCTTTGAAGCTGTTGTTGCAAAATATGAATAGTTCCTTGTGTCTTAATGTACAAAAATCAACTGTTCATCTTTTGCTTAGATTGCTTCCTGTGGTACGTTCTCAGCTGCTAGAATTTGTGTTCTTGTGTTTAGTAAACACTTGGTGATGTGCTTTTTTTTTTTTGGGCCATGAAGCTTTTATTGGAAAATATGGTCTTGTAGTACCTTGTGTTTGTGTCTTGACGTGTTCTACTTTAAATGTGTTGGAAGTTTTGCCAGATTCTGGTGTGCAAAGTTTGCATCATGCATATGTTTCTTTGAGAAGATCAATAAAGTAACAGCGTGCTCTTCAAAATACTGAGTTTTTACAATACAGTTTCAGACAAAAGTTACACTTTTAACAAAAGAAGAAGAAAAAACATGAATCCTTATTTTCTTGAATACAGTTGAGACAGAAGAGAGAAAGGGTGCCAAGCGACAACGATTTAAGGTTTAGTTGGTTTTGTTAGGAAAAGAGGGCATTTTGTTAATGCCACACATCCCAGCAGGTTTCCCTGTATTTCTCTTCATTCTTATGTATCCTTTCTCTCCCCATTTTGGTCCCCACGAGTTTTTGACGATGATGTAGTCCAATCCCTTGCTCGATCCATATCCAATTGCTGCCACTCCATGATCCAGCTCCGTTCCACAATGCCCATCGAACACGCCCTGCAAACACCAATACGATGAAATTCTTAATTGCTTGATCCAGAGAGTTAGAACTAAGACGAGAAGACCATTACTCTCCACCTACCCCACTGTAGAATTGAAAATCTCTTCCAGAAGCTTCGATGCCCACGCTCAGTGGCTGGTTGGCCAGTGCTTTCAAGAGACTTTCCTCATCATTTGCAGGTACATCATGATAGCCGCTAATGGTGACTAATTCTGACTCATCCTGAAAACATAACGTTCTTGTAAGAATTTTAGCATGCACATGGTATCTCATAAAACATTGGCAAATAGTAATTAGTAGTTCATGATTGATGATTACCCTGTTTTGTTCACAGGTTCCTTCTTCCATAAGGTAGGGGTAATCTTCTTCCTTATGAAGCCCATTGGAAGCAATGTAGGCAAATGCATAATCCATGAGGCCTCCATTGCAACCATTGTTGTAAGCTGTGTCACAGTCAATCAGCTCTTGCTCAGACAATTCTGTTAAATTCCCTGTCACTATTTGGTTTATGCCCTCAACTGCAGCCACCGTCGAAAATGCCCAGCAACTTCCTGAATTTTAATTTATTACCATCTCAGTTGTTACCAAAGGTTAATAATCAATGTGATAAACTAGTTAAACATTAGACAGTTTGAGTTTATACTACATACCGCATGAACCTTGGTTCTTGACCCGAGTAACAGCACCCTTCTTCCTCCAGTCCACAGAATTGGGCAAGTTTTCAAAATCCCTGTACTTAAATTCCTCAGGGGACTGGTTTCTCTTAGGCAATTGATCAGTTTTTAGCCCCAAGTACATCTTCTTGAACTCGTTGTGGGTCATGTCTGCAAACTCATTTAAACCGAGCCAGTAGTTACTAATGACTTTATTCCGTTCATCAATGTGCTTCAAATTGTCCTTGAAAATCTGAAACCTATGCAACTGCTCTTCGAGGTTCTTGTACTTTTTACCGTGTTTGTCTATCCACGATTCGAAGAGATTTATGAGCTTGTCAATGCAGGTCAAGTCATCCGGTGAGTAGCCCACAATCGAGAAATCACGGGCAGGGGCAGAAGATGTGACGACAAAAAAGGAGAATAACATGAAACTTGCAACAAATAGTAGCCTGGAACATGAGGAGAAAGCCATTTCTAGTGCTCAAAATGGAAGAAATATAATGCTTGTTAGTGAATGAAGAGTGATGACAAGTAAGATTTTGTTGGAAAGTTTTATAGATGTAGGTTTATTGTTTGCGAATTTGATAGTGTTTGCTTTCAAGTGAAGGTGCCTGAAACTTTAAGGTTGGTTCTTTTGGTAGGCTTTTAATCAAAGCATGTTTCAAGTTCTATGCGTCTGAATGCGACACATGATGTTATGATTTGCTACGAGAAGAAGTCCCAAGTAATAAGAAAGTAGTTTTGACTTTTGTGGATGATCCTAGAAAGTGTTTTAAATTGATTTAAATATTAAAAGTCTACCTCCTGCTAATTAACGGCAAGAGGTGTTACTGCAAGTAGTATCTTTAGATAACATTAAAATTTGTTACTAAAGTAATACATTTAGTATCTCATACTTCATTCAGAGAAATAAAAGTATCACAAGTGTCTTAAAATTGCAATTAATATTAAATCAATTTTAACATACCATTCTTAGAAACTACTCGATTTTTGTTATCATTTATAATTGTCTTCTGCTCAAAATTTATAGAGGATTCATTATGCAAAAATTTGATTAAATAGACAAAATCATATTTTTTATTTTTTAAAAGAAACTTATCAAATAAAATTTTTCTATGACAAAAATAGTATTATAATTAAAAAAAGGAGAATGGTATCACCTTGAATCAGCCAAACCGCCTATGATTAAAAAAGGAAGAATAGGGGGAATCAGATTTGTGGCCCTCTAAAGTTGCCACTTTGGCACCCAGCCTTTTGAGGTGGCAACTATGAAATCATCTAAACTCCTAGTCTTGATTACTCAGAGTAGGTAATTTACACCTATAAATAGCCTACACTGCAAGAAGTTTTCAAGAAACACACATCTATAAACAAGAAAATCATAGTGGAAATCGTCCTCTTCACCATTGTAACAGAAAGGGTTAATAACAATTTTCGTCCTTTAAGTATACCCCATTTCGCTTTTGGT
>JACFYI010003850.1:209848-224218 GCA_014898755.1 Handroanthus guayacan
ATAAACTAAAACCAATTAATTATTTTTTCATCTTTAAACATAATGAAATTAACGAATATATGTATTTTCAACAAAAGGAAGCATTTGAAGCATAAAAGATTATAAAATAAATAAATTTTCATCTCTACACCTATTACTCCTTATTTTCACACAAATAATCCAAATACTAAAATTACTTATATGTATTTCAAGTGTAAGAATATGGAAGATAAGAATGTACATATTTTTTCAAGATATACATATTTTTCAGGCATAAAAGATTATAATCTAAATAAATACTCAAATTTTCACACAACATATCCAATTGTTAAAAATAATTACATTTTAACTTTAAACATACTAGAGCTAAATATACCTATACTACTACACATATATATACATATACCCAACAAATACATTTTTCACGCATAAAAGATTATGAGCTAAATAATTTATTTTTTCTTTATACTTGTTACTCGATATTTTCACACAAATAATGTAAAATCAAAAACTACATATAGTTATTTTCAACTTTATAAATAATTTAAATTAAAAATATTTATATTCTCCTTAAGTATATTTTCCAAGCATAAGAAATTATAAGTTAATTTTTTTTTATCTTTTCTTTATACTTATTACTCAACATTTTCACACAACAAATCAAATTTAAAATTATATATAACTATTTTCTTCAAATTTGAAAAGACTAAAATAAATATATATATATATTTTCCAAAGAAAAACACATGTTCAAGCAAAAAAATTATTATATTGAACATGAAATACCGAAAATTACGGTCGGTTAACAATATTGCAACATTGATAGATTACAGAAAAAGGATCTATTAATATACTAACTTGAATTAGTAGGCAACAAAGTTGACGTTGACTCATGGATATTTGATCCATTACTTGCAATTCTTGCTCTTCGGTTATGATAGTATTGACGTCTTCTTGCTAGATAATTTTCTCGCTCTCCGGTGCTCATTGTTTGTCTTCTCACCCTTGAACGAATACGATCTCTCTCTCTTCTACGCTCAGCTTCAGCAACCGCAATTGCTAATTTATTTGTTGGCGTTTGTGATTCCATTAAGTATTATATTTCCTGCAACAATATATTTCCAATATTCAAAAAAGAATTATATTGAAGCCAATAATAATAAAAATATATATATATATATATCAATAAAAATTAATTAGGAAGACATAGTACCAGCACATATTTAAGGTAAGCATGTAGAATATCAAAAACAATTTATCAAAGTTAGTGCATAACCATGGAGCACTTATCCATGTAAAATCTTGACCAAAAATATGACTTCCAACTCTTCTTTTTCCACTTTCCATTAATACATACATTTAAAATAATTGCATCAAAAAGGATAATACTGATCAAATCCATCTATTAGCATATCAAAAAATGTAAATCCGAAACCAAATATGGTCAATAAATTCAAAAATCCAATTTCCAAGGGGGAAAAATTAATCAAGTCTAACACCACCATCACAGATAATTCACCTATATTAGGTCTTTGGCATAAAGGGTAGGAGAGTTTAACAACAGAAAATCAAGAAGAAGGAACATAAATAGAGGGATTTATGTGCGAGGACCGCGTGCAACGACCGCTAGTATAGGAAAAAAAGAGATAGACCAAAAAATCTTACCTTTCCTAATCACGTGTTCTTTGTATGCAAAACTATGTAATGTTTGATGAATATGCCTATAAGATCTGCAGAGTCAATTAGTACAATTATATAGATGTGGAGTTTGAGAAAAAATCAATTCCTTTTATGATTAGGAGTTCTAATCTATGCTATAATTATCTCTAATTAGGAGTCTAACAAAAAGGAGTTCTAAATATTGAAAATTACCTATGATTAGGCGTCTGGCATGAACTGAAATGATATCATTTCAAAATTTCAATCCACATGGTTTGTAATTTGTCAAATTCCAAAACAATATAGTATTCACAAATTATATGGATACTCTAGATATTAAAAAAGAACCTTAATAAAAACAGAATTACTTACCCACGTATGTGCTATTTTGTCTCTAATCACTCACCTTCATGGAAAAAGAGCCCCACTTCTTCTACCACCCAACCTGTACCGTAAACCAGAAATAATAATAATAATAATAATAATAATAATAATAATAATAATAATAATAATAATAAAAAATAAATAAATAAATAAAATAAAATAAAATAAACAATTAAAAGCAAAGGGAATAAAGCAATCGTAATTCATTAATGCTTGACACTCCCAATGAATCAACTCTCAATTCATGGTACATTTGACAGGGGAAATTTCACAAACACTTTGCAGACAAAAAGTTACCAAATGATTAAACTATATTTGAAGAAAAATTACAGAAATATTACGCAAGAATTTTACCTAGATCAAAGAACCTGGAATACCAAAACGAAATTCAGAACTCGTCCTCTTCAAAGATCGAAGAAGCTAGACGGCACCAACATTAAGATACCATCCACATGGATCCAAGAGTATTTTGTAGCGGTGAGATTGAGAAATCATCCGCAATTGACAGTAACCGCAGGGAAAATTGCTCTAATGACGGAGGAGACGACATCGTTAAGATTTTTGATATTGAGAAGTCGAAGGAACATTTTTATTCTACTTTTTCCTCGGGCCAAGATCACGACATAGCTCAACCACTCTCGAATGCTTGCTACGTCTTCACCGACCACCACCGATGCCTCTGGATGGTGATGCTCTTCAGCCCAGAAAACTTGCCTTTTTGATGGAAACTGAAGCTACAATTAGGTTTCAGCTTTCTTCCAACTTAACTGTGGGGTATGCAATTGATTCTTCATATTCTAGCGAGAGCATTTTTCAGGTAGAAAAATCGGAGAATGAGACAGTTTCTTCAGTGGGTTATCAGGGAAGAAATAGGTTATGAACGTGTGTGGTTTGGTAGTTTTAAAAAACTAAATAAAGGGCAGAATTAGAATACCAAAGTTTGGTATCCAAACTGCCACTTTAGACACAAAAGTGGCTTTCTTTTTATATAGTAATAGATATGCAACTGACGAGCAGCCTCCTCAAACTTTTCTACTCTAGCAGGTGAAGTAGTCCAAAAAATTATACTATCGCGGATCCTCTCAACTGCACTACCAATTATTTCCAAACCTTCATTCACAATTAAATTTAAAATATGAGAACAATAACACATGTGAAGTACCTTTCCATGTAAGAGCATATCCCTTTGTGAAAGCTTGTCTAACATGTAGCTAAGCATGGCATCATTTGTCGAGCAATTATCCACGGTGATTGTGGATAATTTACGATCAATATTCCAATCCATTAATGAGTCTGTCAATACTCCAGCTAAAATTTCTGCTATATGTGGTGAAGGAACATACACGAATCTACATTAAACAATTAAGCAAATTAATGAATAAATAAAAAGCATTAAACTTATAAAACAATAAAGTACACAAACTGGAGAAAAACCTCAAGATGCAATTCTGCAAATTCCATGAATCATTAATATAGTGTGCAATGATAGCCATAAAACCCTTCTTGTTATGCGTAGAAGTCCACATATCAGTTGTAATAGCAACTCTGCTCTTCAACTTGTCAAATAATCGATAAGTTTGTTCCTTTTCAATATCATAGATCTTCATGATATCATTTTTCAGGGTTTTCCTACACACCATCTTGAAAAGCAGGCTAGAGGCTACTGACAAATCTTCGAAACCCAATATGATCCACAATACTCAAAGGATAGCCATGCAATATCACAACGGATGCAAACTCATGCCTTGCGTTCTCTTGGTTGAAGGTATAAGTAGGAAGATCTTGGCTTCCATCAATCCTCTTGTTTCCACTCAATAAGCTTTGTCTTATGTCATATTTCCTAGTTCTTCTCTTACAAGCTTTCTCGTAATATTTTTTAAGATGAGTTGTTCCATGACTACTTGGAGCTTTAAGACGTACTTTGCAATAAACACACTCCGCAATGATGATTTCTTTTGTTTTCGATGTTTTATAATGCTTCTACCATTCTGATATTCATTTTCTCTTACCACTTCCTTCGGTAGAGTCATCATTTGTTTCTCTATCATTATGATTCTCCTCTCCTTGCGTTGTTTCGGTATTTACTTCCTCAAGATTAATAAATCGCTAAGAATTATCTCCTTCTTCAGATTTCATGTCCATCTAAAGACACAATACAAGTTCAACAAAGACAAAAAAAATTAAAAAATAGAAGTCCAATTTAATCCCTAAAAAAAATCCGTAATCAACACTCAAAAAACTCAATAGAAGGCATGGAAACACATATAAAATCACTATAATCCCAAGCACAAGCATATATAATATAATGAAACTCACTGTAATACCAAGCACAAGCACATAAATACAATGAAACTCACTGTAAACCCAAGCACAAGCACATATAAAATCACTGTAATCCCAAGCACAAGCACATTCAAATAACTCAATAGAAGGCTAAATATACAACAAACACTCCACCCATAAGCACAAGCACATATAATATAATGAAACTCACTATAATCCTAAGTCTGTACATAAAGGAAAGGAAAAACGAGATGGATATATTAATATTAAATCACACAAGGAATTGGAAAAAACAATTTACCTTTGAAGAATAGGAATGGTGGTGAGCCTCTTAATGTGAATGCCGAATGGGAACGTGATTTTTGCAAAGAAAATGGTCGATTGGGGTGCTGGGGAATGAGGCATTGCCAGACGGTGACTTTGGAGTTCGGAGTGTTTTGTGAAGTTTCAGATCTGAAAATTGGAATTGGGGAACGGCCAGGCGCCCAGGCCGAATCAATTATCAGACTTTTATTAGGTTATTACTTTTACTTATTTTGCCATTTAAGTTTTGGCTTTTCAGGTTTTATTTTATTTTATTAACTTTAGTTGGTAAAATCAATTATCAAACTTTTATTATTATTATTATTATTATTATTATTATTATTATAATAAATTTTTTATTTTTATTTTTAGTGATATAAATATATTATATTATTATAAAAAAAAGTGTAAATAATATATAAATAATTATATGGAAAACACAATATGTATTTAAATATATTGTAAATATATATATGAACGGGGCGGGGCATGCAGGACCCATACCCCACCCCGAACCCGCCGGGGTTTATTTTTCAAGCCCCAAACCCTGCCCCAAGCCTCGTTTCTTTGCCTCGGACCTGCCCCGAATGGGGTGGGGCGACCTCGGGTTCGGGTTTCGCCCCGCCCCATTGCCATCCCTATTAGTGGCTCTGATATATTTTCTTTCGAAGCAACTCGTTCCACTTTAACATTGCCTCTATCGATGATTTCACGGATCAAATGATAACGTTATAGTATGTACTTGGATCGATGATGAGATCTTAGCTCCTTCACTTATGGATGACTCTATTGTTATCACAATCGATAACAACTTCATTGGCAATACTAGGCACAACTTCTAACTCTTTGATGAAAATTTTCATCTGAACACCCTCCTTAGCAGATCTGATGGCGCTATATATTCTGCTTCAGTGGTTAAGTTGGCCATAGTTGATTGCTTGGAACTCTTCTAACTGACCGAGCCACCATTGAGGTAAAATATACATCGAAAAGTGGATTTAAAGCCATCTACATCGGATTAAAAGCTAGAATCTAAAAACCCTTCAAATTTTGACTCTCCACTCAGTATACTAAAAACAAATCCTTAATTTTTCTTATGTACTTAAGGATAGCTTGTAAGGCAGTCCAGTGACATTCACGGGGATTGGATTGGTCGCCACTCATGACACTCAGAGCATATGCTACATCCCATTTTGTACATAGCATTCATACATTATGCTACCTATTCAGAGGCATAGGATAATTTGGATATTTTGCTTCTCTCTTCTTCTGTCTGTAGGGCGAATGATATAGAGAGATGTAAAACATATCGCATAGGGTGGTATCCTCTTTTGGACTCTTTCGTTTATAACCTATTGATTATTTTGTCTATATACGTGGATTGAGAGATAGCCCATATCCTATTTAATCTATCATTTTAGATTCATATTCCTAATACATATGATGCTTCTCCTAAATCCCTTATGGAGATTTGTGTAGACAACTATATTTCAATACACTCTAATGCATCTCTTTCATTCCTAATAAGGAGAATGTCATCAACATAAAGTACTAAAAATTGGATTAAACTCCTACTGGCCTTCTTGTACACAAATGATTTATACAATTTTTTTATGAACCCAAACCCTTTTACTATCTCATCAAAACATATAATCTAACTTCAAGATACTTGCTTGAAGCCATAAATGAACCTCTCGAATTTGTAAGCCTTTTGATCACTCCCACCAGATATAAAGTCTTTAGGGTTTTCTATATAAATTTTCTTGTCAATGTCTCTAATGAGAAAGGAGGTCTTAACGTCAATTTGCCAAATTTCATAGACATAACAACGGGCTACGGCAAGCATAATCCAAATAGTTTTAGGTATAGCAACCGGTGCAAAGGTCTCACCGAAGTCTATACCAAGTATTTAAGTGTAACTTTTTGCAACTAGTCTTGCCTCATAAGTCTAGCCTCTTCACTAGCTCCTAAGTTTTGCTTATAGATCTATTTGCAACCGACAAGTACTATGCCCTTAGGTGGATCTACCGAGATCCATGCCTTGTTGGAGAGTACTTGGAGTGCATTTCAAATTTTATGGCCTCAAGTGAATGACCCGAATCTATATCCTATATAGTTTCCTTGTAGGCTTTTGGATCCAAATCCGACTCATTCATTTCATGATGAAATTTGAACCTCTCATGTTGCTACTTGATTTTGGATAACCTTCTAAGAGAATTTACAATTGTTGTTTGATGATATTTTGCTTCTATTTGTTTTGGAATAACATGATCATCATTGATTTCATCAAGAACAATGACAATTTCTTTTCTATCCAATAAAAACTCATTTTCAAGAAAAGTGGCATTCCTTGAAACACATTTCGTTTAGAAGGATCATGAAAATGAAACCTAAAGGCTGTATTAGGTATTCCACAAAGTTTCATAAGATGGATCTCATATCCAACTTATTTTCCACTAGTTGGTTGACATAGGGAGGAGACCTCCATACTCTTAAATAAGAATACGAAGGTGCTTTACCAAATATCATCTCATGTGGCGCCTTTTGCACCAACTTTAAAGGTACTACATTTGTAACTTCAAGCCGTTTCTAGAGCGTAACCCCAAAGGAAATGAAAAGATCTAAAAAACTCATCGAGAGAAATCCATCAGCAACTCTATTACGTTAGGATGTGTCGGGAGGATCCATCGAGAGAAATCCGATTTCTTTTTTGAAATAAACCAAGAATTCAATACTTAAGTATTCTCTACCTCGACTGGAGCGAAGGGTTTTTATACTAAGTCCCAATTCTTTTTCTACTTCATTCCTATGCTTTTTGAACTTTTCAAAGGCTTTGGATTTATGCTTCATGAGCTAAACATTTCCAAAGCATGTACAGTGATTTGTAAATGTAATGAAACAGGAATATCCACTCTACCACTTACTATTAGTGGTCCACAAATATCCATATGGATTAAATCCAAAAGATTTATGGCACGTTCATGGTGACTTACAAATTGGGCTTTAGTTATTTTTTCCTTCAAACAAAATTCACAAGTTGGTAGATCTTCTATTCCACTAACATTTAGTGAACTTGAGGCAGCTAACTTGTTCATCCTATTTTTCAAAATATGACCTAGCCTTGCATACCATATGTAAGCTTCATCAAGATCATCTCGTTTTCTTTTATTACTTTGTTGAATTTGCATTAGTCAAAGTTGATATTCTAGTGTGTATAATGCATTATTCAATAAAACACTAGCAATTAAAGAACCATTCTTCATTCCAAACATCTTCCCATTTTTAATGGAAAATCATATATTTCCATACCTAAAACGGGAATATAGATAATGTTCTTTATTAAAAATGGTACATAATAGCAAGGATACAATACAATACTAGGATTAGTAAAATCTTATTTTATTACACCTATGGCTTCAACTTCAACAATTGACCCATTGTATAGACTACGAACAAGTTGCCTTTTATTTAGCTTCCTTCTTATTTCCATCCCTTGCAATGTACTGTAAAGATGAGAACAAAATGCTATATCAAAGACTCATGAGGAAAAAATTATGGAGCTATTTACTTTAACAAAGAACATACTGGCTCCCAAAATTGCAAGATATTCCTTGTAGTTACATTTCTAATGATCGAATTTGTTACAGTAGAATCAATTATTATTCTTCTTATCAACCTTTTTTCTTATCATTATTTTTTACTCCTCTATTAGCCTTCAATGGTTGCTCCTCCTTCAAAGAAGAACCTTTCTTCTTCATCCTCTTCCTTTTGCCTTCATAACCAACATGTTGACAAATTCGTTAATTGTGACTTTTGCTATCTCATGTTGAAGCTCATAACAAATTGATCAAAATAACCAAGTAGGGAATTGAAAGATAAAATCCACAAAAAGATCATTGTTTATGACCACGTCTAACGTACCAAGCTTTTCAATTAATCTAATCATCTAAGCCTGTATTCATGAACACTTGACCACTCCACCATCCTCGCCCTGAAAAGCTCCTTTGAAATCGTGAATTGTTCATACCTTGTTCGCACACTATAAAACTCTTGTAGGTGCAAGTGGATGTCGACCACAGTCTTCATTTGCTCATGTGACTTTTGAACCTCAATAGACATAGAGGCCATCATGAGAAATCGTGTTTGGAGGTTGTCCTCCACCCCACTTCATGAACATTTCACATGTCTCACTATCAATGTCCAGAGCCAAACATCCGGCAAATTTTGAATAAGAATATAGTTTCTTTTCTTGGATTCAAGAATAATCCCAACCCTTTGAGGTGTACATCATTAGCACAAGCTATCCAAATTTGAGATATCCTCGTGTCTTTAGATTCTATGATTTGAGATATTTTAAGATCATGACTATATAAACTTAATTACTGTTTGATCACTATCATATATGTGACTCAGTCCCATAATCTATTGTGATCTCAAGGACTTCATCCAAATGCATTATCCAATATAGAGAAATAAAACTGCACACGATGAAGGTAGCTATTTATTAACATATTGATCCAATAAAATTGTCTCATAAAAGAGTAGTTCACGAGCCAATTCAATTGGCTAATGAGAACTACTCCAACAATCTCCCACATACTCTAAAGGCAATTGCCCTAGTCTCAAGGTGCATCTTCCCAAGATGCCCATGAAAGACCTATAACGAGAGGGTTTAAACTATGGTTTACTTTCATTTCTTCTAAAGCAACTCATTCCTCTCTTTTCAGTGCTTCTATTATTGATCTCATAGATAAACTAATAGCATTTTATATTATGCTTGGATGTGCAATGAGATCTTGGCTCCTTCGCATAGTGGCTCTATTGTTATCTTTACAATCATCAATTGGCAATGCTAAGTTCTACATCTAATTCGTTCGATGAGATTTTGCCCAAACACTCTTCTTTTCTAACATCCCATGCCATTTAGACATTCTGCCTCAGTGGTTAAGTCGATAGTGATCTTAAGTTTAGAACTCTTTTCAAACTAATCATGTTGCCATTAGAGCAAAATTTAAATCCGTACTTAGATTTGTTATTATTTACATAATATTAGAACCTAATATCCGAAAAATTGTCAAATTTTAAATCCTCCACTATCATAAATCATCAACAAATCCTTTCTGCTTTCGAAGTACATAAAGATTGTATTTTTCATGATACTCTAGTGACATTCACTTGATTGGATTAGTAGTGACCATAATACTTTAAAATTCAAGCTATATCTAGTCTCTTACATGGCATAGCATATTATATGTTTCCTTAGAGAGGAAGCATAACGTATGATAGCTATCTTTAAAGGATTTAGACTTTTAGATAAAAAAAAGAATATGTCTCACTAGCTGTATCCACTATTGGACACCCTCACACTAAACTACTTTTACTATATAGTCTATGTACAAAAAATTTGAAATAGACCTCACATCTTATTTCATCTATCTTCATTGATCCGTATTATCAATACAAAGAATGGTTTCTAAATTATTAGGAGAATTGTGTAGATCATCTTGTTTTAGTACACTCTAATATTTCTATCTCATTCACCAATGAGTTAGAATGTCATTAACTCAAAACACCAAGAACTTAATTGTATTCTCCCTAATCTATTTGACACAAATGGCTCATACATCATTTGGTAAAGCCAAACTCTTTTGACTTTCTCATCAAAGCATATGTTCCAACTTGTAGATATTAGATTGAAGTTTTATATGCACCTATTTGAGTTTGCAAACCCCGTTGCTTGTTTTTGCTGGATATGAAGCCTTTTGTTAACCATAAAAATTTTAACGTGATCAAACTCTGTTGACTTTCTCAAAAAAAGTATTTTACTTTAAGCTACCAACAGAACTCTTGAGCTAGCAAACAATTTGCTTGCCCCCATTAATTGTGAGTTCCGATGGTTGTTCCAAATAATTTTCTTTCTTATCTCCTTTGATAAAAATGGTCTTCACAACCTATTGTCATATTATATAGTCATAATATGTTTGCACGACGATTTAGATTCGCATGGATTAAAGCTTTTACGATCATAGAAAAAGTTTCCATAAACCTTTCGATAGAATATCTAGCCAATGGGTGACGACCCTCCTAGTTCTTCCAAACTTATGCCTATAGATCCATTAACAAGTACTACATCCATTGTTGGGTCTGCCAAGTCAAAATGTTGCTTGAGCATACAAAGTCTTTTCGAGTCTAATTATTTAAAATTACAATTCTGATTTCATGTCTTATATGGTCTCTTTATAACTCATTGAATCACTATCCAATTGACCAGCTTTCCAATGAAAAGAACCCAAAACTTTCGAGTTTACTTTTCACCCGATTAAACCTTGTAGGATCATATGTATTAGATAATATTTTCCTTATTTGCTTCTATCTTTTTGTGAGTTAAATGATTGTCATAAACTTCACCAAGTTAAATGTCCATTCAAAGAAATAAAATAAATTCTCAAATCCAACTTATCCAATTAATAGTCAAAGCCTAAGTGAGAGACCCTCATAATCACTAGTATAGAGGCTTCTTTCACATCTCATGTAGATTTTTGGGAAATAGCTTCAAAAGTATTATACTTAGTAATCTAGTTCCTGCTTAGAGGCCATACCTAAAAGGAAATAGGAATATGTTCATGAGACTCCCCACAGATTATACTATGTCCAATAGAGTATCGTCTCTAAACTCGAATATTTTAATAAAAGTAGATATACTAAGAGGAGTCGATTGCAAGAGGAAAGACTCTCTCCTTGTAGATAATCATGGAATTCATCATTCATGTATTTTATCTAAATGATTGAATCAAGAAGCTTTCAAAACACTACGACCAAATTGCCCCTTAAATTTCGTGCCTATAATTTTGAACATTTTCAAAATTTTGAATTTACTATTCATAAGAACGCATTTCCAAACCACGTCCATGATAAAGGTTATGAAGCAAGAGGAGTTTTTATCAAGCACTAACTCTTTAGCAGCTCGCAAGCATCTCTGTGGACCAAATCCAAACAGATGAGTGTCATGCCAAATGTACAGCAATTGGTGACCTAGTCATATTTCTTTAAACAAGGTTCACTCATGAATAACTCCTTTATATCACACCAACACGTAATGAACTTGAAGCAACTAACATGCAAACCCTATTTGAAAAATATGAATCATCAAGCATGTCACAAGCATGTTCTAGGAGATCATCTAATATATATCTTGTTTCTTTATTAAACTTTTATGAGCAAATAAATGGAACTACAAGTGTATTTCCACAAAATTCCAAGCTAATCACTCTACGACTATAGTCAAAATACTTTGTCAATATGGAGGATCACATTCTATCACTCAATTATTACCTTATTCACATTATTTGCAACATATTACAAACATGCTCACATCGTGCAGTATTGCACCTATGATTAATTACTAATCCTAAAGTTAATTTTAACAAAGAATATACTTCTTGCAATTCTTATTCTTGTAGCCTTTTTTCTAATTAATAGAAGCAATTAACATGCTTTTGATCGACACTACAAAACATAAAGTAATCAGCAACGGATAGTATCATAGCTGATTCGTTGTTGAAACGTAGCTATCCTCATCAGCGACAGATCAACTGGCCACCAGCGATGAATGAGATCCATCGCCTAGTATGGGTTACTATATAACGAGGACATGAATTTTGTCATTGATCCCTCGCTGAATTAGCGATGGAGCCCATGTGCTTATAAGTTCATCGCCAACTACAAAGGGGATCTAGGTCGTCGCTATGTAATGACATCTCCGTTCATCTCTATTTGGTCGTTGTCCCATCGCTGAAGTTTGTCCCTATTTCCTCGCTATTCTGAAGCTAATGGCTATATCTCTATCCTAACTAATTGGTCGCTGTGTGATAGCTAAGGAGCATTGAGAATTCGTTGCTAATGCATCATAGTTATGTCGCTGGGTCCTCTCTAATTCGTCACTAATGTGTGGTTCATGTTGGCCTTTTTCTTGCCTTTCTGTCGCTGATTCCTCGCTAAGTTTTGTCGCTGAGTGTCCATTCATAAACTTCCATATTCTGCCCTCTTCTTTTTCCTACTTATATTTAAACATACAATCACTATCAACACTAACAACATCAAATGAACATATATACAATAACACCAATAAAGTGCATTACACTGAATTGCCAAAACAACATCATATATGTTAATATCATATGCAACGTCGGTATATTAAATGTACGTTAAGGTAAATTGTATAGCCATCCAACTGTTTTATATATTGATAAACTATATAATATCAATTATAACGTACGTAATCTAATCCAACCCTACAGCACCATCCTCGCCATCATCCCGTGCAAGGTTCTCTGTGTAGAAGAGGTAGCTAAGCGGGCTAAAAGTGGACCTAAAGAAGATACGAACTGCTGCACAGTGTTCGATATCTTATGCATTTCCTGCTTCAACTCTTCATACTGTGACTACTTCAACGGCTTTGGTTGTAAACTAGAAGGGCCTTCAACAATAGTACAAGAGTTCGTCTCAAGGGGTATGCCATGCACGATACCTAATACCCGTCTCTTTTTGCTTTGGCATGCTGCTTCCATCCAAATAGCACAATCGAACATCCAATACTTCCTGGGATCATCCTCGTACACGCATTTGAACCCGCATCAAGCTTCTCCTGCATTGAGAAGAAAATAATAATATTAGTCCGTTAAAAAAAAATTATAGCTTTGCTTAGAAAAAAAATTTATAATTTCTTTGATTATTTACTTATCATAAACTCTTAAGCATGTTGGGAAACATAGTTATCCGTACTTTTTTTCTTATCGATACACTCGTACAAACCTCTGCCCCCTAAGTAATTTGCATTCTTTGGTTTGTAGTGTGATTCTCCACAAATATGACATGTTGTATGATTCTCATACTCCTTGTAATATAACATACAATGATTTGGCACATGTTAATCTTCTCGTAATCTCGGCCGAGTTCACTTACCATTCTCCTTGTCTGGTAGAAATTGTTTGATAACCTCTCTTAATCGAGAAGCATGCTATAGAGAGAGAGAGAGAGTTATGAATGATCATGAGTTCATTTTCATATATATTGTGTGTGTGTGCTAGAGAAAGAGAGAGAGAGAGAGAGAGAGAGGGGGTAGGGAGGAGGGGGGAAGGAGAGAAAGAGTGTTATGAATGACCTCGAGTTTGTTTTCACATAAGTTTCTTTTATCATAAACCAGGGTATAAATGAGTGCCTACTTGTGTGCCTCGTAACCTAGTGCTGTAGTCAAGCCAAAACGAGCTTTATCCTGAGTGTTTTGAGCTCGAGTGTAGCAACCCGAAATTCCCGAAATTAAAATTTAAAATGAGAAAATCTATCTAACTAAATTCCTAGACAAAATTTTCCCTAATGAAATTTTTTTAACTTCCAAAATTCAATTGATAAACGTTTTAGAACGTTTTTTAGAAAAACCTTAATCGGCACCCGATTTTTCACCGATTTGAGCTTTTTCTCCAAACCATAAATATTTTATCATCCTTATGAAAATTATTGTACATATTATTTTGGACCAAAGAAATACGTTTTAGCTCAAATTTGTAGTCAAAATCTAGCATTAAAACTTACATTAACATATAATGCATTATACACTAAGATAAACTTCCAATAAAAATCAAAATACATACATATATATATATATCTATATATATACACACAAAATACACACACATTTCAGCCAATTGACTTAAAAATTATAGCTTAGATATTTGAGTTTTATATGCCAAATTATTCTCCAACCAA
>JACFYI010003850.1:240700-258163 GCA_014898755.1 Handroanthus guayacan
TTCGATAACAATAATGACCATGCATGATCCAATAGTGATGCAGGTGAAATTTGCGAGCTACTCAGGCATAGAATCTCCTGAGGCCAATTATGACCTCCAATATTTGACCATCGACGAACCATGGGTTACCTTGGTAAGATTTGCAAGCCATTCAAGTGTGGAGTCTCCCAATTCCAAATGTGACCAAAAATAGTTAAGTGAATTTCCTCGGTTCAATGACAATATTGACCATGCATGATCCTGGGGTGAGGCAGGTGAGATTTGCAAGCTACTCAGGTATAGAATCTCCTGAGGCCAAGTATGACCAATAATATTTGACCGTCGACGAACCATGCGTTATTTAGGTGAGATTTGCGAGCCATTCAGGTGTAGAGTCTCCCAATTCCAAGTATGACAAAAAATAGTTAAGCAAATTTTCTTGTTTCGATGACAATATTGACTATGCATGATCCAGGAGTGAGGCAGGTGAGATTTGCGAGTTACTCAGGTATAGAATCTCCTGAGGCCAAGTATGACCAACAATATTTGACCATAGACGAACCGTACGTTATCTTGGTGAGATTTGCGAGCCATTAAGGTGTAGAGTCTACTAATTCCAAGTACGACAAAAAATAGTTAAGCAAATTTTCTCGTTTCGTTGGCAATAATGACCACGCAAGATCCAAGAGTGATGCAGATGAGATTTGCTAGTTGTTCAGGTATAGAATCTCCTGAGGCCAAGTATGACCAACAATATTTGACTGTGGACGAACCATGCGTTATCTTGGTGAGATTTGCGAGCCATTAAGGTATATAGTCTCCCAATTCCAAATATGACCAAAAATAGTTAAGTAAATTTTCTTATTTCGATGACAATAATGACCATGCATGGTCCAGGAGTGATGCAAGTGAGATTTGCGAGCTACTCAGGATTGAATCTCGTAAGGCCAAGTATGACCAACAATATTTGACCATCGACGAACCACACGTTATCTTGGTGAGATTTGCGAGCCATTCTGGTGTAGAGTCTCCCAATTCCAAGCATGACCAAAAATAGTTAGGCAAATTTTCTCGTTTCAATGACGATAATGACCATGCATGATCCAGGAGTGATGCAGGTGAGATTCGTGAGCTACTCAGGTATAGAATCTCCTGAGACCAAGTATGACCAACAGTATTTGACCATCGACGAACCATGCGTTATCTTGGTGAGATTTGCGAGCCATTCAAGTATAGAGTCTCCCAATTCCAAGTATGACCAAAAATAGCTAAGCAAATTTTCTTGTTTCAATAACAATAATAACCGTGCATGATTCAGGAGTGATGCATGTGAGATTTGGGAGCTACTCAGGTATAGAATCTCCTGAGGCCAACTATGACCAACAATATTTGACCAAAGACATGTATTTGCACAGACCCTAGAAGTTAAAGCCATAGTCATTAATGTCAACTCCTGTTTCAACTGTCCTGAGCCCTATAATTAATGATTTACTCTAATTACATCTGCTCGTAGGCTACAAAGTTTAGATATCATCATCATCATTTTCTCCAAGTCAATCCGAGCTATCTGCTTAATGATGTTTTCCGTTTTGCGTGCTATTTTTCTCGCTTCATGCAAAACGTCAATTTGCGTCATTGGACAGCCTTTCTGGCCATTTGATCGCGGAGGTGAAAATAGCATCATAACAATATTCTACGTCTTTGTTCGTAACTAGTGCACTTTATTTTACGAAAAATGATACATATGTTTAAGTATTAACTCCACCTATTTTCTAAACAGCCATACTAAAAAAAAAGACGTCGCGTCTATTGATCTTCTTCACAAACGATCATGGATATCTTCTCGTTAATTCTAAACGTCTTTTCACCACAAACTGTTGCATCAATTCCCAGTTAGAGACGATTGTTGACTTAATTTAATGCCATTTTTTATGCATATAAGATTGGCTGTTCAGTGCAAATGTTTGCTTCACTTATCTGCTTTGTGAACGACCAAATTCTTGAAAAAATAAAAAATTAGACGCACATACAAATTTGATGGAGCACATTTATTGGACTGATGATGAGGAGATAAGGTTCTTTGATGTTCTTAAAACCCATTCCAGATGCATCTTGCGTCCTATGCCACTCTATACTTACCCTTGGGATATTGCAGTTTATGAAAATGAGTTGCAGAAAACCTGGGCATGCGTACACTTGATGATGAACTGGCGATTGGGGGCCCATACATTTCACCTTGGAGTAATTACGGTACAAGTTGGAGGAGTTGCAATCTCGTTACAACTTGTTCTCTGCACTGTTATCCCATCCCAACATAACCTGGGACAGGACAACAAATGCAATAAGAGCCTCCCCTTATTTCCCCTTATTTCATGCTAGGGCTGCGTGGTATGTGAAACAAGGGGAGAAACACTAGGACCATCTGCGCGTCATCTTCGAAGAAGACTTGCCAAGGCTCCGCAGGAGACTCGTTCCCTGATATTATTGAGATGTTGCAGATTTTTCATTTCTTTTTTTTTCTTTGTGTAATAAACATTGTTCTCCTCTCTTTTATATAAATCCTAATTATATATTTTTTAAAATGGCATATCTTCTTCTCTTTTTTTTGTATTGAGATGAATTGTTACTTTTGTTTCGCCCCACACTACAAATGCTTTTGATCATGAATAAGGTAATGTTCAGTGACATTAGATACCATTATCAATTAATCTTTCAGAGAAAACAGTAAGCAAAACAGTATAGACGAAAAAAGAGCAAAGAGAAGAAAGAAGAAGGAGACGCTGGAAACGAAGAGTAAAGAAGAAGGAATAACAAATGTTTGCCTTGCTAAAATCGGGGAGAAAAGAGGAAAAATATTACACTTGAGGGTATTTTGGACAATCCAACTAATGAAATAAACATAAGCTAGTTACACTTAATTAATTTGACCATCCTCTCTAAAATTTTCTACTTTCGCTCGAAAATATTGCTTTTCCTCCCTTTCCCGTTTTCGCTCAAACTAAAGCTTTCAATTGCTATAGCTGAAACTCAAACTTTCATCTGAATTAGAATTAAACTTTCAAATTCATATCACAAGCGACACTCTCAGTTATGCAGTGGACTTTCCTTCCCCCATTCGTGGAAATCACTGAAATCTCCAAAGGAGCGAACGCCGGTTCATTAGGTCTGTAAGTGAAGTGTTAAATCACATATTTACTCGAGTTTTCAGTATTTTGTCGCAACAATAGTAATTTGTGATAGTTTTCTGCAAATTATATTGAACTTTAAGGACCACTCCTCTCTATTTTTTGTTAGAATTAGGTTAATGACTGCTGTTGAAGTGTCAGGTGTTTAAACTTTAATTGATTCGTAAAGGTGTGGATGTGTATGAGCTCATGTTCAATTTCTCATGAGTTAAGTAACAAGTACAAACAGTTGTAATGGTGAACTGATTTAATTGATTGTTGTCTTGGCTTAAATCTTTTGAACACAATGTGATGAACTGTTATTTACCCTAACTGCAATCAAGGTGAAAGTTATCTTCATCAATATTCTTGTAGTGAAACCCACTTTTCAATTGGCATTTAGGAGATACCCAATAGAATACAAGGAGTTCCAAACAAAATTTGTCTTTTCTCAATAGTTTCTTAGTTTCTAATCAAATAGGTTTTGCATCTGCTTTGGGCATTGAAAACAGAGTAATTAGGATTTATATCTACTGCAATTCTTTTCATGAAATGGGCTAAAATATTGGAGGCAACGATAGTTAAGTAACTTTACGTAGATGTGGAGGGTTGTGTTAACCGATCATATTCAGCTTCAACTTGCTAAATCCGAACACAACTTGTCAATAGGGATTAGTGCAACAAAATGACCATTTATCTCACTTACGCACCCACATGCTTATGTTTAATTTATTTTGCTCAAGCTGAAAAATTGCAGTACTCATGCAGCCCGATAGAAGTTGGATAAATCGTAGGAAAGATTCAAGTGGTCGGGTTAGTAATGAATTCCAAGGTAGGGTCGATCTCTTCATCCAATTCCTTAACGAACATCCAACAGCATTCGATTCTGCACATCGTATCCTATGTCCGTGTGCGAGGTATAAAAATAGCTCAAGGATGGAAACTTTTTTGGTAACTCAGCATTTGTACAGCAACGATTTTATGGCCAATTACGAGAATTGGATAGCCCATGGAAAGGAACTTTGGGGCAACAACAGAGCTAGAGATGTGGTGCCCAATGAAAATAAGGAAAAGAGAAATCCGTATGTGAATATGGTTATAGATGTTGTGGGAAGTGGTGTTGATGCAGAAGACAATAATATGGAAGAGGAGCCTAATCCGTCAACTAAGAAGTTCTTTGACTTGCTTAAAGATGCAGACAATCCCTTATGGGATGGATGCACGAAACATACGATCTTATCGGTCGTGACTCAGCTATTGAATTTGAAATCAGAATTTAATATGAGTGAGAGTTATTATGATAAAATGATCCTCATAATAAAGACCATGCTTCCTGACTTAGAAAGATTACCGGACAATTTTTACAAGACCAGGAGAATGGTGCGTGAACTTGGATTGGGATACGAGAAAATTGATACTTGCTGAAATCATTGTATGTTATATTACAAGAAGTTCAACAATGAGTCCATTTGTCATATTTGTGGAGAACCACAGTACAAGCCAAAGAATGAAAGTTGCAAAGGGATGCAAAAGGATGTGCCATTCAAGAACCTTCGGTATTTTCCCATTGTTTCCAGACTCAAATGTATGTATATGTCACAACACACTGCAGGAAACATGCGCTGGCATGCTTCTGGAGTCTGTCAAGATGAGTCTCTTATCACGCATCCAGCCGATGCCGAGGTATGGAAAGCATTTAACACGTCCTCCCCTGCATTTGCTAATAAAATAAAAAATGTGAGGCTTGGACTTTGTACTGATGGATTTAATCCGTTCTCTAATTCAAGTTACTCTTGCTGGCCTATGTTTATCACTCCGTACAATCTTCCACCAAACATGTGTATGAGAAGGGAGTACATATTCCTTACTCTAATCATTTCCGGACCAAAATTACCTGGCAAGAGTCTGGACGTGTATCTTAGACCTCTAATCGATGAGTTGAAGCTCTTATGGGACGAAGGTGTGAACACATTCGATGCATGGAAGAAGCAAAACTTCATGATGAGGGCAGCATTGCTTTGGACAATAAGTGACTTTCCTGCTTACGGGATGTTAAGTGGATGGAGCACTCATGGAAAATTAGCTTGTCCCTATTGTATGAAAGCTACTTGTTCAATTATCTTAAAGCATGGTAGGAAGTGTAGTTGGTTCGATTGTCATCGACCATTTCTGTCACTACAACATCCCTTTCATCGTGATTGAAATTTTTTTACGAGATCAAGGGAGGTAAAGTCGATGTCTCCTGTATGTTTCAGTAATAAAGTCATTTTCGAGCAAGTCAATCGAATTAAGGACATCACATTTGGGCTACTAGCAGAGTAACAAAAATAATCGAAATTTGGTAACGACCACAACTGAGTGAAAAAGAGCATTTTGTGGGAGTTGCCTTACTGGTCAACCAATGTACTAAGACATAATTTAGACGTCATGCATGTTGAGAAAAATGTATTTGACAATCTTTTCCATACTATTATGAATGTGAAGGGTAAGACTAAGGACACTACAAATGCTAGAGAAGATTTGAAGTTAATATGCAAACGTCCAAATTTGGAGTTGGTATATGATGGTAATAAGGTAAAAAAAACCAAAGGTAACATACGTTTTGGATGATGATGACAGGAAATACGTTTGTGAGTGGATAAAGCAACTCAAGTTTCCTTATGGGTACGCTTCTAATATAGGTCGTTGCATCAATGGAGATAGGAGATATTTGGGATGAAAAGTCATGATTGCCACGTGTTTATGCAGCGACTGGTGCCTTTGGAATTTCGAGACGTTTTACCGAAGCCAATATGGGGACCAATAGCCGAACTTAGTTTGTTTTTCCAAGAACTATGTGCATCTAATATACGAGCATCAGCCATGAAGAATATAGAGTTGTCAATTCCAGAAACTATTTGCAAGTTGAAAAAAAATTTTCCTCCGATATTTTTCGATATTATGGAATATCGTCCCGTGCATTTACCATATGAAGCTACAGTTGGGGGTCCTGTTCAATATAGGTGGATGTATCCCTTTGAAAGGTGTATATTTTTTTTTTAAAAGGAAAGTAAGGAACAAGACAAAGGTCGAAGGATTTATATGCAAAACATACATAGTGGAGGAAATTTCAAATTTTTTCTCTCTTTATTTCGATGCTCACCTTCAAACGAGGCATACTTAAGTACTCAGGAATGATGATGGTGGGAAAGTTTCAAATTATAATTGCTTATCCATTTTTTGACATCCATGTCGCCCATTTAGAGGATGGTGTAAATGCTATTTAACAGACAACGATCTTCACATTATTCATACATATGTTCTTGTTAACTGCGTTGAAGTTGAGCCATATATTGAGTAAGTTGAGCCACTTTCCACTTTCCAACTTCGTGGCAAGTCTAATATTATATACCATGTGTAATATCAAAATTCACCGTCTTCTAATCTCAATTCTTTTAATTTCTAGACGATTCGAAGATTCTATAAGGAGTAGTGAACCCAATATCACAGATGATGAGATCTTCAGACGTAGAGATAGAGACTTCTGTCAATGGCTAAAAAACCAAATGGAGGAAGGTGCAATTGATGATGTCAAGATTACATATTTGAGTTATGGTCCTTTAAAATCCGTAAAATCGTATGATGGCATTATGGTCAATGGTTACAGATTTTACACCAGGGATTATGAACAGCATAAAGCTACTATGAACAGCAGAGTTTGTTGTGGGGGCAGTTTATACGGTGATAATGAAATGGACTATTATGGGGTCATAGAAGAGATTTTGGAGTTAGTTTATGTTGGACAAGGGAACAATGCCTTCATTCTTCGTTGCTGCTGGTTTGATCCCGTCAGTGGGATTAGATATGATAACCAATACAAGCTAATAGATGTCAAGCATAGGTCGAGATTACAAATTTATGAACCATTCATATTGGCTGAACAAGCACAGCAAGTATATTATACAAAGTATCCGAGTAGTAAAGTGAAAAGCAATGGTGACTGGTGGGCAGTGTGTAAGGTCAGAGCTAGATTGTTTGACGTGGAAACACTGGGGGACGAAGTTCAAAGTGACTCACAAACTGGTGATTACTATCAAGAAGTTGAATCATCACAAATACTTAATCGTTCCATAGCTCATGATGAAGATGTGCAATTACATAATGAAAATACTCCAATGACTGAAATTCTAATAAATGAGATACACATCCCATTAGATTTTCAATCAATTGAGCTTCTAGTTAGGGAAAAAGAGGACAGTGATGATGATAATGATAGTTTCATAGATGAGGACAACATATATGAATTTGAATTAGATTCCGAAACTGAATAGGTTATCATATATGTCACATATATACATATTTTACTATGTGTATATTAACTGATAAAAACTAAGTGCTATGTATGAATACTACATATTAATGCAAACTTATTTTGCAGACATCGATGGTGAGGTGCAGAGGTAGGGGTGGCAAAATAATTAGCAGTCGTACACCTAGCGGCAGAGATAGTGGCAGCCATGCCTTGCAGGATTCTAGAGGTAGGTGAAACTCATTATTACATTTGTTTCATTACAAGTTCATTTACAAATATTAAAGTTTGATTTATTTGTTCCTCATTCCAAAATCACAGCAGGAGTTTGATGTCCCTAGACATGAAACATATGACAGAGAACCATCGACGTCGCAGCCGCTGGAGGATGTGCCTAATACCTCGTCTAACTGCCCTGGTACCCTATCCACACGCATTCGTAATTTATCTTCCTAGCACGGTACTTACATGTCTCGTCAATTTTACTTTTATGAATTTACATGATCTTTCTATTTTTGCAATTGAATTTTACCTAAATCTCATTTGTTTTATTTTGAATTTTATGTTGTTTAATTATATATTTGAATATCCGTTGAGGAAACAAACGATTGGCTTTGATTTTCTCTAAACATTTTACTTATATCGTGAAATTTGCACATGTCAGAATGTAGATTCAAATGAGCCATCGCATGCACCGGTTGTTATGAGGGTGGATATTTGGATCAAAAGGCAAGGAATGTAAGCTACTTAAAGTATTTCTATGATTGCACATTATTTATTATTATTATTATTCATTTTTTCACACTTTTACCTAGTTATCTTTATTTTATAGGAGAAAATTTAGACCATCCACTATTACAAATAGGATCATGAAGGAAGTGATTAACCGCATATTTTCTTATGCTCCGACCTTCTGAAATGAAGGATATTTTGTATGGCGAATTCAAGGTAAGAATTTCGGTTAATGAATATAAGTATTAAAAAAAGATTTTGAAAGTTAAATTGCTATTTATAAATATTTTTTTACAGATTAGGTACAAATTCAAGTATCCTAAAGAAGAGGCGTTAGAAAGAAGTGTATGGGATATGATGTGTCGAAAGAGATATTCAGATAACATGTCTAATTTACGGAAGGAAGGCCTAAGATCTAATAATACGAAAGATATTGCACAAACTAAAAATAAGCCTCCTAGAGGGATTCGGGCCAATGTATGGAATCGCCTCGTTGACTACTGGCTCGACAAAAAATTTCATAGAAAGTCAATTTCAGCGAAAGCAAACTGCATTGCTCTTCCCGATATTGCAGTGCATTCAGGAGGATCCGTTAGTTTTGGGGTGACGAAAGAGAGGATGGTAAGATAATTGTATCTTATTCAATACGTTTTATAACTTGGTTTAAGTTATTTTTTTATTGATAACTTTATATACATGAGAAGGAAAAAGGGGGGCCCCTTTCAATGCTCAAGAGTTTATGGTAAATAAATAATCAATGAAATTCTATATTTTTTTTCCAAGTAAAGCTATAAATTTTTTTTTCCCGGACTAATATTGTCATTTTCTTCTTAATGCAAGAAAAGCTCGATGCGGATTTAGAACGGGTGTACGGGGATGATCCGAACGAGTATCCAATGTTTGATGGTGCCATTTGGATGGAAGCAGCACGCAAAAACAAGAAGGGATGGTAGAGGGCATCGGACGTAGCATACCTTTTGATGCTAACTCTGCTAATACTATTGAAGGTCCTTCTACTTCACAGCCACAGCCATTGTAATAGGCACAATATGAAGAGTTTAAGCAGCAGATGGATAAGATATCGGACCAAATGCAGTAGTTCTTATCTTCTGTAGCTCCACTTTTAGCCCGGTTCACTAGCTCTTCTACGCAGCAGAACCCTGAACAAGATGATGGCGAGGATGGTACTGCAGGGTTGGATTAGATTACATACGTTGTAGGTGACATTATATAGTTTACCAATATGTCAAACATTTCGACGGCTGCACACTTTGCCTTAACGCACATTTAATTTGCCGACGTTCTATATGACATTAACATAAATGATGTTGGTTTTCCAACTCGGTATACTGTACATTATGTTATTATGTATACACTGTTTGCAATTCGGTATACATTGTTTGTGTTCATTAAAGGTTGTTAGATTTGCTGCTGACTGATTATTTGAGCGTAGGCAGGAAAAAGAATAGGGATAGTGTGAAAGCTTATGAACACTAATTTAGCGAGGAAGCTACGACGGAATGGCGATGAATCATCATCGACGAATTGGCGAATAATCAGCGACAGACCCGAGATGCGTTAGCACTCGATTGTCGATGACACTTAGTGATAACACAAGGACAAATTAGCCGGGACGCACGTTACTATCAGCTACAAATTTGCGATGGCTCCGCTAGGGAATTCAACAACGGAATAGAGACGGCGTGCAGATGAACGTTGATGTCGTTACGCAGGGACAATGTAGTCCCCTTCCCTTCGCTTTTCGTCATGGCGATGAACTTTACGAGCAACTGAATTCCATCGTTATATCAGAGAGAGATTAACGACAAATATTGCGTCCTCATTATACAGCGACCCCTACCAAGCGACGGATCCTTTCGCCGCTTGTTGGTGGCTGATCCATCGCTAATTTGTGTATCTACATTTCAGCGATGGATAAGCTATGTTGTGGTCCGTCGCTGATTCTGTGATTTTTTGTAGTGATTATATAAACTTAGAAAATACATATTGAATTTTAAATTTGGAATTTTAGTTTAATAAAATCATCAAAGCATCTCAAGGTGAGTTTATACATGAAAAATCGAGCAAAACTAACATAACACAACTTGACCCAGCATCACCCGACAACGATAACAACACCAAATAGCCAATGTTCACGTAATAGTAACAATGGCTATCCATTAAAAAAAAAAATTGTTCTGATTCCGATTCTATTCGATTTTTAATTTTCAAATCTAGTTTTGAACACTTGATGATGATAGCAACACTAGACAGCCAATGTTCACATAATAGTAACAATGGCCATCCAATAAAAAAAAAATTACTGTTCTGATTCCGATTCTATTCGATTTTTAATTTTGAAATCTAGCTTTGAACACTTCCAAACATTGGAAAATCATTCCAAAATCATGCTTAAACTCCAAAAATAAAATTGAATCATCATTCAAAAATATGCATAACCCAAGTAGATCCAATAAAATTGGATCACCAAAACTAAATTTCAATTTAGCAACAAATAGAATCCGATTCCAATTCATCAATTAAATCAAGACCGCAAAGTATTTCATTAATTCATCGCATGAATGATCTATGAATCAACAAAACCCAAAAACTAAGTCAAGACTGCAAAGTATTTCATTAATTCATCGCATGAATGATCAATAAATCAACAAAATCCAAAAACTAAGGCATAACTTGGCTCTGATACCAACTTGAAAATGGATAGTGACGGCCAAAAAATTAAAAAAAAAAAATAGCACAATGGAATTCAAAATTTTCATTTAATATTTGAATAATAACAATAATCATATCATTGATACAAAACCATTGCTATAGATCCCCTTATGCCATTAATAATTGGTTGAAGGAAGAAGTGATTTGCCATTTAGATCACCAACAACTTGAAGAGCTCTTCATGAATCTTCAAAAGTCTCTCCCAGTCCTCCAAGAAATAGCTTGGATCCAATCCTATTCTCCATCACCATGGAATTGCCTCCAACATTTGGTTCTTGATTTAGATCTTGAATCTTGATCTTCAATCTTCAATTAAGTATCTTGACTCTCAAGATTCACACACACAATTAAGACTCCAAGTATTGTGCCTCTAATAGTGATCCACTCACCTCAATCTCATCATCACCTATAAGAGAATCTAACTAGAATAATTCTTTAGTTTAGAAAGAAAACTTGAAGAGGAAGAAAATGGAAGATAGGAGATATGAATTGAAAGAAAAAATAAATTTAATGTGACATTAATTAGGGTGAATGGCCAAGTGACTTAAGTTTTAGGCCAAATTGGTCTCCCACTAGGCTTGAGGAAGTGGTAAACATCTAACATTTCTCGATTCCATCACAGTATCACACTTTTCCCACCTCCAAGATTCTTTTTCTCTACCATTATTCAATTAATTTCCATCCCAGGATATTATTTTTGCATTAATTAAAATCTCTATTTTAATTGCCAACTAATATCCACTTAAATTAAATGGAACACTTCTATTTAAATCTCCCTCCAAAGTTTAATTTTCACATGGCCCAATCAAATTAAGCTCTTTTAATTTAATTGATCAAAATTAACTCCTTAGTTTTAAATGGGTCAACTTAAATCCGTAAGTTGACTTGACCATGTGGGCCTAATTTTTTTTAAAAGAAACAATTACATTCATTCAATATATCAATATAAATACTTCAATATATTCAAAAAATTAAATACATTAACAAGTACAAGAAACATCCTCCAAGCTACTGTATGGTATAATCAAAACTAATATGCGGTAGAAGAAAATCCACGCACCACCGATGGGAATCGAACTCACAACATCTTGATTATGAGATCTCTACCTTGCCTAATTAAGTAAGCTCTTTGATTTAATTTAGATAACCCGATTAGATTAACTCCTTAATTTACTTTGATGGTCCAGTTTAAATTAAACTTCGTAAATTAATTAGATGACGCAATTATATTAACTCTTTTAATTTAATTAGTGGACTAATTAAATTAACTCTTTAATTTAATAGAATTAATATAACACTTAAAATGAATTTCTCTACATAGCCCAATTAAACCAACTCCTTAATTTAATTCTGTTAGATCAATTAGATTAATTTAACTAATTAAATTAATCCAACGATGTTGACTAATCAAAGTAGTTAAATATTTCTTCCACCAAATTCATCATTTAACACTTTAGACAACTCTCCAAAAACTCACATGCATTGATTATGTGGCTTTTGAGTGTGACCCGTTGCGTTTATCAATTGTTTAGTCACAGGCTTGCATAAATTGCTTTTATTAGTGAATAATAAAAAATATTCCGATTAATTAAACTCCTTTAAGTAACCACTCTTGAATTAATCGCCCATTAATTCCACAGTACTCAATTTCCATGGACAACATTCTAGCACCATGCCATGGAACCCAATCAATTAGATGAATTAATTTGTTGCATGAACTTTTCTGCTTGTGAATGCCATGCAAATACAGCACTTCTATTTTCTTATATCCCAATTGTGGCGTAGAGACAAGATATATATCAACTTCCTAATAGCCTCAATATTAACTATGTATTTATTCTTAATAAACGAATCAAATTGACCTCAACTTTGAAAACTTCTTTCCAAATTGTCAAACCATCTTGGCCAAGGATTTTTCAAACTCAAGCATCATATAAAATATAGGAGATGAACTTGTTTTACGAAATGTGCAAATGGATTCTTTATTGAAACTCACAAACCTCTATGTATAAGTTAGATAAGCCCAATAAATGTCCCAAGCGACCACTGAGATGGTCAAGACGAGAATCCAAGCTCAAGGACTTAAGCACAAGGTTACTTTGAAATCTCAAGTCAAAAAACTAATTATATGTACTATGGTAATCTAGAAAATTTTCATTGTTGATAAGCCATTCCGGCCTACTTATGATTTTCTCTAATCCCAATTTTCAATAAACTTATTCTTTAACAAAGACCCACTAATGTATATCAATGTCTCCACATCGTTTACCTATCAAATAAGGCAAATCCCAACCCAATGGGATATGCATCATTAGCGCAAATCTATCCAAATTTAAAATGCCCTTGTGTCTCTAGATTTTATGATTTGGAATATTTTACGATCACAACCATAGAGACTTATTTCATGATCACCTTCATATGTGTACGAACAAATCTAAAGATATCCAATGACTACAAGCTTCATTAAACACAACCATCCCTGTGTACGAACAAATCTAAAGATATCCACCTACATTGTTCATGCTAGCAGCTGTAGCAACTGTGTTGCTTTATATTCAGGTGGAACAAATGATCTTTCGAACCTTGTAATGTCAGCTTGATTAAAGCTCAATTTTGTATCATCTAGAAAAGCAATTCAGTCATCAATAGAACCCCTTCCATCACTGGACATCTATAAAAACCAACACTTTCAATGCTTCAAATGCACAATTTTTACTCAAATGAAATATTTCTAATATATCTTTCTGCTCTATATTTGACCCTCTGGTCGTTTAATTTGCCCAAACTCACTTAGGCATTGTGGGTCTTAATAGAGAGACATTTCCATAGGCCTCATGTGTCACCTTGTTTTATTCAAGTTCATAATCGTTGAGCGAATATGTTCAACCAGACTCATAATTTGACCTTCATCTAAGCTCGCGCCATCTACTTCAGCTGTTTGTTTGACTTTCACATCAATTCCAGCTCTTCCATAATAAAACATACTTCGTCAATTGGAGCTCGGGCCATCTACCTCAGTTATTCATTTGACCTCCACGTTGATTCCAACTCACCTCATACGAATACTTGACCTCCATGTGAAACACAATTCAGACTTACCAAAATTTTCCTCATCATTGTACTTACACATACGAAATTGATTTTACAAAGGAAGGACAATTGAGGGTTATGAATGTGCTGCTCCAGTCCTTGTATGCGTGGAGATAAGCTTAAATGGTAAGCAAAACATGTTATATTTTTAGTATACCTTTGTCAAAATCTATCTTTTAGTATACATTTGTCAAAATCTATCCTCAAGGTATTTTTTCAACTTGGAATTTCACCATGCCCAAGCGAAAAGACAATATTGCCCTCATCTAATTTCAAAATGGAATCTTGGAGAAATTCTGAAAGAGAGAACTTTTAACACTTGTGCCTGAGAAATTGAAAATTATGATTTCATGATTATTTTTCTACTACAAGGAAAAGAAGAACACTATCGTTTGCAATCTCATCTCTTATACCAGTTCAAACTCTCATACTCAACTTCATATATATATATATATATTAATAATTAGTACATATATTGAATCTATACGTAGCATTAACAAGTGGACTGATTATAAGTCTTCTACGGATTCATGTACTTTTAAAATAGCTATTTGTTGATAGAAATAATGATAAATTATTAATTAAAAAGCTTTCATTAAATTTTCAAATATAGTGATATATATTAGCTTGATTAATTTAAAATATTTTTTTATTTTTGGAAATATATGAATTACATTGAAGAGACATGTGAAGATAAATTAATTTTGTGAAAAATGTCAACTCTGTAACTTAAGATTAGAGAAGGGCTCCCAAACATTGAATGCAATGGTATGAAAAACACAGTCCTAATGGAGAGGAAAGGGCGGAGAAATTAGAGCTTCATGATTGAAAGACAAATTTTCGTACACCAACCTATGCACTGCTAATTGATATTTAGTACCTTTTTTTTCCCTCCTTTCTGTGCGTAAATGATTTAGTGGTTAATTAATATATTCACCATATTTCTCTAATATTCAAACAATAAATAGCAAGTGTATAGCATTATTATTCTCTCGGGATTCGTAAATAATTGCTTTACAAAGTCATTCTTGTTATTTTTATTTACATTCAAATTTGTCAAAATTGTCTGTAATAATATATCATTAAATAATTTATTTTTGTTATATTTAGAGATGTGTTACATTTTCAAAATAAGTAAAGTTATTTATTATTGCGGCCGTAAGAAAGGGAAAATTTTTGTTATTTGTTAGAAATATTTCTGCCAAATGCCAATCATCTTCATTGCCGTATATGGCAAATTAATTCCACTTCATATTTACACTCAAAAGACACATAATATTTGATGAAGGCGAAATTTGGTGAGACAATTGGGTACAATCAACCTTAGCAACAAAATCGACCTGATCTCCAGAAATGGGGTCTACCTGCAAGATGGAGAGCACGTAAGTCTAGCGAATTGTCTCCGCAAAGACCCTCCAAAGCTTAAGCCAGTATTTTGAAAGGAAAAAGAGGTTGGATTATTGAAACAGTATAAGGTAGTTGGAGTATAGATTATAGCATTAACTCTCACCATTAAAGGATCTGGTATTTATAGAGATTGTGGCCAAGGTGAAACTCTAGGATGATTCCCCCTTTGCCCTTTGGCATGTATTCAGTTGGATATCCGGGACAAAATGATGGAGGGGTCTGATCAGTCTCTTGCATGATAAGACAACTTTGTGGGCTACAACTGCAACTCGCCGTCGGCCAACTCACGGTAGGCTAGACTTGTCGTGAACAGCGGAACCTAATGATTAGCTTCATTTAATGCCTGTCAGGGCAAGTGGGCTCATTAATAAATGTCTGATGGTGACTGCTTTGGCGACATCGAGGTCTTAGACTCGGGTGTAGAGCGACTTTCTGCCTTTGTAGCCAAATCGAACTCTGATCAGAACTACGTTAGCTCGACGCTAGAAACGAGGAGGTTGGGTCAATAGTGTAAGTTATCTGGAGGAAACGACATTTGCGTTGATCCTTGCTCACGGTGTTTACGCCCTCGAGGTCGAACAAAAACGCGCCACGTGGAGGTCGATTTTGGGCCTCATCAATATTTAACAAAACACCATCTTGTAAGTAAACAAAATTCAAAATAGAAATATAAATAATAAAGAGAAGGGAAAAGGGCAATAGAGATAGCCATGGGCGGGGGCTCCCCGTGGTTGCTAGGAACCCGCGCCATTTGGCGTAAAAGATGAAAATGCAAATAACTGCAAATAACTTTTGCATCCCCTTCAGGATGGAAATGGGCTTTAAAAAAAATTTTCAGTATTCAATTCTCTAAGTTTAATACACTTGCACATTTTTGTCATTCTCATAATAACCTCTAACCCCTAAAAAATTCTCTCTCTATCAAAAAATTCTTTTTACAATTTTCAATTATTTTCCATCTAAAACATATCATTCCATTAAAATCTAAACACATAATTAGATTTTAACATGAGTCAATCGAATTACAAGAACGAAACGATTTCAACGATGAAGAGATTTAGGTACATTGAGATTTCTAATATTATCTATTCTTCATTGCAAATTTTTATCAAGTTTGTGTGTCAAGCTTGGCCGCGGCGACCAAGCTTCAATTTTTTTTTTTTAGCTCGGCCGGCACCGCCGAGCTCCCCATGTGCACCTTGGCCGGAGCCACCGAGCTACCTTCTACAAGCTTGGCCACGTCGGCCAAGCTATACATTTTTTTCTTTTTTAAGCTCGGCCAAGGTCTGAAGCTTGGCGGACACGGCCGAGCATGGTGATCGGACCTTGGCCATCATGGCCGAGGTCCACCTTTTAGGCTTGGCAAAGGCTGCCGAGCCTTCTCTCCTTTTTTTTTCTTTTTTTTTTTGGTTTTTTGTTTTATGTTTTTTTTATGTTAATTGTATATTATTTAGTAAATTATATATTATATATTATATAGTATAATAATACTATATATAATATATAATATTATAGTATATTGTACTTATTATTAATATATAGTATATGAATAATATAATTTATATTATACTTATCAATAATATGTTATACCATATTAGTAATATAATTATAATATAGTTGATATAAGAATCTAATATATTATATATCATAAAATTTTTAAGCACAAAACTATAAACACAAAATTATAAATATTATATGTAAATTTTAGAATACTAACATCAAGATTTGAAGAAGGTTGAAGTTAAAGTTGAATGATAAGTGAAGATTTTTTGTGAGAGGAAGAAATTTTTGGAAAAAAGAAAGAGAGAGTTGAAAGAATAAGTTTGTAGAGAGAGAATTTTTTTAAGGATGAAAGGTTATTATGAAAATGAGAAAAATCACTACAAGAAAATTTCAGTTCAGCTACGGAAAGTAGCGACGAAAATATTTCATCGCTACTTCGTCGCTAGTCAGCGAGCACATAGCGAGGAATTGGGTTTTCATCGCTACCCGGGTACAAAAAGAGACGTTTTAACATTTAAAAAATATAGCGATGTATCAGAGACGGATCAGCGACCAGATGAGCTATAG
>JACFYI010003850.1:263811-276004 GCA_014898755.1 Handroanthus guayacan
GGACGCACGTTGCTATCAGCTACAAATTCGCGATGGCTACGCAAGGGAATTCAGCGACGGAATAGAGACGGCGTGCAGATGAACGTTGATCTCGCTACGCAGCGACGACGTACTCCCCTTCCCTCCATTTTTCGCCGTGGCAATAAACTTTACGAGCAACTGAATTCCGTCGCTATATCAGAGAGACATTAACGACAAAGTTTGCGTCCTCGTTATACAGCGACCCCTACCAAGTGACGGATCCTTCCGCCGCTTGTTGGTGGCTGATCAGTCGCTGATTTGTCTAGATACGTTTCGACGACGGATCTGCTACGTTCTGGTCCGTCGCTGATTCTGTGATTTTTTGTAATGAATATCCAAGTATACTAAACTTAGAGAATGAGGTACTAGAAATAACGTTTTAGAAAAAATTTCTTTCCCATCCCTATCCTCATTTTCCTAACGAGGATCCTCAAAATCATATGTATTCTCGTTCTTATATTCTTGCAAATTACAATACGTTTTTACTCTTCAATGTACTTTTTAATTAATTTTTTATGTTTTTATGGATAAAAATTGAATAAACTTTCTATCTAATCCTAGTTAATAACTAATAATAGATCCAAAAAGGGGAATAGGCATTGGAGAATCATTATAAGAAAACACTCATTCACTGATAAAAATTTTGCAATGGATAAAATTTTACTTAAAATAAACAATATCTGTGATAGATTTTATGACGAATCCTTAACTAATTAAAAAAAGAGCAAAATATGTATGAATAATAGCACTTGTGACGAATTTGTAATTAATTTCTATAACATCTTTTTAGTCTATGATGAAAAATTTTATAGGAAAAGTTAGTTTTATAATGACGAATTTCAATTCCAATATAAAATTAATCAATGTTAAAGCATATACTAATAAATTTGTGATGGATTCTTAAATATAATCTGTAGTAAATTTTTTCGTAAAAGAATGGGATATTTTCTTGTAGTGAATGAGAATGGGGCAGGGGACTTAGTGGGAGACTGGAACACTAACGGGGAATAGGGATTCAATGAGGATGACAATATATGGGGAAGAAAACTATTCCCAAAACGTGACAATGGGGAAGAAAACTATTCCCAAAACGGGCACGGGGACGAGAATTGAGAGTTAATTGTGAAATGGGCATGGAAACAGGATCACATTCTCCATTCTCGTTTCATCCCGTGGTCATCCCGAAGGAAGCATTAAAAGGAAAAGAGACAAGAACTTTTAATTTGTTATTTTATCAAGTAAATATTTAAATTTGTCAACTAATTCCTTGTATTGATTTCTTATGATTTTAACACTACCAAACCTTCTAATTTTGATCTCTCTTCCTCCGGAACATAATGAAATTATCTACTATTACGCTAACAATAATAATCAATCGACTGCTCAGGGCCATCAATAGAAAGGCACACTATTTAATAATAAAAAACAACACCCTTTACTTTAAAAAAATAGTTTTAGAGAGAGAGAGAATGAAGATGAAGAAGAAGAAGAAAAAAAATAAAGAAAAAAGAAAAACTGAGGGGCCAAGAGTAAATGGAAAAGAGATAAGCTGGTAGAAATCAAAGAAATGCAGGTAAAGAAAGAGGAAGGGTAAGTAAGCAATGTGATGCAATTGGGCAAACAATAATGGAACTGAAGGGGGCTCGAATTTCAATATACCTCTCCACCATCACTATTATACAATTAAAAGTTAAAACCGACTTCTTCTTCTTGTGAGTTCTCTCTCTTTGTATCTCTCTCTCTCTCTCTCTCTCTCTCTCTATATGTACATATAATATATATATAGCCTCACAGATATAGATGTACGTAGGCTGCCTCTTAGGTATGTTGTCACACATCATAATCTTAAATATGTTATCTAGCTAAGTGCGTAATCATCACCAACATGGTAATAGTTAAATTTATATTAGTTAGTTGCTTTCTGCAACCATTTTCACCTTATAATTCTTTTAATGAGTTCTTGATACTTGTTAACTAGGTCACAGAAAACGGCATGGGAACGGAAGCGCGAGAGTGACAATAATAAATATTATGATCAGAGAGTAGAGATAGGCAAAAAATTTTGAAGCCTAGGGGTCCTCGCAGGGATCCCCGGTTTTGGATCCCCAAATTCGGGAATTTTTTCTCTGTGGGGACAGGAATGAAGAAAAACTCCTACCGCAACTAATTTGGGGATGGGGACGGGGACCATACTCCCCGCCTCGTAGGGTCCTTGTCCCCATCAAAAATAAAAATTTTTATTTTACATATATATGATATATATTATAAATATATAATTAAATAGTATATATAATAAATATTATATATACAATATATATAATAAATATAACATTATATATACCTTTTTTATTTTTTATTTCTTTCACTTAAAAATATAATGATAATAAAAAATAAATAATAAATATATAACTTAAAAAATATGAGGATCTCTGCGGGGATTCACAGGAATTTGGGGGACAGGGATGGGGGGTAAAAAATCCCCGCAATGGGGATCAGGGACGGGGATGGGGGGCTGGGATGGGGTCCCCGTCCTTGCCCCGCGCATCCCTATCAGAGAGTAAGAGCCTTTTAGAGAGCCTTTAAAAATAATTAATAATTTACGAATTATCACTAGATAATATTTATAACCTAATTTTAATATTGACATAATATGTTAAGCTCCTTTATTATTTGAATAATGATAATAGAAAATTAATAGCAATGTGTGAACTAAAATCTTTTAAATCATTTCTTAAAGCAAGCTTCCACGCTTAATTCCCTGATGGAGGCTGAAACATTGGAACGGCGATGAAAGTGAAAGGATTATGTGACTTAGTTTGTTAATGTTACTTTATTTGATATATATTATTTGATTAAATTGATTAAAATTAAAGATCTTAGTTACTATTTCCTTGATTCGCAAATCATGAGAAAAATACATATGGAATTGAATGAAGTTTTAGACACAAGTTTAATATATATATACACACACATATAATTCTTGTATAGTTGCTTGTTTGATGTTTTGGTAAGAGCTCGTTGTGGCTAGTGACTGTGGTTAGTTTTACCACACTATTGTTTTGATTTTTTCGTGATTTCCCTATTTTATTGGCAAAAGCAGGTAGAATCTCTTTGATTTAGAATATTAGCATGAATTCTCATTTTAATTGAGAAGATAATTTTTTTAGTAGTTATACCATTCAATTAATAATTTATTGATGTAGTAAACAAAAAAAAAAGAAAGAAAGAAAAAAAACCTTAAAATCATCATGTATCTGGTATAAGAAAACAATCCTATACTTGCACTTAGGATACAAACTAATAACCCATAGTATCATAAGATTTCCACCGTAACAATAGAACACAATAACATTGATGAATAGGTTGTTTTATAAAAATACTATTAAAAATAAATTTATTGTGAGACGTTTTCATAAGAAGTAAATAAATAAATTGGCAAACAAATATACTAATTCATTTAATTGCTCGACAACACCTGAAAACCTGAAATCTTCAGACTGAGGGAGCAATAATTATCAACACTAAGGGAAAAAAAGACAAAATATGGAAAAATTTGTCTCATGAATTTTCTAGTGGAGGCTTGTTTAATATTTGGGGCGAAACCGGGCGAAGACAAAAGACAATATATCCTCTCAAATTTACTGTCTCTGACACGTATTTTCAAAATTAATTTAAAATCCGTTTTCTTTTTCAACTTGAAATGACTGTAATACTTTGTCACAGTTACATTTTTACTCGAAAATGTACCGTCCAAAAATCAACACGTAACTTCCAAGTTTTTTTTTTTTTTGGATGAATTACGTGACTTCCAAGTAGAATTTCAGACAAAATATGTTATTAGTGAACTAATATGCGACATTCAAGCACTTTGCCAATAGATATTGTGGCCATTTCTCGCTCTCTGTTAAATAAATACAATTAAAAATGTACTTGTCATCTTCAAAATTTATTTCCCCAAAACAATTTAAGAATATTTCACCTCTTTCCTCAGTTAAAGCCAGCAAGGCATATTCTAATTAATTTGGGATAATTACTTCTATATCTTGTGAAATTTCAGAGAAATGTAAAAGAGAGAAGCTGAAAATGCTTCATTTGAAATATGATATATTAACTGTACAAATGAACTTTGGCATATTTACAAGTGTATATAGAGAAGGAAAAAAGAGTTAGTCATAACAGAATAACTAACTCTAACTAACTCTAACTGACTGCTAACTAACACTAACAGCAATATTAACAGAGTTTAAGCAGTAATGTACAAAAGACTTAATCATAAAGAAGGTCAGGTAACAGAGTTATCTTCCAATAGCTCCCCACAAGCTGGAGAATGAATGTTAATCATTCTCAGCTTGCCAATGATCTCCTGAAACGAGAAAGTGCCAGGTGGCTTAGTAAACACATCAACAAGCTGATCAGTGGACGTTCAAGGCATCAAATGAATTAGGCCAGTAACAACCTTCTCCCGGACAATGTGACAATCAATTTCAACGTGCTTTCGTGCATTCATGAAATGTCGAATTGGCAACAATCTTAAGAGTAGACTGATTATCACAAAACAAAAGAGCAGGATCAGGAAGAGTGATATGGAGATCGCAAAGTAAGTAAACCAACCACTAAATTCACAAGTTGCAGTGGCAAGGGCGCTCTATTCAGCTTCAGAAGAAGAACGGGACACGGTGTGTTGTTTCTTGGCTTTCCAGCTGATTAAAGAAGAACCACGGAAGATGCAGAAACCACTGATGGATTTGCGGGAATCCGGGTAGCCAGCCCAATCGGAGTCACCGAAAGCTTGAAGTTTCAAATGTGAAGAACTGGAAAAAAATAGCCCAGATCCAGGAGCTGCTTTAAGATACCGAAGAATGCGATGGAAAGCCTGCCAATGAACCGAAGTGGAAGCATCCATGAATTGACTCAACTGTTGAACGACGAAAGAAATGTCAGGCCTCATTGCAGTGAGGTATAACAAGCGCCCAACCAAACGCCGATAAGAAGCAGGATCAGCAAGAGGAATGCCATCATGTTGATGAAGTTTCAAATAAGAAGCCATTGGAGTTTTGGCAGGTTAGGATCCCAAGAGCCAGAGTCACCAAGAATTTATGTGGCATACTTCCTCTGACAAACAGAAATACCAGCCTTAGAACGGGCAACCTCCAAACCAAGAAAAAACTTCAAGTCACCAAGATCCTTAATACGGAAAGTATCATAAAGAAACTATTTAACACGATGAATTTCAGACAATTCAGCCCCTGCAAGAACCAAATCATCAACATAGGCCAAAATGATAGTAAGAACGCCATCAACATATTTCACAAATAAAGAATAGTAGTGGACTGAACATAACTCAAAGAGCAAAACGTGGTTGTTAATTTTGAATATCATTGGCGGCCGGCCTGTTTAAAGCCGTATAGAGACTTCTTAAATTTGCAAACATGTCCAGGAGCACAAGAGACGCCCGGTAGGGGTAACATATAAACTTCTTCATGAAGATTGCCATGGAGAAAAGCATTATTCAGATCCAATTGTTTAAGATGCCAATTATTGATGGAGGCCAAAGCAAGTAAAAGACGCACAGTTGTAAGCTTAGCCATGGGAGAAAGTATCAAAGTAATCCACATCCTCCATTTAAGTATAGCCTTTGGCTACCAACCGAGCTTTGTACTATTCAACAAAGCCATTAGCATATAATTTGACCTTAAAAACCCATTTACAGCCAATAGGAGTCTTATCAGGAGGCAAAACAGTGAGACCCCATGTGTGATTCGCTTCAAGTGCTAAAAGTTCAGCTTACATTGCCATATGCCAACAGTCATGCTTTGCAGCTTGAGCATAGGTAGTGGGCTCGGTATAGGCAAAAAGGGCTAGCGAATAGGCATGATGAGAATGAGAAAGGCGAGAGTAAGAAAGCACAGAGCTTAAAAGATGGGGAGTGAAAAGTGAAGGCATTGATAGTGACAGTCATTAAGGTAGGACAGGGGACGATGAAAGCGTAAGGAACGATGAAGAAAAGAGTCAGAGGGAGGAGCTGACATAAGGTTTGAGGGGTTAGAATCATCATATGTTGGTGGAGCATGCGGGGGTAAAGGAGTAGGGTTTGCATAGGAAGCAAAAGGAAAAAGATTCTCATGAAACCGTACATTGCGAGAGATGAATATCTCACGAGTATGGACATCAAGAAGAATGAATCCCTTGGTGCCAGATTTGAAACCAAGGAAGACAACTTTGCGAGCACAAGGATTAAATTTGCCCCTGTGAGCTGCAAGAGTAGATGCAAAGCAAAGAGAACCAAAAACTCTAAGGTCCTGAAATGAGGGTAGGGTGTTGTAAAGAAGCTCATATGGTGTTTTGTTTGATAAGATAGGAGAAGGCAGTCCATTAATGAGGTGGATGGCATACAAAATGGCATAGCTCCAAAAGAAAGTGGGTAATTTGGACTGAAACATGAGAGAGCGAGCTATATTCAAGATGTGTTGATGTTTGCGCTAAACTATCCCATTTTGTTGAAGTGTTTCGACGTAAGAAGTTTGGTGAATAGTACCTGTGGAAGAATAAAATTGAGGGAGAAGAAATTCAGGACCATTGTCACTTCGCAATGTTTTAATGCGATAAGAGAATTGAGTGCATATGGGGGAAAAAAAGATTGGATTAAATGCTTTGTTTCAGACTTGTGTTTCATCAAAAACACCCATGAATGTCTTATAAAATCATCAACAATGGTAAGAAAATACTGATGTCCATGTATAGAAAGGGTTGCAAAAGGTCCCCAAATATTAACGTGTATTAAATCAAAAGGTTTACAAGTGATTGAAACACTTATGGGGAAGGGGAGTTTCTGTTGCTTAGCTAAGTGACAAACATCACAAGCAGAATTATTTCCAACAATAAGATCTTGAATACAACTTTTAAGAAGCCTGAGTCTAGAGTTAGATACATGTCCAAGGTAGTAATGCCATTTATCAAAAGTGGAACAAGAGGATGCCAAAGTGGTGGAGCTGGAAACATGAGAGGCAGGAGTAGAAGAACACGTCATTAAGTACAGACCATTGCTGGCTTTAGCTGTACCAATTGTCTTCCAAGACTTGATGTCCTAAATGAAGCACAAAGTAGATTGAAAAATGAGACAACAAGATAAAGCAAAAGTTAGTTGGGCAACAAATATCAAATTGAAAGAAAAGGCAGGGATATAGCGCACATGATGTAGTGTAAGGTGAGAGTTGAGTTGAACAGTCCCAAAGTAACTAGCAATAGTTTTATTGCCATTTGGGAGAGTAACAGTTAAAGGTTGGATTTGAGAATAGGTAGTGTATGAAGACAAGGAAAATGTAATATGATCAGTGGCTCCACTATCTAAAATCCATGTGTTTGACGAAGTAAGGCAGGAAAGAGAAGTAGAGATACCTGTGGATGTAGTATGAGGGTGAAGCTTTAAACGAACCTGGTTAGAGGTATGAACTAGAAAAGGATTAGCCACATTACATGACTGCAGCAGAGACAACACTTGCTGGTACTGTTCAGCAGTAAGGGCCACAGGTTTAGCAACAACAGATTCAGAAACCTGAGCTGGTGGTTCACCAGTGGTTGGGGTGACCTGATCCTCTGCACAAGTGACATTAATAGCTGAGTTGTAAGACTTAGAATTAAATCCAGGTGCATAACCATGCTTCTTATAATAAGTCTCAATGGTGTGCCTTGGCTTTCGTACAATACGTGCACATCCTTTTATCAGGAAAAGAAGACTTCTAAGAGTGATAAGGCTTCTTAGAATAAGATCAATGTTGTTGATTCTGCTGAGGCTTCACTTTTGTAACAGTCTTATTCAGAAACACTTTGTAAGCACCTTGATTGAGTTGGCATTCTTGTTGAATTACCAAAGAAAAGGCCTTATTAATTGAAGGTAAAGGATCTAACAACATGATTTGAGATTGCACATGAGCAAACTGATCTCCAAGACCTTTAAGGAAGCGAATCACATAATCTTCATTTCTATGTTGTTGCATGGTAGTGAAAGCACCAAAGGTGTAAGGAACGGTACAGCAGCATGAAGGTATTGGCCAAAAATTCAAAAGTTCATCCCAAAGGATCTTCAAATCAGTAAAATATTCAGTAAAAGTCTTATCACCTTGATGAAAATTTTATATTTCCTCTTGTAAATCTGAAATTCGAAAGATCTCTCCTTGAGAAAAACATTCCCGCAAATCGCACCAAACATCATAAGCTTGATCAATCCAGAGAATGCTGCTAGTAATGGATGGAGAAATTGACTGATTTAACCAGGAAATCACCATAGTATTGCAATGTTCCCAAGCTGCAAACGGAGGATCAATCACAGATGATTGCTTGATGGAGCCATCAACGAACTGAAGCTTATTCTTGGAGAGGAGCGCCATCCTCATAGCTCTAGACCATGTGTGGTAATTGTGACTACTGAGAGGTGGAGAAACCAATACAAGTGCTGGATTTTCATTAGGATGCAAATAGTATGGATTGGAAGTGTCCACCGTTGCCATGAAAAAAAAAATATTATGGCTTTGGTACCATGTGAAATTTCAAAGAAATGTAAAAGAGAGAAGCTGAAAATGCTTCATTTGAAGTCTAATATATTAACTGTACAAATGAACTTCAGCATATTTACCAGTATAAATAGAAAAGGAAAAGAGAGTTAGTCATAACAAAATAACTAACTCTAACTAACTCTAACTGACTGCTAACTAACACTAACGACAATGTTAACATAGTTTAAGCAGTAATGTACAAAAGACTTAATCGTAAGGCAGGTTAGGTAACAGAGTTATCTCCCAATACATCTCTTAAATTTCGCATAATTACCAAAATGTTTCTTGAAGTTTGGAAAATTAGTATTCCACCCCTTGTCGTTAGTTCCATCAATCTTATAATTACACTAAATGAATGGATGCATAACTACAATTACAATCCCCTTATCCAAATGTCCACCTGTAATGTTTCAAAAGAGATGTAACTACAATTATCTATCAACTAATTAAATTAATAATAGAGGATGTAATTGTAATTATCTAAAACTCAGAAAATATTTGGTCACTATGCCAAACTTCACGAAATCATTCCCTCTAATTTTTAGGCTGCGTATAGCTAGGAGATCAAATGTCCTGATACTTTGAATTGTAGGGATTAGCTATTTAAATTATCTTGATAGGCTAACATGCCCAAAATGAGAAAAAAAAAAAAAAACAATTATGAATGCTTTTGAAAATTTATATGATTTGTACTATATAACAAGGGCGAGATTGACACCCAAAGTTGGGTAAATTAGGTGCTAAAATATTTTATGTAGCAGAAAATATTGCTTAACAAAATTTGGTATTGTAAAACAATGCGATAGCAAAAAGATTTAATCAACTGAACTAACTGGAATTAATTAAGACAAGCATAATTCAAGTCAGAGAACAGGAATTAGAGCAATAAAGGAAAGTAGAAAAGACATAATGATTTATAGCAGTAGGGCCAAGCCCACGTGGGCTACCTAAGTTTTCACTTAAAATTTGAAGTTGCCAAATTAGCAATCAAAATTAAAGTACATAGAAAAACTGTTTGAATAACTTAATAATAACGATAGAGAGAAGAAAAAGAGTTTTGTCTCGGAGGACAATGAACCAACTTTCAAATGAGAGCAATAGACTAATCCTTAAGAAGGGACTGCTTCTGAAATCAAGATAGTAAGATGATATGAAGGAACGTTTGATAATGGCACAACTATGATCTAAAGTAATTGACACATCACCTACACTAGCAATACAAGCCTTATACCTATCTTCCAAGCTAGGACCTTACTAATTTGATCGATTCTCTCGGCAACTCTTTACTAAATTTCCTTAATAAAAAAAAAAAGGAAAAAAGGAAAAAGAAAAAAGAAAAACTTATCATGGAAAATAGTACTACATTAAACACGGCTGCACTTAAATGAATGTATGAGTAATCACAACTTTTATCCTTCTCTTCAAAAGATTTGCAATTTTTATACTCTGTACTAATCAACTGAGATGTGTGCAAGTTAATCAATTGGATTTACTTGATGAAATTCAGTCATTCTTGGGAGAAGTAAAAAGGAGAGGGTCGAAAATCAAACCACCCCCACCCACGAAGAAAAAAAAGAAAAGACAAAAAGAAAAAAAGACAAAGAAAAGTTTAAAAAAGAGAGAGAGAGAGAGAGAGAGAGAGAGAGAGAGAGAGAGAGAGAGAATTGGGTGACAGAAAGTAGTGGGGGAATCCTTAAATAGAGGGTAGGGTAAGTAGGTACGGATAGGTGTGGGTTACTAATACGTACGTGTGCATATGCGTAGAGAGATAGGCTGCAACTGCATATGATGCTGCTGTTGCTGCCATTAGATTCTCACTGTTGCTATCTTTTACTTGCTTAACTCATTAACTTCTTTACCAATACAATATATGAATTATTGCACACGTATTACACATTGTATTAAAAAAAACAAAAAGAACACAATAAAGAAAATATTCCAGCCTTTTCACTTTTTATTTTTTCTTGTTTTCTGTATAATAATTGGTATTTATTATTTATATCCCTTATGTAAAGCAAAAGAGCCAAACATATTTATTTTTGGATCCGTCATGCTAAATGAACAAAAATAAATCCTATTACAAAAAATAATGACAAAGTGATTATAAAAAATGATAACAAGATGATTTTCTTTAAGTTTTCCTTTTTAATATTTATTCTTTATTTCATTCTTTCTTTCAATTATAAATTTTTTCGTTCTAATTTTAGTGTCTCCAAATTTATCTTTTGATTATATTATTCAACATAATAAATTCAAGTAAAAATATTCGATAATTAAGAAATATTTATCATTATTAAAAATAAATTATTATTCTTAATTTTATAAAAAGAAAATTTAGTCACACCCATCGAGTGTACCACAATTGCTAGTTTTTATAAAGTGCGCTCATGCTTCATTTGTAATTTATAATTGGATAATAGGAAAAATTGCACTTTTGATTCCAAAAATTATCTCATTTTGTACTTTTGATCCGAAAATTATCTTATTTTACACTTTTGGTCCCAATTTTTTTTTTTTTTTTTTTTCAAATTGACATTTAGGTGACAAATTTGTTTTTTTTTTTCTTTTTTTTTTTTCCTCTTCGCATGGTTGGTCATTCATTTGAATTTATGTAAAAAACTTAATCCGAACGCCCGCGTGATTTGGACTCCTCCATCTATGAAATGCGTAATTGAACAAATGGTTAATTGACGCAAGTAATAACATTTTCCTATTCCAAATTTCTATACAAAAGTTTCAAATAGTTAATTAAATAACAACCTTTTTCTATTCTTATAAAATAATGCATTTAATTTTCGAAATATTAGTTATTAATTTGTACTAATTTTTTTTTTAATTATTGTAACATAATATGTGTGTGTGCGCGTCTAAGTTATCACTCCTGTATTAAAATATTATTATTAATTATACTACCGATTATTGGTGGCAGTTCTCGCGTGCATAATAAGATATGGTTTTTGCATATTCTTTTTTCTCTAGCCTGATAAGCCAAACTAATAGAAAAATGACTTGAGAATTTTTTTCTTACTTGAAGTTTGATTTTACTTAAATTAAACTTAAATTTCTTGAATTTTACTTAAAGTTTGTAAGTAACTTAGTCTTGTTGATTTTATATGTAGTGCAAAATATATAAGTATAAATAATAAAATTTTAAATTAATATTTCTGATATTTTAGAAATTTTCAGCATTTTTCATTATTTTCTAGTGTTTATTTATATTTGGATTTTTTCACTGCACATAAAATTACAGACTAAATATATATAGAGTGCCTTTTTATTAAAAATATTTAATTATTTAAAATTTTATAACACAATATTTTTTTTAAAACAAATAGAAATTTTGAAGATCTTTATTTTTTCTAATATAGTATTTGTATTATTTTAGAAATTTATCACTTTTCATTTTCTTAAAATAATATTATTTATATTTGGATATTTTGTTGCATTGTCAATAGTATAAATCGTTATAATCTATTATTATATAAAATAATAGGTTATACATATATTATATGTTTACTTTTATTATAATAGAAAAGATTATATTCATATTTTAAGCAATTTTTGTCCTTTTCACAGTACTAAAATTGTAAAATTATTACTGCTTACAGAACTAAAATTGTTGA
>JACFYI010003850.1:282528-335794 GCA_014898755.1 Handroanthus guayacan
TTTTTTTTTTTTTTTGCACATTATTTTGAAGGTGGAATAAAAGCTCATACAAATAAATGAGATAGGGGTATAAATGAGTCGAGCTTGAGGAAATTTGGAAGCTCGATTACAGTATTATTTTTCATTGTTTGAGCTCAAGGCCGAATGAAAGGAATCAAGCCTGAGACAAGAATATTGATTAGTTTTTATTATTGAATAGTTTCTAAAATTTATTAAGTATTTATTTATTTATATTTATTATTCAAGAGTGTATGAAATATATTATATATATATATATAATATAGAATTACCAAAGAAAAATATATAAATATAATTAAAAGCTAGCGACTCAAGAATAATAGATTTTAAGTTCGAGCTCGATGAGCCCGACCCAAAACTTGCTTTTGTTCAATCTCCACTTTCGCTAGAGCCAACTTGCAAGTTTGCTCTTTAGACTCGACTTGTTTGAAACCCCTATTGCTGGCCAAGGTGAGATGGTCAAGTTACTTAAAGCTTTGTAGAAGGTTCCAAATACCACAATTAATTTTAGGCTTCCCGGAGCCTGGTTTACTTGAACAAGCAAAGTCATGCAGACTATGGCCACAGGGTTTGCACTCTTGCATCTAGGAGTTAATGAATGTAATTGAAATAATGAAAAAAAAATGATTTTTGGCTGAGAGTGGGCGCTCAACACCTCGAATTTCAGTAGCTAGGACAGTGGTTGAGCGCTCAAGTGCCCAAACGGGCACTCAAGTGCTCAGACCTAAAGCAAAAACCACTGTTCGGGTGCTCGAGCGCCCTAGCGCCTATTCCAGTACGTAAAACTTGATTTTTGATTTCATTTTGATGTCCCCAAGTCTATATATAACTTCTCTAAATGTTTTTAAGACTTCAAACCAAAAGATCCTCTAATCCATAGTTCAATTCTGAATCGTTTGTTTGACATGATTGTCTGATCGAATATGTGCCCGAAGAGGCTTTATGTCTCATAAATGTTCCTATACCGAGTCGTTTGTTTGATATGATCGATCAATCGGATATGTGTCCGAAGTGGCTTTATGTTTGAGGTATGCTCTGACATGTTCCGTTGTTTCTAGCCTATATGAATGCATAACTGTGGGGCCTTGGGGGTTTCAGGAATATCAAATTTGGGCAATATAGGATTGACGATCTGAACCCTTGAAAATCCCCGACTGTTGGGTAGTTTGTAGGAATCCTGGAGGTAGGATTTTCGAAGAACTAATCATGAGACTCTTGGTCGACCGTGCTGCGATGACTGTGTCTCAAAAGCAAGTCTGGCTCTCCTTGAGCGACCGCTTGGAGAAGCAAATGGAGGAATAAGGTTAAATGTATGTTATATGTTAGAGATATAAGGTGACAGATCTACCAACCGTTTGATTCAGTCTTATAAGTTTGTTGACGTGAATGTGATATATGAACCTTGATATCAGTTTGTTTTATTCATTCTGTTTGATCTGAAACGTTTTATGAAATCACATTCATGTTTTGTTCTTGATATGCTCATCGTTTAAATCTTGTACTCATGTCCTATACCATAAATTTTACTGGATCAGTAGACTCATGATTCAATCAACATTATGTAGGTGCTTAGCCTTGTGGATCAGTTTTATTTGAACGGCTTCCTGATAAAGTTTCTGTTTCCTTTTGGATCATGTAATTATTAATATTTCGGTTTAGTTAAATTCTGCTTGAACTTCGGATATGATAGCATGAAATTTGAATTTCGTAATTGTATTTTTGGAAAATTTGGCCTGTAATTATGGAATATTTTGAAACATTAAGTTATGAAATTGTGTTTTGGGATTTCTGTTTACAATTTTAGTTAGTTTCAGTCTGCGAGTAGAACTCCGAATCTTGGGGCGGAATGCACCGGGATCCGGGGCATTACAGATAGAGATGATAACTCCAAATAAAAATATATCACGTAGAAATAAATGTACCAATTATATTCATCTACTTTTTCCTCTAACCAATTATTCTTGAGTTTGTTACTTATAAGCTATTGGATTAAGGAAAATTAAGAAAAATAAATGTTTCACTGGAGAGTAAACTTGATTTGAAGATAAATTTTCAAATTAAAATATAACATATATGTGTGTGTGTCTATATATATCCATGCAAAATTGGTTAAAAAAAAAATATTAGATTGTGCTTGGTTGAGGATAAGCCACCAATCATACTTGCAACAGGGCCACGTAAATACTATATTTATCAAACAACTTGGGACACTATTCACTCTTGCATGAAGCCACGTTTTTGGAGCATGGATTTGCCACTAATTCTCTAGGCAAGACGCTGTTGAGAATTAATAGTAGAAGATGGCAAAGATATGATAATTGTTGCGGTTTTAAGGCACGATATTATCGCTATCTTTAGAGAGATATTCCCCCAGGATACAATGAAACAATGAAACAATGACGAAGTTGCTATAGAGTTTGTGACGATACTTCCCCAAGATACAATGAAACCTAAATAAATTTCTTGATTAGCAATTCCAAGAAATTCCCTAACTCTCTTTTAACTTGAAGAAAATAAACTTGTAGAATAATAAAACTCACTCATATAATGCACAAAGTAAAAGTAAGTAAATTTTTAATAATGGGAATATTTATAGATCATGAAATGTTGTATACTAAAAATCACATCTCATAAATGATACATTGTAACTTTGCAAGTCAAAAACTTTACACATAACATTACAACTAATCTCAAGCATTGCCATGGTAAGATGACTCTTGATATCAAATAACACGTCCTTTGACAATAAATTTGTAAAATATCCTTCAGACGCCACATATGTTTGCAGGAATTTCCATGGATTGCATGTCATAACTTAGGGGCTAAGGGTTGCATTTTAAAAACAACCAAAATGTTGTCTACATATATGTATGTGCATTAGTGTGTTGACCAAAACTTGCAAAACTTGAAACACACACACACATACATACGGACATATATATATATATATATTTATAGAGAGAGAAAATAGGAGAGCTCTACTTGGAATTGATCATTCAAGGGATTAGGTTTAGGCAATTAGAATAAGGACCCTTTAACTTGCCTTGATATTGTATGCATATTATGCTTTACTTGATTCATATCTCAAGTATACTATTTTATACGCATAGTTATTTGTACATGCTTATAATGAACTTTCATTTTCTTTGATATGATTTTGATTAATTTTAGTTGTATTTTATGATTTTACATGTTAGATGATCATAAGCAGATTTACTTATATTTATTTGAGTGTTTGTTTTATTTGAGAGCTTTGCTTATTATTTGTTATCTTAACACTCAATTTGTGGAATATTTTCTTTCCTTTGTGCTGTAAAAAAAAAAATATTATTAAGGGGTAGATAAGACTGTGTTCGGCCAAATGGCAGAGGGCTTGCCAGTCTTCAAAAAGTTCACACTATCCGTTGTCCAAGTCTACCCGTGCACATGACAGAGAGCTCCATGGTGGGCTTGGTCGTAGGTAAATTAAATATATCCAGAATATGCTGCAAGGAGCCCACCTTGCGTGGAAAGATAAGAAAATATTCTTGATTGGGGTTATAAGATGACGGTATCAACTAAAATCTCGGTATCCTACCTCATTATGTAATTTTCATTAAGCATTTATTTGCTATGTGATTTACCTTCTTAATAATAATTGTGTTATATGAATAACTGCCTCACTGTTGCACATGGTCCTTGTTGAACTTACAACTCACACCTTGCTTATGTATGTATAACATAGGTACTTTAGAGGATACTAGGTGCCACAGCTAGAGATGCAAGAATAGGGAAAGGAGGAAAAGCGAGAGCCTTATACTTGTTTCTAGTATAGACAATTTAAGAGTATCTTTTGATAGTGACGGTTAACTTTTGCTATTGCCACGTATTTTGGTCTATGATGTAAACGCAATCCATATATCTCAGTTTGTATGTTTGACACCCGTTATCTAGTTCTATATTCCAATATATTCTTCCTTTTATATGTCCAATTTGCCATTCGATAAGCTATTTTCATCATAAAATTTTGATAGACCTGGTCTCATCCTAAGTGAATCCATTGATCTATTTGGGGTATGACAATGTGGTATTAAAGCTTAGGTCTAGCTTAACTAGGTTATGATCTTTAAGGCGTGGAAAAGTTCCCCATTAAAAAGGGTTAACCTCTATTCCCTCCCATGCCTAACTTATTTTTCCTATGTCCTAATTTATTCGTAAAAATCTTCATGTCTCATTCCATCATCTATTCCTTCTTCTTCTTTGCTACCTTTTTCTTATTTCTCTTGTATCAAGCTTATTTCTTGTGTTCGCCCTGTCATTTCTACCAAATTCTAGACTTAATATTTTTACTTGCTTCGAGGAACAACAATTTGAATTTTATCATTTTCTTGGTTCAATTCTTCTGCCACTATAAAATTACCATCAAACAAATAGAGCGTGATCGAATTGGATGAAATCTTAGTGATCCATCAACATTAATTGGGTTTTGGCTGAAGTGACTTCTAGAATAGGTCTTGAGAGAGGTAATAACTAATAGTACAATATGAGCAAAAGCCTCGCGAAATCTTAGTTATAGAAGTTGGCAAAAATGAATGAAGTAATGCGATGGTATTAGAGTAAATTTGTCTGTTACTTTATATATAGTTGGTTGTCTCACACATATATGCCTAGAAGCTTTTTGTATGTGTTTATATCTAATATTTTCGTAATAGAGCATTTTGCTTGTATTATGTGAACTTTGTGCCAAATATTGTGAAGTCTTATAATAATTTACTGTAAATAAATGCATATCATTAACATTGAATTAATGGTATAATTTTATTGTTTCATTTTTAATGCATAGCTTAATGGATCTACTTAGATGTCCAGGGAGACCTTGTAAAACAGCTCCTCTAGTTAGACATGAACCAAATGAAGAACCAAATAGGAATGCTAACTCGTTGAACCAACTACTTACTATCTTACAACAACTAGCTCAATACATTCAAGTACCTCAACAATATTAAAACGTTGAGCAACACCATCAAAATTATCAGCCACCACCTAACTCTCCTCAAAATAATAACTCACAACCACTCAATCTAGCTGATGATGCATTTGATAAAGCTTTCGAATGCTTCTTGAGGTTTAAACTACCAAAGTTCAATAGAGAGCCGAATTATCCAAAGGTTGAAATAGGGATAAAAAACATCCTCACAACCTTAAGGTACTCAGAAAAATGGGAGCTTTTATTGGCAGTATTTTGCTTGGAATGCACTGCACGTGAATAGTCGCAAACAGTGGAACGACGATGGGCTCGAGATCAAACACCACATACCTTGCCTAACTTTGTAGTGGAGTTCAAAAATCGGTATGTACCCTTTGTTGGGGAGGCACGTGAAGAAGAATTTGCCCATCTAAAGCAATGCTTAATATCAGTTGTGCAATATGAAGCTCAATTTAATAGGCTATCTAAGTATGCGACTTATCTAGAGGATACTTTTCCAAAAGAACTTGTAGATTTATAGGTGGGCTAACAATTGAACTTCAAGATCAATTACTAGTCATCCGCCCAACAACATATGCTAAAGCACTAGAAACTGCTACCAGAGTGGAGCAAGGCATGAGCTGTTTAGGAACTGGTAATAGTAAGCTCAAAGCAACAAGTAAAAATTGGCCTACAGGTAAAGATACTAAGTTTCAGAAAACTCAACATGGAAATTTTAGCAATAGGATGCTAATTCAGAAAGATGTTGGGCAACCTTCTGAGCCAAGGCAGATATGTACTTATTGTGGCAAGCCAAACCATACGGAAGCTAATTGTTGGAGAAAAACTAGTAATTGTTTTGACAACTACCAAGGTAGGAATTGTCCTCACCTCATAAGTTTACATCCACAACGTTTTCTTGCACCGAAATAGGTTGTTAACCACCCTCAACAACAGGTGGCCAGGACAAAATCGCAAACCTCGTAGGCCAAAAGGGAGACAAAAAATGCAAGGAAAGTATATGGCTTATAAGGATAGGAAAAGTCACAAACTACTATTGTAATTAAAGGTACTCTTTTAATCTGTGGAAATCTTGCCAAAGTTTTATTTGACCCTGGTTTATCCCATTCTTATATTGTGCCTCATTTTACTCGTCGAATGCCTATTACCTCCATGGACCTACCCTACCATCTAGAGCTTAGCATACCTACGGGCACTAACATTTTAACTAACAAGGTTTATAGGTCATGTGAAATTAAAGTTGAGGGTAGAACACTACTATGGGATTTAATAGTACTACTTATTCGAGATTTTGATGTCATATTGGGTATGGACTGTTGGCAACTTATTATGCACTAATGGATTATTATCACAAGACAATTACGTTTTGAGTTAAATACATTTTACCCCCCTATATTATTGCAAAAGGGAAGATTAGCCCCTATTTTTTTCTAATTGTAAGATATACCCCTGTATTACCGTTAAACAAATTCTGTAGTTCAAAAATACCCCCCTATAACCTAGCAATAAGGGCTTATGACCTAGTTATTCTAAAATACAGGGGGTATATTACAATTAAAAAATACAAAGGGGGTAATCTTTCCTTTCGCCATAATACAAGGGGGTACAATATATTTTTCCCATTAAGTTTTGTACCCCGGGTCATTTGGGATTTAGTTTCGAGGGAATGTCGGGAAATACTTTGGTACCTTTTATCTTGGCCCTTAAGGCCGAAAGGCAATTTGGAAGGGATGCCGAGGTTATTTTGCATAGGTAATCAATAAACCTAAGGATGCTATTAAACTGGATAAAGTACCAATTTTTTCAGAATTTACTGATGTATTTCCAGAAGAATTGATTTCTTTGCCTCCTAATAGAGAGAGAGAATTTTCTATAGATCTGTTACTAGGAACAACTCCAATAGCAAGAAATTCGAATAGAATAGCCCCCCTAGAACTAGAAGAGTTGAAGGAGCAGCCACAAAAGTTATTAGAAGTTGGATTCATTCAACTAAGAAATCACCGTGGGGTGCACCAATTTTGTCTGTGAAGAAAAATGATGGATCCTTGAGATTATGCATTGATTACAGAGGATTAAACAATGTTACTATTAAGAATAAGTACCTTTACCTAGAGTTGATGAATTGTTTGACCAATTACAAGACTCTAAAGTTTATTCTAAGCTTGATTTTCGACAACGGTACTATCAAGTAAAGATTCAAAAGGAAGATATTCCAAAGACAGCACTTTAAACAAGATATGGCCACTATAAATCTATAGTCATGCCTTTTGGAACAAATGCTCTAGCAGCATTTATGGATTAGATGCATCGAATCTTCCGTCCATATTTGGATCAATTTATAGTAGTTTTTATTGATGATATACTTGTCTACTCAAAGTCAAAAGAAGCTCATGAGCAACACTTACGAGTAGAGTTGCAAGTGTTGAGAGAAAACAAACTTTGTGCCATATTCTTCAAACGTGAGATTTGGCTAGAGCAAATTGCCTTTCTTGGGCACATCATTTTCAGAGATAGCATTGTTGTAGATCCAAGCAAGGTCGAGGCCATACTTGAATGGCAAAGGCCTGAGAATATAATTGAAGTTTGGAGTTTTCTGGGGCTGGCAGGATATTATCAAAAATTTGTTAAAGATTTTTCTAAGATTGAGGGACCATTAACTTGATTAACTCCGCGCGCATCCACACCCATTTTGTGCGCAGTAGCGCCCATTCCAAAACACTTTTAAGTCAAATTTTGACCTGTTTTGCCTTTTTTACGTCCATATTTCACTTCATTAAACTCTCCTAAATTCGAATATATAATTACGTCCATATAATTTTTGCCTTTTTTTTTGTTTCCTTGATCAAGGCTTTGTCCCATTTGGTTTCTTGGTAAGATTTTTAATGAGGCAACTTCCTATGTATATTACAAGATATGGATATCCAATTGGAAGTGTTCTAAATATAAGATTTATGTGGATGTCTATTCTATGGTATCATACCATTTTTAATAGAATTAAATACAATTCTTGTCATATTTATGGGATTGAGATTTGCAAATTGAAACATGAAATTATTCTGTAACTCTTTCCTTTTGCTGTGCGAGGGTCTTACAAATAGTGCTATTGGAGAAGTATTGTAATCATCCCCAAGAAATAATATTCATTATCTTCTTATCTATCTTCGTCCTTTTGCTCTTCTTCAATTCTTTTATAACAAAACACTATATATTTAATTTAATTGGATTAATTTAACTCTTTAAATTAATCAAGTCATATTTTAATTTGACTAATATCTATTAAATGAATTCTTTGTGTGAAGACTTCTTGGTTTTATAGTGTGACTAATTAGGTTCATAAATTAATTAAACATGGGTCCACATCACATTTGATTAGTGAGTAATAACAAATATAAAATAGTATAATGATTAATTAAACTCATTTAAATAATCATTCTTGAATAAATCTCTATTAATTCAAGAGTACCCAACCTTTATAGTCGATAACTATCCACAAGGCTATGAGCCCAATCAAATAGGTGTATTAATATTATGTGAACCTTTTCTCCAGAGAATGCCATACACATATGATCCCTCTATTTTTCTCTATCTCCCGATTGAAGCCTAGGAACAGGATATTAGTCAGTTTTCTAATAACATCAATTCCATATATCCATTCTTAATGATCTGATTCAATTGTTAGCTCAACAAATTTTCCTTTCCAAATTGTCACATCATCTTGCGCAAGGAGAAAATATAGGAGATTATCTCATTTATCAAGGTGAGCAATTGATCATTTATTAATTCTCACCATCCGTCATCCACTAGAACTTTTACCCAAAATGCATGCATAGGGCAACCAACTAAAGGGTCAGCATACGTTTCAAGAATATGAGTACGAACGTACAAGGCCATATTGAAATATCAGGTAATCCCCCGTAAAATTCTTTTAACTCCATTAATAAAACTTTATTTATGCATAACAATATTTTTCTATAACTTTTGAAATTTTTAAAATTTTATTCATACCTAACACTATTTTCTACAAATTTTAAATTGTTACACTCATCTTAAAAAATTTGTTACCTAAAATTCTTTAATTTCTTTTGAACCATAGAAATTTTTCCACTTTTTACACATTAAACTCTCTTACACAATTTAAAATATATATATATATATATATATCTAGCCAAAAATGGCCGAATGGCTGGCCATAGCGCCCTTAAAAGGGTAAAATTGCAATTTTTGCCACATAATTTACCATATGGTAAAAAAATTTGGCAAATTACCAAGATAACACCTCAACATCCCTTTTGGCCCAATCAAATAAAGCCACTTCACTACTTTCTTTGGCAAATTGTGATAAGAATAACACACTTATCCTTTGGCAAAATCTCATCCATCTACCTCATCTTTTCTTCTTTACAATTTAGCCCTTAATCTATTTTTTCTTTACAATTTAGTTTCTAATCAAAATCTATAAATAAGGGAAGAATTTATGCAAATTTCCCATACACACACACAGAGACATCAAAATTTTATCTTCGTTCTCTTAATTAAACAATTAGCTATCTAATCTTTACAAATCCTTAAGCTTTTCCTATGGAACCCTAAACAGGAGCAAAAACCCTAAACTTGAAGAACATTTTATTAAAACTTGAGATTGAAGCTTGAACTCTAACACACACACACACAAAAATAACATTTGTTTAGGGTACCTCACTGTCCCTGCAATACCTTCAAATTTCAAAGCTTCAAAACCTATATTTTCCCTATTAAATCGACTATTATAATATACCATTAGAAACCTCATCAAGTATAGATAATTTTAGAATCAAGAATCACTCAAAAATACGAAGAAAAGTATCCAAAAAGGCTAATGAATTCCAACCTGCCATGGCTGGCGAGAAGTAGGGACAACAGGAGTAGATGTTTTAAAATGGGTATAGATGAAGATCTGACCATTAAATTATCGATCCGAAATTACCATTGGAAAGCTCGTTGAGTTAGAATATTATAGAGAAAAAATGCTCCATTAAACTTATTAGAATATATTCCAAATCTGTTGTGAATCTGACCGCCTGAAAATAGGGTTATAAATTTTAGGTGTTAACTTTATGAATTGTGTTCTTATACAAAATTTGATCTTTAGGCCCTAATTTTAGTATGTTTATGATGAAATCTTAATGGATATAGAGTGGCTAAGTGTATGAGAAAATTTATAATTCTTTGGATTTGAATTGTAAATATAAGGAGTAGATGTCTAAATAAGATGGATTAAATAGAAGAGAATGATATGTTTGGAACAATGAAGTTATGAAAATTGGTTGTTTAAGATAAGAATTTAAAAAGATATGGAATGACTTTGGGGAACAGAATGATCAATAATTGGGTTCACGATTTCTAAGGGTTAATCCGAAAGTTAGTAGGATTTTTTCCTAATTCTTGGATATGGGTATGTTTATTTGATCAAGTTATGAATATCGGCTTTTATATGATTTAGGCGATGAGGAAAAATCAATTGGAATCGCAATCATTATATGCAAGAACTTGAAGTAAGATGATTATGGCTGTCCCTACCTTTGGCTTGGCATATGACTTTGATGATGATTCCTTGGCACTTTGTTGAAAACCTTTGCTAATATCTTGATATTTTGATGAAATCTTGGATAATTTGAACTTGATTCCGCTCCATTTTCTTGTTGAAATTCATGGATTAAAATATCATTAAAGACCATCACATCTTCTTTACTGTTTCCTATTCTTTTAAAAAAAATTTCTCTTGAGCGTGTCCGCGCCTGTTTTTAGGCGCAGCAGTGCCCAAACCAATAGCCAAATATTCCCTTCTTTTTCTTTTTTTACCCTTTTTCATGCTCATATTATCAATTTTATGTGATTCTAAATATTTATTGATGAATTTTTCATGTTGTTTGTTACAAACATTGATTCGATTGATGTTTATTGATGAATTCATCCCATTGTTTGTTGAGATATTGATTCGATTGATTAAATTCTTTGAAAACCCAAATGAACGAATATTATTGGACCTCAAAAATCTCCGACGAGGGAGCTGGGTTAGTCTCACAATTTACATTAAGTTTAGGTATTTCAATTGTTCGGCCTTTAACACGCCATCGGCCGTGTCAATAATGAATATGTTCCTCTTCGAGCAGCCACTCGAGGATGAAATGCTGAGGGATAAGGAACTAATGATAATGAAGTAAAAAAGAAGAAAGATCTACCAAATAACTTGTTCAGCAGTGTCAATATTGAATGCATTATTGTGCTAATTATTGGACCTCATAACATCATCACTTATTGGTTTACTTCTTACTCTGTATGTCCTTAACTATCTTTTCTAAACACAATTTCTTACTGGGTCATTCGAACTTACTGTTTATCTCATCATGTATAGGTAATTGAGTTTGGAAGTTTTGGCAAGGATTTGGAGGTCTTTTTTATTATTAGCTTTCTTGGGCTACTTTGTTTTAGACTTGTTTGTATCTTTAACAATGTTGTGTTTGTAAGTTTGGAATCATATATAATATTTGAAATTTCAGCGTTGGATACAAGTAAAAAATTTGATCTTGGATTACTTAGTGGTCAGCTGCATTGTATTTTGATATTTCAGTTTCGGCCTAGGGACAAATACTCTAGGTTCAAGGCGTTACACCTCAAGTTGAAGGATTAATTATATACTCTACGTAAGCTAGGGAATATTCACTACTGATAAGCCACTGGGGCTATCTTCTGGATTTCTTTACCCGAAGCTTTCAGTGAATTTGTTCTCCAATAAGCACCTATTAACATGCATTAGTGTCACCACACCAATTGCGCATGAGATGGGGTATTCTTTAACTAATTAGAGCATGTATCATTAATACCAGTCTTTTTGAATTTTTGATGCTCTTATCTCAAAAATTTTATGACTCGGAATAATGTTAAAATCATGATCTTAAAACATATTTTATAATGAGCCAACAGTTGGTACATACCATGTCTTGTAGCCCTGTATGACCTTTACGCGCTTTAATCAAATGCATTACATAATTAACAATATAAACAGATAAGATGAAAACGGTCAACAAAAATAAATATATTGATTGAAGAAGATTTGTTTTTACAAAAAGTTTATTAGCCAAATCAATTGGCTTATTAGGCACTACTCTAACAATATTAATATTGTTACTTATCATTACATTTTTTTTTTCATATTCTTTTCTAAAAGCTAAGTAACAACTAGGAGAACAAAAGAATTGAGCTCGAGCTGAACTCGACAAAAAATTTGAGCCGATAAGCTTGTCTCGTTTGCAAAATAGATGAGCTTTAGCTCATCAAACTTATAATTTTTTATTTGAGCTTAAGCTCGCTTATTAGTATCAAGCTTGAGTTCGAGCTCATGAGCTTTTCGAATCGAGTCTTAATGAGCTAGAGCTCACATAACTCATTTTGTAAGGACCCTATAATTCCCTTAATTTAAATCTTAAAACCCCAATAGTTAACTCGTAAATATTTTAAAGCGTTTTGAGAAGAATTTTAATCGGTAATGAATTTTTCGCCGATTTGAGATTTTTCTCGCGAGTAGAAATGCTTTACTATTTTCAAAATTTTATTTCTAACCAAAGAATTTTTGAAATTACAATTTTTTCCCGAAGATGCCCATAACTATATATTTGAACCCCTAGTTTTAAGAATTATTCCCTTAAACGGCCATAAACACTTATAAGCGAAAAAATCGTCTTAAAAATTTTTCTTTTAACCAAAACCATACCATTAATTTTAAAAAATTATATTTTAGCCAAAAAATTTTAGAATTTACAATTTCACCCATTGTTTTAAAAATTTTAAAATATAGCGCCGTTTTTAACGATTTTTATCGCTATTGCCCAAAAGACTTTAAAACGGCGAAATTACTTCGATTTAGCAACCAAAAATATTATTTCAATCAAATATGGGCTAACCCAAAACCAAGCCCTTGGACCCAAGGAATTGCGCCCAATGCTTTGTTATTTATTTTAGCCCATAACTAAGCCCAATTCCTAATTTTTGAAAAAATAAAAAATAAAAATGAAAGGAAAAAATTAGGCTCAGCCGAAACACCTCCCCTAATCCACACTCACTTGTGATAATAAAATATAGACAAGTGGATTGTATCTAGAGACTCAATGAGCTCATGGCTTAGCTCATAAGGGAAACACCATCATGAGCTCCAATAAATGCCCTACCTTGTATTCCACTAACATACATACATGTATATACTTAGAGGAGTATATACAAGGAATAAATTAAAGCACAAAAACACAGAAAAACACTGCATAAACTCAAAAAAAATCGAGAGAGAAGAGAGAAGAAAAAGAAGGGAAAAACATGAGAAAAGGAAGGAAGAAAAAGAGAGAAAAACTGCTACCATTCCTCAATTCTAACTTGCAAAATCTAAAGGAGAGTGGTGTAGTGAACTCATCTAGACTCAAATCTTCAAGCTTGGGTAAGTTTTGATTGAGTTTAGTAAATAGATTTGTTGAAATTCATGAGAACTTAAGGAAACTTGTTTCTATGGTAGGTGATTAGCTGATTAAGGTGGAGTAGCTACTTGAATCCAAGCAAATCACATAAGGTAAAAATCATAACACTCCCCACCTTTATGTTCAATTTTCAGATCATGGTTCCTCTTTCTTGATTCATAAATTGATATGGTTGTTATGAGAGTGCTTGTGTTGGCCTTAATTTGATTGTGGCTTGATGTTATGAGCTATTTGTTTACTCTCATATGATTGATGATTGATGACTGTTGTTGGAGCAAAAATCTATTTTGGACTGAGAGAACCATGGTTTTGAACTTAGGGATATAAGAATGATAGTGGATCATCATTTAGATTTAGTGCTTAGGTGATTTTCCAAAAGATATGAAGCTTTAAAGATCTGGACTGTTCTCCGGTAGAAAGGTAGAGCACTTACCTCATTTTGAAAAATCAAAAACTATACTTCTACTAATCGAAAAATTTCATATAAGGTACCGTTGGAAACCTCTTCGAGTTTAGGTGATGATAGAACCAAGAATCACCCGAAAACACAGAGAGAAATGGTAGAAAAATGAGTTTGAATGAAACCTGCCATTTCGGCTGGGACAGGGGAGGTCTCTACCCTAACCTTAAGTTCAAAAATTCATAACTAGACAACCACATGCCCAAAAAATTCAGACAATATATCATTTGAAATCTTGTTGAGTATAGTTATCATTAGAATCAAGAATCACCCAATTCCATGAAAGAAAAAGCCAAGAAATCCTGTTTAATCCCAACATGCCAGTTTTTCTGGGTAGCAGGGGCTACACTGGAATTGGTTTTAACCCTTTCCCCAACTTCAACTCATTGTAAACCACTCATTTCTCCACCAAATTGAACCAAAAAATATAGGTTAGAAACCTTATTGAGTGTAGATAACAATAGACTCAAGAAATTCTAAGATCCATAAAGAAATCAACCCAGAATATTTGATAAACCTAAACCTGTCCAGTGGATCCGAAGTTTCGGTAGATTCTTGTATCCATTTTAAAATTCATAACTAGAGTTTTACTCATCGGATTTTCAATATAAAACCACCTTTGAAAAGCTTGTCAAGTCTAGATAGTCGTAGAACTAAATTATCAATTTTAACTCATCAAAATGTATTCCTAAGATGGTTTGCAAAATTACTGCCGTATAGAATTTTCTCAAAACTTGCATTTTGGTGTTTTCGTAAAACAATCTTTAAAAATCATCTTCTAAGCCCCTTAAATTTTATATGATGATCCAATTAGAATTCTTATGCCCATATCCACATTCATTGATTTTCGTGCCTCATTTATTCAAATTCAACGTTGATTTGTTTGACATTTTTTGAATGCTCCACAAATGAAAAACCTAAATGCATGAATGTTGGGCCCCGAGAACCTCAAGGGGGATTTGGTTGGGTGTTACGGCATGTCGACCTAACCTTTGAGACTTCTCTAACGTTGAGGTAGCTAAGAGGGAACTTGGAGGTAGGTTTCCAAATAGTTATGCTCGGCACGCGGTCAACCGTGCCTAATGTTTAATGGCTTACCTCGGGCGGCCACCCGAGAGGCAAATGGAGGAATAAGGTTGATAATGTTTGAAGATATAAGGGTGACAGATCTACCAAATATTTGTTTCAGCCTTATATGATATTTTTTTTTTACATTCATAGTATATCTTGATTTTCTGAGCTCACAGCTACATTAAATTATCCACTTTGAAATGAATGTCACCGTTTAGCTTGATATCTACTATTAACTCCTTGAGCACTGTCCCTTGAATTCCCGTTATGATTTTTACTAAGTCTCTCGACTTATGTTAAATCTCTTTAAAATTTGTAGATGAATAGTTCAGAATTAAGATTGTGTTTTCCTATTTTATTCGTGGTGGATGACCACAAGAGACGCCATAATATCGAATTCTCCGTCCACGTCCACTTCGTCATATCAAGAGCTCCGGGAGGGTGGTATTTTTCTACTAAGACTTACACGTATGGTGAGGCCGTGACCTATATTACTGCGGAACCTCTAGACTAGTTTTTCTTTTATTTTATTTTGGTTCATTATGTCATAAACTTCACCTTGTAACTAGTGTGTATAAGAATGTAAATTATGGGAGGAGGTAAGTACTGAATTTAGTATCCTGTAAATGATGTAAATTACGGAGTGTTTGCAAGTTAGGATTACTACTTAGAAGTTTGTATTTGATGTAAATTATGGTTTAAGAGGTTTATGAAGTTTATGTTTGGTATTATCAATTGTTCTTACTCCCGTAAATTACTATAGCATCGCTCGAATATTACGATAAACGTTAAACAAATGATGAAACTAAGTTCTATTAAAAATCCCGGAAGATTTTCATGGAAAAATTAAAAAATAAATTTTATTGGAATAATCAAAAATGAGTTTATTGGATTTTTTTTAATTAAGTTTAGTTGAGATATTCAAATATGAATTTCATGGGAATATTTAAAATGAGTTTCATAAGAGTGAATATATTTAAGGGAAATTAGATTTTCCATATTTAATGTGTTCATGTTGATTTTAATACAAAAATACTTATTATCGATTGTGAGTAACGTCCCGAAAACTAGGGCGGAGGTGCACTAGGACCCTGGGGCGTTACAGGTAGTATCAGAGCCTAGGATAAGAAATCAATAAGGATTTAGAGTGTAGTATTTTACCTTTTACTTCTGTCTAGCATTTTACCTTTAATTCTTCTCGATTATTTTTCGTGCGTTTAGCTTTTACTAACTCCGATTATTCGTAATCATGACTAGGAATGGATAAGGGCAAAGGAAAAATTGTGGGAGCTTCCAACTCCTATTCTTCTTCGGAGTCTAGTGATAACGATATTAACTGGAGAGAAGATGAAGAAACCTTGAATAGACCCCCAAAGAAAAGGATGGCGGCACGACAATATAAATAGATGTGGAGAGATCGAGTGGCGGCCCAGAGAGAACGAGCTGCAGCACAGAGATGCTCTTCTCCACTTCGAGCATCCGATGAAGATTTGGATTGCGCCCAGTTATTATGGGAGATAGGCGATGAAACCATGTTGGACATTGAGATCCCAGAGCAAGTAAATGAAGTGATACCAGAGATAGAATTTCGAGATATTGAGATTGAGGAGGCAAGCTTGAATAGGAACATGGGGGGTGGAGGAAATAATAACAATAACCACGGGATTGACGAGGGTGCTAACGGTAACGTCAATGGTAACAACAATGATGAGGAAGAAGAACCTGAGGAGGATCCAGAGGAGGATCCAAGTGAATAGGGAGACCAGAAGAAGGAACAAGACGAGTACTTGGATACATATGTGTAGTAATGTACTGGTTTTTAGTTAGTACCTGGGAAATAGCACTAGCTAAATATCTATCGCTCGGACAAGTTTGTATTAGTTCTTCGCCATCTTAATTTTGGTAATCGAAAGATGGTTATGTATGATACTAATGTACATTATAAATGATAATATAAATAAAATAGAGTTTGATATAAAAACTATGAATATCCTACATGTGTTATTATTTAATTTCTTGTGAATACAATTAATATATTGATTATGTTAATAAATTTTCCACCAACAATTTCAGAAAATGGCATCTAATGGAAATACTTCAGCAACAAATGTACCTCTACGTAAACGAGGACGACCAAGACGAGTTCTATTTGAAGAGCCTCCAACCCCTAATAATATTAAAAATGAAATACGACCCCCTAGACCTCAGGAGCGCGTCCTACCTGTCCAAAATGAACCCCTACAAGTACCGGCAGCCGATCAACTTCTTAATCTACTTCGACAAGCCCTTAATCAAGGACCACAACAATGAGCTCCGGACCGTGAACGAGATAATAATGCAGAAGATAAGCAACTTGCACGATTTTTAGGATTCAACCCTCCAAGATTTAAAGACGAACCCCATGACCAAAAAGTCGAATTTTAGCTTATGAAAATTGAAAAGATCTTCGAGAGGTTGAAATATCCCGACCACCAGAAGGTAGAATATGCGACATTCTTACTCGAAGAAGCTGCGAGTCAGTGGTGGAGAGTTTTGGAACGCAAATGGGAAAGAGAAGAAGTTGAAGGCACTTGGGAAGAATTTCGGAATGAGTTCTTGAAGAAATATATTCCCCAGTCGGTGAAAGATCGAAGAGAAAGAGAATTCATGCATCTCATACAAGGAACTCTTTTTGTAACACAGTATGAGACTGAGTATAATCGACTAGTACAGTATGCCCCGCATGTTCTAGTCGATGAGGAACGAAGAAGAAAAAGATTCGTAGAGGGATTGAGGCTTGATTTGAGGCGGTCATTTGCAATTGGCTGCCTCTCAACATATGGAAAAGCTGTTGAAATGACTTTAAATTTAGAAGGAGAATTCCAAGAAATACGAAAAATTGAAGAGAAGAGAAAGGGAAAATGGTCAGTAAGAGTGGACCAGGGCCAAAATAAGCAAAATTTTTCAAACAAGCAGCGAAAGACTGGACTTCGACTCCCAACACAGATAAAGGGAAAGCTCCTATGGCTGCGGAAAAACCCAAATATGGGTTTTGTGGAGGCACTTCCCACACTGAGGATCAGTGTTGGAAGAAACAAGGAAAATGTTTAATCTGTGGAAGCTCGCAGCACATAATTAAAGACTGTCCCAAGAACCGTTTCAAATCGGGAGCCTGAACAAAGAACCAGCAACAAGATTCTACTGGACGCCCTCAAATTAAAGCCCGGGCTTATGCACTGACTGGCGAGGAGGGAGTTGACCCAAACCAAGTGGTCGAAGGTATAGTATTAATTCAGTAATTTATTCGTAAAATTTTATTTGACCTGGGTGCAACACACTCGTTTATTTCAATCGAATGTGCAAAGAAGTTGGGTCTAACTCCAGAATATATGAAAACTTCATAGGAAGTTCACCCTCCGGTCAGAGGGTATTACGAGAGTGGTATTAAATACCCTCACTGTCCTATAACCTTAGATAATCAGGAGTTTGTGGCAAACCGTTATATCTATGTGTTAATCATTTGATTCTAACGCGGTAACGTAGGCTTGAATGCATTGTCTGAGTTGAGTAATGAATTATGACTGGTGACTTTAGCAGGAAAAATGATGAAGACATGGAAAACGTTCATTCTTATGACCGTATTGAGATAGGATGAGTCAACTTGAAAATTCAGAAGCTTCTCTTACCTATAAGGGAACTTAAGTCTAGAAATATATTTAGGTATATGACTTTATCAGAAACAAAAGGTACTAAGAGCTGATAGCTATGAATGGATTAGCCTAAGATTGACGATAGTAAGATTATAAAGTCATGTCTCGTACCTAAGGAAACTAGGATAATCGATAATAGATATTGATATGAATACTCGATATTTGATAAATAATTCTATAGGACACGTGCCTTAGTCAGAAAAAGAAGAAGAATGAACCTTACATGAATAAGTTGGATTGAACTGTTTTGAGTAAGAGATGGTGTGCCGAAAGTGATACCCGAATCACTCATACACTATAACACACCTCGACATGCCTATCTAAACAACTTTACGAATATAGAATAACCTACTTGAATTCTAGATTACCAGGTCTGAGAAAGATTTAGAAACAATCAGATAACAAGTTAGGATATTTAGCGAAATCAGAGAGTAGAAGAGGCGACTTGGGAACGAGAGGACGAGATGCGAGAGAAATATCCGCACCTCTTTGAATAAAGTATGAATCTGGGGACCAGATTCTTTTAAGGGGGGGAGAGTGTAAGGACCCTATAATTCCCTTAATTTAAATCTTAAAATCCTAATAGTTAACTCGTAAATATTTTAAAGCATTTTGAGAAGAATTTTAATCGGTAATGAATTTTTCTCTGATTTGAGATTTTTCTCGCAAGTAGAAATGCTTTACTATTTTCAAAATTTTATTTCCAACCAAATAATTTTTGAAATTACAATTTTTTCCCAAAGATACCCATAACCATATATTTGAACCCCTGGTTTTAAGAATTATTCCCTTAAACGGCCATAAACTCTTATAAGCGAAAAACTCGTCTTAAAAATTTTTCTTTTAATCAAAACTTACCAAAACCATACCATTAATTTCAAAAAATTATATTTTAGCCCAAAAGATTTTAGAATTTATAATTTCACCCATTCTTTCAAAAATTTTAAAATATAGCGTCGTTTTCAACGATTTTTATCGCTATTGCCCAAAAGACTTTAAAACGGCGAAATTACTTCGATTTAGCAACCAAAAATATTATTTCAATCAAATATGGGCTAAATATAATATTTTTAACCCAAAACCAAGCCCTTGGACCCAAGAAATTGAGCCCAATGCTTTGTTATTTATTTTAGCCCACAACTAAGCTCAATTCCTAATTTTTGAAAAAATAAAAAATAAAAATGAAAGGAAAAAATTAGGCTCAGCCGAAACACCCCCCCTAATCCACACTCACATGTGACAATAAAATATAGACAAGTGGATTTTATCTAGAGACTCAATGAGCTCATGGCTTAGCTCATAAGGGAAACACCATCATGAGCTCCAATAAATGCCCTACCTTGTATTTTACTAACATACATACATGTATATACTTTGGGGAGTATATACAAAGAATAAATTAAAGCACAAAAACACAAAAAAAATACTGCATAAACTCAGAAAAAATCGAGAGAGAAGAGAGAAGAAAAAGAAGGGAAAAACGTGAGAAAAGGAAGGAAGAAAAAGAGAGAAAAACTCCTACCATTCCTCAATTCTAACTTACAAAATCTAAAGGAGAGTGATGTAGTGAACTCATCTAGACTCAAATCTTCAAGCTTGGGTAAGTTTTGATTGAGTTTAGTAAGTAGATTTGTTGAAATTCATGAGAACTTAAGGAAACTTGTTTCTATGGTAGGTGATTAGTTGATTAAGGTGGAGTAGCTACTTGAATCCAAGCAAAACCATCACACAAGGTAAAAATCATAACACTTCCCACCTTTATGTTCAATTTTCAGATCATGGTTCCTCTTTCTTGATTCATAAATTGATATGGTTGTTATGAGAGTGCTTGTGTTGGCCTTAATTTGATTGTGACTTGATGTTATGAGCTATTTGTTTACTCTCATATGATTGATGATTGATGATTTTTGTTGGAGCAAAAATCTGATTTGGACTAAGAGAACCATGGTTTTGACCTTAGGGATATAATAATGATAGTGGATCATCATGAAGATTTAGTGGTTAGGTGATTTTCCAAAAGATATGAAGCTTTAAAGATCTGGACTATTCTCGGGTAGAAAGGTAGAGCACTTATATCATTTTGAAAAATCGAAAACTATACTTCTACTAATTGAAAATTTTCAATTAAGGTACCGTTGGAAACTTCTTCGAGTCTAGGTGATGATAGAATCAAGAATCACCCAAAAACACAGATGGAAGCAGTAGAAAAATGAGTTTGAATGAAACTTGCCATTTCGGCTGGGACAGGGGAGGTCTCTACCCTAACCTTAAGTTCAAAATTTCATAACTTGACAACCACATGCCCAAAAAATCCACACAATATACAATTTGAAACCTTATTGAGTTTAGTTATCATTAGAATCAAGAATCACCCAATTTCATGAAATAAAAAGCCCAAAAACCCCGTTTAATCCCAACATGCCAGTTTTTCCGGGTAGCAGGGGCTACATTGGAATTGGTTTTAACTCTTTCCCCAATTTCAACTCATTGTAAACCACTCATTTCTCTACCAAATTGAACCTAAAAATATAGGTTAGAAACCTTATTGAGTGCAGATAACAATAGGCTCAAGAAATTCTAAGATCCATAAAGGAATCAACCCAGAATATTTGATGAACCTAAACCTGTCCAGTTGATCCGAAGTTTCGGCAGATTCTTGTATCCACTTTAAAAATTCATAACTAGAGTTTCACTTGTCGGATTTTCAATATAAAACCACCTTTGAAAAGCTTATCGAGTCTAGATAGTCGTAGAACTAAATTGCCAATTTTAACTCATCAAAATGTATTCCTAAGATGGTTTGTGAAATTACTGCCGTATAGAATTTTCTCAAAACTTGCATTTTTGGTGTTTTCGTAAAACAATCTTTAAAAATCATCTCCTAAGCCCCTTAAATTTTATATGATGATCTAATTAGAATTCTTATGCCCATATCCGCATTTCTTGATTTTCATGCCTCATTTATTCGAATTCAACGTTGATTTGTTTGACATTTTTTGAATGCTCCACAAATGAAAAACCTAAATGCATGAATGTTGGGCCTCGAGAACCTCAAGGGCGATTTGGTTGGGCGTTACGGCACGTCGACCTAACTCTTGAGACTTCTCTAATGATGAGGTAGCTAGGAGGGAACTTGGAGGTAGGTTTCCGAATAGTTATGCTCGGCACGCGGTTGACCGTCCCTAATGTTTAATGGCTTATCTCGAGCGGCCACCCGAGAGGCAAATAGAGGAATAAGGTTGATAATGTTTGAAGATATAAGGGTGACAGATCTACCAATATTTGTTTCAGCCTTATATGATATTTTTTTTTTACATTCATAGTATATCTTGATTTTCCGAGCTCACAGCTATATTAAATTATCCACTTGGAAATGAATGTCACTGTTTAGCTTGATATCTATTATTAACTCCTTGAGCACTGTCCCTTGAATTCCCGTTATGATTTTTACTAAGTCTCGCGACTTACGTTAAATCTCTTTAAAATTTGTAGATGAGTAGTTCAGAATTAAGATTGTGTTTTCCTATTTTATTCGTGGTAGATGACCACGAGAGACGCCGTAGTATCGTATTCTCCGTCCACGTCCACTTCGTCATATCAAGAGCTCCGGGAGGGTGGTATCTTTCTACTAACGCTTACACGTATGGTGAGACCGTCACCTATATTACCGCGGAACCTCTAGACTAGTTTTTCTTTTATTTTATTTTGGTCTGTTATGTCATAAACTTCACCTTGTAACTAGTGTGTATGAGAATGTAAATTATGGGATGAGGTAAGTACTGAATTTAGTATCCTGTAAATGATGTAAATTACGAAGTGTTTGTAAGTTAGGATTAGTACTTAGAAGTTTGTATTTGATGTAAATTATGGTTTAAGAGGTTTATGAAGTTTATGTTTGGTATTATCAATTGTTCTTACTCCCGTAAATTACCATAGCATCGCTCGAATATTACGATAAACTTTAAACAAATGATGAAACTAAGTTCTATTAAAAATCCCGGAAGTTTTTCATGGAAAAATTAAAAAATAAATTTTATTGGAATAATAAAAAATGAGTTTATTGGATTTTTTTAATTAAGTTTAGTTGAGATATTCAAATATGAATTTCATGGGAATATTTAAAATGAGTTTCATAAGAGTGAATATATTTAAGGGAAATTAGATTTTCCATATTTAATGTGTTCATGTTAATTTTAATACAAAAATACTTATTATCGATTGTGCGTAACGCCCCGTAAACTAGGGCAGAGGTGCACTAGGACCCCGGGGCGCTACACATTTAAATATTTAACTTAATTTTAAAAATTAATTTTTTTTTCTAGAATTTAAGAGATTTATAAATTATAGAATACATGTAAATTACATCAAAGTTTAGGAAAATATTTTTCGAAGTTCTTATTAAAATTAAAATCATGATTGATGCAATTTAAAAACAATAAATGAAGTTATATTAAATAATTGCTTCAATAACAACATTCCTTAATAAAATATTATTTTAGCCTCAAAATTAATTACTGAAATTTCTGGAATAAAAAATAATGAAGTGCATCTTTTGGATTAGACAAGATGTGATGGAGGAGTACAAAAGTTTATCTAAATAATTTTTAGTAATTCTCTTAGACAAAATTTAAGACGTCATAAAAAGAATTATGTCTTAACATACTTTTGTGTATGTTAAATTATTAATAGTTTAATCCTAAAATTATTGATAATAAAGTCAACATTAATTAAATAAGAGAAAAGCTCTCGTTTGGTTTAACAAACAAAAGATTTTAGATTTATTTAACTGGATTGTGAAGAGAATATTTCAAGTATTTTAATTGTTGTAAAATTTTAGAGTAAAAGTTAAAATATTTCATAAGAAGTTTCATCAATATCAGTAAAGAAAAACATTTTCCGTGACTCTCTTTGTTAAAAGAAATTTTGTTATCTTAAATTCATCTCTAAATTATATAATTAAATTTGAAGTATAAAATTTGTCTAACTAGCACAACTCATGAGTCTAGAATAACAAAGTTTATCATATAATAGTTAATCCTTTTATAACTCCATTGAAAATTGAAAGCAAATAATTTTACATTTAATCAACATATTTTTGTGAAATGATTTGACTACAATTTTTTTCATTTTTCTTGAAGTCCATTAGGGTTTTTTCCCCCTAAAAATTATAGTTAGTAATTTGTAAATTTTATACATTAATTAATAATTAATATATAAATGAAGGCTGAAGAAATGAATTATAATTTGAAAATTACTTCAATATGTAGTATATGATTATTATATTTAAATTTGCGTTTATATATATATATATATTATATAGACTGGCCGAAGTGAGCTAGCGACCTAATATATTAGAGCTACAGCTTGGATCGAGTTGAGCTCTGACTTCTCAAGTTGAGCCGGTTTTTCTTTTTTTCTTTTTTTTTTTTTTTTTTTTTTTTTTTTTTTTTTTTTTGAGAATTGGGGGAATTTTTATTAATCAAGAAAAAAGATCATTACAAATGAAAGCATCAAAAGGTGGAAAGAGCAAACAGATGAGAGAAAACTAAACATGAGTATGGGAACTAATATCAAACTCAGAAGAGGATAGTAGTACCCCTACTGCACTGACTTCACTCAGATAATTACAAGCAAAACTAAAAGTATCCCACGACATCGAACTATTAAGGGAGCGAAGTCTACTATTTCTGTTGTGCCACAATTTCCAACAAATTGTCTTGAAAAGCGCAAAATCCCAGCATCCATTTTGTCCCAAATAATCCTAAGCCATTAGAATGAGGTTGTATTGGCTTCAAAAGCAATGAAATCAATTAGTGCCCACATTTGTTGTGCAGTATTACATTGTATAATCACGTGAGCAATGTCTTCTTTCACATGACCACAAAAAGGACAGGCTGCAGAGACTGCAACCTTCCGATGAGATAAAGCGAGGTTTGTTGGTAGAATGCCCCAAGCAAGCCCCCAAAGGAAAGTACGGGTCTTATTCTGAAGCTTTGTCTCCCAAATGAATCACCAATTTGTAACAGAAGTCCCGCTGGTACCTTCACCATTGTCGATCGTCGTATTTGCTTCGTGCATAGTGTGATAACAGCTCCTAATAGTGAACCGACCATGCAAAGTCTTTTACTAGTATGCCTCATCCTCAGAAATATTAGGGTTAAGCTGCATTTGTAAAATCCTCTCCACATCGATAGGCCAGAAAAGCTCCCAAATCCGTGTAACATTCAAAGAGTGCGTCTTCGAATCAATCAGATCACATACTTTCAAATGAGAAGTTCCTTCAGTTAGTCTGGTGATTACCTTCCCCGTTCTATCCATGAGTCAATGGCAGACCACAAAAGCTACTCTATTCCCATTTCTGATTTTCTAATAAAGCCCCAATTGGAGGCAGTTTTTGGCCTTTACCAGGCTTTGCCACGTTGCGCTTGAATAAAAACCTTTCTTAGACTTTAAAAAAGTCCCTTTTAGACAGTAGCATGCTTCAAAGACTTTGCTCACCAACAAGGCAGGGTTTGTGAGGAGCCTCCACCCTTATTTAGCCAGTAAAGCGAAGTTAAAATTCTTCAAGTCTCTGAAACCCATGCCTCCGTACTTCTTCAGACTACATAAAATTTCCCATTGCTTCCAAGCAATCTTTCTGTCCACAGTATCTCCCCACCAATACCATTTAACAATCCTTTCAAACTCCTCAAGGAGTGTCTTGGGAAGTAAGAAAACACTCAATGCATAGAACGGTACACATTGGAGAATCGATTTGATAAAAGTCTCCCGTCCAGCCATAGAAAGATGTCATTCACTCCATCTGTGCATCTTATTCCACATCCTCTCACTCAAATAGCTAAAAAGAATCCGTTTGTTCCTTCCAATTTCAACTAGAACTCCCAGATAGGCAGCATACCTTTCAACTTCTTGGAAACTGAGAGTATCAATCACTCACCTTCAAATTTCATGTTCTAAACTTTGACTAAGTACCACGTTGGATGTTGTTTGGTTAATGCTTTGCCCAAAGGCCAATCCATAGCCTTGGAGAACTATCTTAATAGCTTCAATCAAAAACTTGGTAGCTTCATAAAAGATAAAGGTATCATCTGCAAGAAATAAATTTGAGATTTGAGGGGCACCTTGAGAAATAGAAATTCCCATAAGATTACCGCTCTCCTCTTCCTAAGATATTAGAGAAATGAGAGCCTCTGCAACAAACAACAATAAGTAGGGTGATAAAAGATCCCTTTGATGGAACCTTGCTTAGGCGCCAAGAAATAAAAAACATAACCATTAACACTAAAGGAGTAAGACACAGAAGTGACACAGAGCATGGCTATAGTCAATAAGCTTTACTCATGTTGAGCTTTACCGCGATGTAGCTTTTCTTCCTACGGGTTTTATACTCGATGTATTGGTTTATTTCAAAGGCTAATAGAGTGTTGCCACTGATCGGGCGATTTAAGACAAAAGCAGATTGGGTAGGGGATATGAGGGGATTTAGGTGTAGCTTTAGGCAGTTTGCAATCATCTTGGAACCTAGTTTGTAGCAGACGTTACTTAGACTAATGGGTCTGAATTGATAAATCTCTTGTGGGTTGCGGTCTTAGGTATAAGTGCAATGTTTGTATGGTTTGCTGCTTTAGGTAAGATGCAAAACTGACATCATTGAGAAACCCCCTATGAAAATAGCCTAAACTCGTTTTCCCTTAAGGAACGACCCCTGAAAGATGCGAAAAAGTAGTCGTTTTGCCTTAATAGAAAAGTTTGAAAATGAGACCACACAAAAGCCATTTTCTTCTTTCACAATTGATGAAAATAAAGAAATTTCAATCTTGGAGGAGTTTCTTCAGGTTAGCAAAGGAAAGACAGAAGAAAATTTAAAACAAACTCAGTGATCTCATTCCTGACAATATGCCAAAATTTTTGGTAAAACATAGCAGGCATACCATCGGGACCAGGGACTTCGTAGGGTACATTTGTTTCAAAGCAACTTTTACCTCATCCAATGTATAAAGCCAAAGCAAACTCTCATTCATCTCCACAATAACTCGTGGCTGGATTGAATTTAGCACATCATTTAAAGTCTCTTCATTAAGGCTATCTGAGGCAAAGATCTCCAAAAAATATATAGAGATAATTCTCTCGATCTCCTCCAACTTTTCATGCCAAGTACCATCTCGATCCTTCAAGCCACTAGTAGTATTAATACGCTTATGAGTGGCAGCTTTCCTATGAAAATATCTGGTATTCCTGTCCCTCTCGTAAAGCCATTGAATGCGTCACTGTTGCTTCCAATAAATTTTCTCACTACTATACAAATGCTCCAATTCCTAGACAAGGTCCTTAGTTCTCGCCTGGCTTGTGGAAGTTTGCAACCCCACAGCGAAAGTGTGGATTTGCTCCTTCAATTTTCTGATCCTCCTACCAATAAGACCGAATTCAATACCATACCATAATCTCATGCTCTTACAACATACACCCAATTTATCAACCAAATTAGTTGTTCTTTGAGATTTGATCCTGGTTCATATCTCTCGAACTATCTCTTTGCAGTGAGGTGTTTGAGACCAGCAAGATTCAAACCTCATTAGTCTTGATCAGTTACCCAAATATTGTTCTTGTTGTCCATTAAGATGCAGGATTATCAGGGCATGGTCCGATCGCACAAAAGAGAGATGCTCCACAACACACGCAAAAAATAAATGCATCCAATCACCCGATGTGTAGACACAGTCTAAACGCTCCAGCACAGTATAAGGACCAAGTCTTCTGCTCATCCAATCATACGGACAAGCAATGCAGTTAATCTCTGTCAAACCACAATCATCCAGAGCTTCATGAAACATAGATAATAGATACGGTTGAGGGGGTGCTCCCTGGAGCTTGTCCAACTCTCGAAGTATAGCATCGAAATCTCCACCAACAACCCAGGGCATATCACCCACAGCACTAAGTCGACCTAAAAGGTTTCGACTTTGGTTTTTATCTACTGATGATAGAAAGCCATAAAATCCCATGAGGTGCCAAGGTGTAAAGCAATCCAGCAGTAAAACGTCAACATCCACATGGTTATTCGAAAAGATCTTAAGGTTCATGATAATTCCATAACACTGCTATATTTTCGTATTATTTAGTTATGGAATTATCCAATTTTCGCTATAATTTGGACTAACAAAGTATTCAAGTGTATAAAATACAGAAAATTTATAAACAAACATGAAAGAAAGAAAAGAAAGTGAAAGAGTACCTTTGATGTTGGTGCGACTGCACCTAACTTTCCTCCGTGGAGGCGCCAAAGACAAAAAACAAAATTCTAAACATAATGTTGAGCGCGACCACGCCCAAATTTTCCTATGGATGTAGAGGAACTAGAAGCCAAGAAAGAAATTTACATTGACAAGCGTGATCGTGCCCATTTTCCTCCTCGAACGTGCCCAAGGCAGAAGCAGTGAAGATGTTTACACCAATGGGCACGACCGCACCCATTTTCCTTCGCGGACGCGCTCTTTAATTTCAAAGTCTATACCAAAAAGGAGTTCAGAGCAATCCTAAGGCCATTCGAACTCTCTATTTAAATCCAATTCTTTACTCTAAATCCCTAGTGGACTCTAACTGATAACACTTGAAGAATTTTAAAGAGAGAAGAAGACCTCAACTTCATGGCATGATTCAAGCACTATTTATAGGATTATTTTCTCTCATTTTGATCATCTTGGAGAATTCTGAAGACTTACTCAAAAGGAAGCATTCGAGATCATCACATTTTTTGTATCTTAGTATTTCGTTTTTTACTTTATTTTCTTGTTTGATGTTCATATTCATTAACATGAATATGAACTAATTTCCTTTTTCTAGGATTATGTACGAACCGATTTTCATAGATTAATTCCAAGTTGATATTTTTCTTTTTATTTATCATTAATTCTTGATTACTTCTTTTATTACAGTGTTTGTCTTAATTTGATTGTTTGGCCAACAGTCTAATTAAATTTTCTAAACTCTAAAGAGTCTCGGAAGGGATATTTAGAGTAGGTTATCGATAAAAGAACTTAAGTTCGATTTATTTGCATAATTGAATAAATTGATTCATGTGAGATAGGAATATACTTACATTCCTTAAGTAGCTTATTGAGTGGTCTTGAATTAACTACTAATTAGTGTAATTTGTATAGGAATATATTAAATTAACTAATTAGGAGTTTTGATGACAAGTCACCCGAAAGGACTATGGAGTTGCTTTCGACTTAAAGCTAATAATCATAATTAATCGAGAAATTCTTGAAAAATATTAATAGAATTGATCGATGTTAAAAGGGGGTTATATAATGCTAAAGTCGTTTAATTATTAAATTTCTTCTAAAAGTTTTCTTAAAAAATTACATTCTCAAAACTCTTTTATTGAAACTCTTTTTTTCAACATAAATTAATTTCGTTCTAGTCAATTTTCACTTTTGCAAAAATCAGTTGAATTTACACCGATTTCTCGTGGGAACGACATTCTACTTACTCTTTATTACTTGTCGTGATACGTACACTTGCATATGGGTTTTGCCCAACAGTTCACCACAACATCCTTTTTCCACAATAACACTAAACCCCCAGAAAAGCCTAAACAGTCGACATTTATTCCCAAAAAAAAAAGAGAGAGAGAGAAACACTACTTCAAAAAATCAATCCTATCACTATGGCACTTTGTCTCGAAAAGAAAAATAACATTAGGGTTATAACATCGAAGAATATCTCTGAGCAACTGAACCGTCAAAAGCACGCCAAGCCCCAGACAGTTCCATAATAAGCACGTCATGGCTATCAGCAGGGTCACCCCATGACCTCCACCGACAAAGTAGTATCAACATTCAACAGACTAAGAGCAATTCACTTTCCAATATGAATATCCTTATAATCCAAATCTCCCTTTGATCTAACCTTACAATAATACCCCAAGATCTGAATGTGTTTACTACCCAACTGACAAAACTCAATAGATGCACTGCATTGTTTATCGAGTTGAAGCAAGACTCATGGTTGGGTGTTGGGATTATGGTTTTCTTGATCAGGAATGAGGGGAGTGGAGTTTTGGGAGGTAGGGCTAGGTATAGGTAAGGGTTGAATGGTGGTGTTAGTGTTGGGGAATCTAGGTGCGTGAGGTGGTGAGTGGGTACGTTGACGTAGGTGGGAATTACTAGATATTGTGAGGGACGAGGCCATGTGACTAGGGGCAAGTTGATGAGGTGGACTAGAGGCGTATGGCAATATACAAGAGTGGCGACAAGGTTCGTCGGCTTGTGGGGTATGGGTGACTTTTTAAGAGGGGGTTGTGGTTGCATGGATTCTATGAGCCAGAGGGTGATTTGTGGTAATATTGATACTAAAGATCCCTGCACTGTAGATAGAGTTAGTCTTAGGGTGTTGGGTTATATAGGTGTAGATAGGTGAGGCTAGCAAAAAAGCAACTGACTTCATGCTTGTGTCCAATTCTTTGCTAGTGTTCTAATTAGCTACTAACCATAGGCCATAGTCGAATGAGTCACCTGGATCTTGAAAATTACCCTCATACCTCTTCGGGCAATGTTTCTCTAAATGTCCAATGACCCCACAGATAGTAGAAAATCGAAAGGCACTCGTACTCAAACTTAACCCAACTAGCATATATGTGTGATGTGCGAATTTGAAAATCCCTTTGCAAATGGCCAAAGGCATCGAGTCTGATCTTTATGCATATAATCTGACCCGTCCCACCGAAATGCACCAGTAACATCTCAATAAATTCTCCAACCTTATTCTTGATGTACTGTGCAACTTTTGTTTTTCATATATGTCAGAGAGAGGTTACGAATGCACACCACAATATCAATCTGGTTAAGAGTAATAGTCAATGGGTCATCGCCGTCATGAATTTCATGTAAAACTAGAACTAATTATCTATCAGCCATGAAAAGCCAAAGAGTACACTTGCGCTGACACAATTCTTCCAACCACCATGTACGAATCACACTGTTGTACCACCCTAATAGTTTTGTTCGGCAGTATGAACTCCTCCTTTCAGCCTCTATTAAGACGAGTTTTTCCTCTAAAGATCCACCACCTGCTCCATTCAGTCCATCACAAGTAATTGAGGAGACAAAATGAGAGATAGAAACCTGGGGCGGAAAAAAAACAAACAAACAAGAACACAAAGAGAGGCGCGAAGAGACCAAATGAGAAAAAGAAGAAAACAATAAGACAAAGGAAAGTAGATGCACAGAAAGAACGAAAGAGTAGAAGAAAATTATGATGTCACCAGATGTGCATGCATATGCGGATGCATGCAACAACTAAGGTTAAGGTATTACTATGGCACAGGTGTGGCGAGGGTGGGAAAGAAAGGCCGCGGCTTGTAATCCTCAAGACTGAGTAAACACCCATGATAGCATCGTCTGAACAACATTAGGAGGGTCACAAAACTCCAACAAGGAAGGAGACGAAGGGATGGAGGCGCAGAGATTAGGGCAAGGGTTAGGGTTTGGTTTAACTCTACAAGAGAGAAAAGGCTCTGCATGGGAGAAAAAATTCATTCTTATTTTTTTCAGTTGAGCCGGTTTATCTTGCAATCCTAATCATTATACTATGGTGAAAGTTTTCTGCTTTTGTTGATCCTAATCATTATACTATAGTAAAAATTTTCTACTTTTGTTAATATATATAGGGTTATGACAATGATATAAATTTGTTGTTATCCTCACTATTGGAGTTACTAATGAGACGAACATATCTATCATATTTATTATTGTTAACGCCATTATTATAAATCCGAAAACAACTGTAGAGATGAAAAATAAACAAGAATAAAATTAATAAATTTTTCACAAATCCTTATCAAACATTATTTGGGCTTGAACTCCCGCACATTGGAAAGATTTTAAGTTCAAAATACCGGAGTTTTAATGGGACATCGAAACCGTCGAACTAACTTCATCTCCCATTTATTTTGATGCTTCTTTGAACTCTAACCGAACATGAACAGAACTACCTAAATCAATCCATTTTTTCATTTGTTTGATGCAATGATTTCATTTTTTGAAAAATAAAAAATCACAAAAATTTATGGTGAATAAATTTAGATTATTTTACAGTGATGACATTGAATTGAATAAATAAAGCATATTCCTTGAAAATTGGACAATAAATTCTAGGGATAATTACCTCAACACACCTTGAAGTTTACTATAATTATCAAAATATCCCCTAATAGTTGGATAATTATCATTACACCCTCTGAAGTTTAAATAGTTACTATTACACTCCATGAAAATTGTAAACATTACAAGTTAGGAGTGCCAGTTCGTGCATGTCAAGTGGATTCGTGTCAGATTTTTTTAAAAAAAATCGAAGGGGGTTAAGGCCGGACCTCTGACCCATAGATAAAAACAAAAGGATTAGCATTAGATATTTTTTTTTGTAACTATTTATTGTGATTAACGCTAGGATTATTTTGCCAACTTAAAATTGTATGCTTGTTACTTCTTACTTTAATTTATAATACAACATTACAATTATTTTAAAATTAGTAAGAATTATGTTGTATATATTATGCATGACAATAGTGTTTTTCATAACAAGTCAATATAATTACAAAAATTATTTTTGTAATTAATGTTTTATCTTTTATGACAATTGATATAACTTTATAATATTTATATAGTTTTGTAATTTTTTTTCTTCATTTTTTATGTATACTAAATCAAGATAATTTGAGAGAAACTATTTTGGATACTTAAGTTGTAGTAATTGAAATTGATCCCTCCAAAATTTGTGAGTATATAAACTGTATGATGTTATTGTTAGGTACATACAACATAGAAAAGAAATAATAATTGATTTATTTTATTCAAAATAGATTTATTTAAGTTTGTTCCATATATAATAAAATCTAAAGAAGAGAAATTTTTAGAAATAAATAGTTTAAAGTGTTTTAAACACATATCTAATATTTTTATTGTGGGTTGTGGCAAAATTTAAATAAAGATGTCATATAATATTATTAAAATTAGTTTCTACTACATTGTTTGCTAAAATGTTCAAATTATTATTTGGATATAATACTTCTTTATTTATTTGACTCCTGAACGAAGAATAGGGTAAAATTAGTTAAATTTTTAGAATTTAAATATTTTTACTTATTTTATAGTTTATTTACTATTTTATAGTAATTATTTTTTCTTATGAACCATTATTATATCATTAATGTTATAAAATTATCTTTTTAAATACTTAATGTCCAATTATACCAACAATATTTTTACAAAGATATATATAAAACAAGTTATTTCGCGGGTCAGGTTGGGTCGGATGGGTTCGAGTTGTCATATCGTTTAAAATCAAATTTCATGTTGTCCGTGTAACTTGAAACCCAACTCATTTTTTTTGAGTTACTATTCGTGTCTACTTTATTGGACCCAAACCCAAAATTGGTTAACCCAACCCATACGTTTCTTGCCGAATTCATATTGTGTTATCGTGTCGTGTTGAAAATTACCACTTCTATTACAAGTACATCCCCTAAATAAAGGGATGTATTATAATATTATCGTTAGCCTATGGGACCTAACTGAAATTATGCATATATTTTAAGAATATAATTATAATTATGTATTAATTTTTTTTTGATAAAAAATTATGCATTAATTATACTGTACACTAAAGGGTTTAATGATAATTACCCAAATATTGTGGAGTATTTTAATAATTATGGTTTCACTCAGGGATGTGGAGGTAATTATCCTAAATTTTTGTTGCTCAAAAGTCAAATCGCTGTTATGGCAGCCGCAAGTTGAAAAGTGGCATCATCCCATTGGGAACATGAAATTGCCGTTCATTTGGGACAAAACTGCTGGGACCAGTCTTGTCTGCACAAATTCTCGCTTCAGACAAATTTTATCGAACTGGCCAATTTGCACCAAGAGCCATTAGAGCAAGGACCACAAATCCTAAACCAATTTTCAGTAAACACAACAAGGCACACAAAAAATCTTTCTTCTCTGCTTTCACTTTTCCTCCTTTGGATGCACAAGATTGAGTAATTATCTCAACGCCCCTGTCAGATCAAATTTGATCAGAACTACTAGAAAGGAGCACAGCAATTATTTTATAGGAATAATTACCTCAACCTCTCCATGACTTAAAAAATTATAACAACTCTTTACCGTTAATTACGACAAACAAAATTAATGAAACTCGTGTAACATTACAATAATACTACTTTAAAATATAACAAAATAACTAAAAACATTACAATAAGGAGGTCAAGTTGGTAACGTCACACAAACTCTGTTAAGTTTTCCATCAGTTACGATGGATGGTGTTATTGTAATTTTTCTAACCGTGGCAGGTGTTTCTGTAATTATCCTTGTTTGTAATTAGTCACTATCCTTAAACTATATGCCAATCACAAGCCAAGTGCAATTCAATTGCTATGATATGATTGCTTCCACTGATTTCACTGGAAAACTGCATAAAACTAACTAAACTCGGTAATAAAACAAGCAATAAATTCTGTAACTAGATTTATCAGACCCTGTCACTTTCTGAGAGGAATATGACAGAATGACATCAATTGCCTTATCCTTGTTCACAGGTAGAACCAAAATCAATTCTTGGTTCAGAAAGCACCACCTGCTTAACTTCATTGATGGAAGTTTCCTGACCCCAAAAAGCCACATCCTTGATAATTCTCTATCCATTTCTATCCCTGGATAAGCCTGCAGCAGCTGCAAAATTCAAACACTTTTGGCATCTTGAATCATGGCATCAGATTATACAGGCAAAAGGAATTCCAATACCCAAATTCTGCAAGAACTTGAGGCACTTAGTGAGTCATTATACCAATCCCACATTTCAACAACTAGACGAACTGCCTCTCTTGCTCTCCCTAGAAGTGTAGTTCCTCCCATCTCCAGCACTGGTGGGAATGGGGATGAGAAAGACGCGGTTGCGCTCAACCCAAAACCCCGATCAAGGCGCATGTCCTTGTCTCCTTTTCGCTCCCGGTCAAAGCTTGATGCCGAAGATAAAGAACAGAGAGGACGCAATAACGCATCAGCTCCTAAAGAAAGCAAGAACAAATTTGCTGATGAACCGGCTGCTACATCAGAAAAGAAAGGGATTTGGAATTGGAAGCCGATCCGTGCACTCACACATATTACCATGCAGAAGCTGAGCTGCTTGTTCTCTGTTGAAGTTGTGACAGTCCAAGGTCTTCCAGCTTCCATGAACGGGCTTCGCTTGTCTGTTTGTGTTAGGAAAAAAGAGAACAAAGATGGAGCAGTGCAGACAATGCCTTCCAGAGTTTCTCAAGGGGCTGCTGATTTTGAGGAGACTCTCTTCATAAGGTGCCATGTTTACTACACTCCTGGCACTGGGAAACAAATGAAATTTGAACCGCGTCCATTCCTAATATATATGATTGCAGTTGATGCTGAAGAACTAGATTTTGGGAGACATTCTGCGGATCTAAGCAACATGATTCAGGAATCTGTTGAGAAGAGCTTTGAGGGCACACGGGTTCGGCAATGGGACACAACTTATAATCTTTCTGGGAAGGCTAAGGGAAGTGAACTTGTTCTGAAACTGGGTTTCCAAATTATGGAGAAAGATGGGGGCATTGGAATATATAGTCAGGCTGAGGGGCAGAAGACGGGAAAGAGCAGAAGCTATTCTCCTTCTTTTGCCCGTAAACAGTCAAAATCATCATTCAGTGTTCCTAGTCCAAGAATGTCAGGTCGAGCAGAAGCCTGGACTCCTTCACAGAAAGGAGCGGCATCAGATCTTCAAGGAATTGATGACCTGAATCTTGATGAGCCAGCTCCTCCAGTGCCTTCAGACCCACGTCCATTGCAGAAGCCCGAGGAGCCAGAGACAAAGATGGACGACAATGATCTCCCGGACTTTGATATTGTCGACAAAGGAGTTGAAATCCAGGATAAAGAGGGAGAGGAAGAAGAACAATCAGAAGATAATTCTGACAAAAGATCAGTCTCAAGCGAGGTTGTCAAGGAAGTTGTCCAAGATCAATCCCACCTTACAAGAATGACAGAGCTTGATTCAATTGCTCAGCAAATAAAAGCTCTTGAATCTATGATAGGAGAGAAAACCGAAATCAAAACAGATGAAGAAACAACATCACAAGTATTAGATGCAGAGGAGGATAAAGTAACAAGAGACTTTCTTCAAATGCTTGAGGATGCGGAAGCTGATAAACTCAACATTAATGATGATGAAATCCCTCCTCTCAAGCTGGAAAGTGATGAAATTACAGAAGAGACAGAAACTGAGGTTTTTCTACCTGATCTTGGGAAGGGATTGGGCTGCATGGTCCAAACGAGGAATGGAGGCTACTTGGCAGCAATGAATCCCCTGGATATTATAGTGGGCCGAAAGGACACACCAAAACTAGCCATGCAGATTTCGAAGCCATTGGTTCTTCAATCGAACAAGAGCGGATTTGAGTTATTCCAGAAGATGGCAGCCATAGGTCTTGGAGAATTGACATCAGAAATCTTTTCTTTGATGCCTACGGATGAACTTATGGGTAAAACAGCAGAGCAGATAGCTTTCGAAGGCATTGCTTCAGCCATAATCCAGGGAAGGAACAAAGAAGGTGCCAGCTCAAGTGCAGCGCGCACGATTGCTGCCGTCAAATCCATGGTAACTGCGATGAATAGTGGAAGAAAGGAAAGAGTTTCAACTGGAATATGGAATGTCAGTGAAGACCCATTAACGGTTGATGAGATTTTGGCATTCTCAATGCAGAAGATAGAGAGTATGGCAGTGGATGCTTTGAAAATTCAGGCAGGTATCGCTGAAGAAGATGCTCCATTTGATGTTTCCCCACTCGATGCAAAAACTACTGCAGCAAATGGGAAAGTGTACGATCACCTATTGGCTTCTGCAACTCTAATTGAGGAATGGAAAAAAGTGGAAAACATGGAAGGATATGCTGGTTGTGCTTTGGATGAAACCATCACAATCACTGTGCTTGTCCAATTACGAGATCCATTAAGGCAGTATGAGGCGGTGGGAGGCCCTATGATAGCACTGATTCATGCAACATGTGTCACGAGCAATTATAATGAGGAGAAGAGGTACAAAGTGGCAAGTCTGCAAGTTGGAGGCATAAGAGTGTGTTCTCCAGGAAGCAAAAATGTATGGGATACTGAGAAGCAAAGGCTTACTGCGTTGCAATGGCTTGTAGCATATGGGATGGGAAAGGGAGGGAAGAAGGGACAACGTCACACATCGAAGGGACTGGATCTCCTATGGAGCATTTCCTCACGCATAATGGCTGATATGTGGCTCAAACCAATAAGAAATCCTGACGTCAAATTCACCAAGTAAAGCAAATGAGGACAGTTTTACCATAAAGCAAAATGAGAAACCAAGTGATTTCATTCTTGCATGTATTGAGATTCTTTATATTAGGCAGAGAAAAAATGAGAAAAAGCATAGAACCCACCCTCTAATTTCATTTGGTGTTTGCAGCAGCACTTGTCATCCAAAACTCCAATAACGCATGTGCATACAGGATTTGTTATTCTAGTTGTTGAAAGCAGAAAATATATTCCCTTTTTGCAGCTAATGATCTGTTATGTTATTAATAGTTCTTATTAATTATAGCTGATAAAGAGATACACGGAATGGCACTACTGTTATCTAATCATGTAATACCATTTAGTTGGGATAAACCTATCCTGTGCTACGATAATTCTCTACATCTCAAATGCCGCCAACCCTAATGTTCCCCATAGTTTTAGCCTTTTGTTTAAACTAGAACAGACTCAATTTTAAGGAAGCAAGAGTAAAATCATGTTTTTGAATGCTTCCAGAGACTCCTATGCAGAGCCAAATTTAGGAGCAGTTCCATGTTAAGAATCTCAGAAAAGAGGGATATGTCGGAATGCGATTTTTACGGTTCAAAGAATGCAGAAAATGGGAAAGAATTTATCAACGAAGATGACAACAAGTTCAGGTTTTGGTCGATGATTTCAGATATAAACAATAGATTTTGGTAATAAGTGCGATCGTAGAGATTAACATTTCTATATCCAGAAAAAGGAGATTGAGCAAGGAGAAGAACAAAATCAACTCCAAGTAGCCAGAAACAAGCTGGGGAGTAGCTAAATATGGAAGCTTCCCATTACTTCTGAAGCCAAAAAATGGTGACTAGGAAAAAAACATTTATACCTAAAATCCAGCCTTCTCCAAGCAAACTCTCTTTGAGAAATTTTGACCAAAAGTTGTTGGAGAGTTAGAACCGGTTTAGTCTTGGCCGCACCTGGTGCTGTGCACCAGGTGCCTATAAAAGTGACAAGTGTCACTTTTTGGCCTTTTTTTTCTTTTCTTTTTTTTAATTTTCTACTTTATTTTCTTTATTTTCTTTATTTCCTTTTATTCTAATTTTGTAAATATTAATAAATGAAAATGTTTAATAAAACATTTTGTACATGTTTAGTATCTTGTAATATTTTTAATAAAGATTAATTAATCTTAAATAATTAATTCATTTTTATAATTACATACTTTTCAAAGTGAATCTATATAGAGAAAGATGTGAAAAATGAATTCAGATATTTTTATTAGTAGATGAATCTCAATTTATATAAAAAAAAAAGAGTGAAAATACAATTTGAATATTTTTATTAGTAGATGAGTTTCAATTTGATAAATAAAATTGAATTAATTATTTAAGATTAATTAATCTTAATTAAAAATATTACTGGTTGCTAAATATGTATAAGATTTTTTATTAAATATTTTCATTTATTAACATTACAAAATATTAAACATATTCATTTGTTAATATTTACAAAATTAGATTAAAGGAAATAAAAGAAATAAAGGAAAAAAAAGAAGGAAGAGAAAAGGCTAAAATAAAAAAAGTGACACTTGTCACTTTCAGAGGCACCTGGTGCACAGCACCAGATGCGGCCAAGACTAAGCCGTTAGAACCTCCCACATACTCGACAACAATAAAGTATTCCCCGCTCTTCAGAGAACTCCAAAAAGCTGGAAAACCGGTGCACCAGGCTGTTGGAGCATCCTTCAGTCAAGGTTAGCACAGAATTGCAGACTTGAAATTGGTGGGAAAATATCTAAATTCGTCTACGGACTTTGAAAATTGTTGGGAATTGTTCCATTCAATTATCAACTAAGCTCATGTATTAATATTTGCAAGATTTTTTTATGGTGGTAATCTAGAAAATATAATCAATTAGACGGGAAAAATTACTCATATCCATGATGCCCAAAAGAACATGGATAAATGATGAATTTTATATTTTGTACTCAATAATAAAATGCGATAAGTACCTTTTTGTATCCAATCCATGGGCAACCATATCGTGATATAGTTACTTTTTATTTTAAATATTACTATTTTATTTTAATTATCATCATTTTTTATCATAGGGTAATAAAACCCTAGTCACTGTAATATTTGAAATTTGAAATGTGTAATATCTTGTATATATTATATTTCTTTGTTAATATTTGAATGATATTATGTAAACTAAATAATATATATTAATTTAATTTCAAATATATAAAAAAAATAAAAATTTATTATGAACGCATGCAAATTATCCATTACCTGCGATTACAGATAATGGATCCACCACTTTTTGCTCAATAAAATACGATTAATATTCGGGGATGTATTTACTCAATTCGTCTTTACCTGTGCTTGGTTACCATGAATATTCAATTGCCAAGTCTATAATCAATTGCTCAAAATCCATTTTCAAGAAATTAAGGATTAAAGAAAGCAACTTAAGGTGGGCTTCAAGTGGGCTTGGGCCTTGAATCCAGAATTTTTTTTTGTTCTAAAAAAAAGTCTATAATTAGTTTTTTACCATATTTACTTAAATTTGGATTTATGTTGTCCAAAATTTGTTTACCAACCAAATAAATAAATTAAATTTTCTTTAATGTAATTGAATTTTTTTTTCTTTTTTTTTTTTTTTTTGAAAAATTTGGGAATCACATGTTCTAGAAATTCTTAGAAGGAAAATTGTGTCCATGTCAACATATCAGCTCGTTGGTATCCTTTGTCTAACTATAAATAGACCCCCCTGGATGGTTCATTTTCATAGATTGGATTCAACAATGCAATGGCATGTAGATTTACATTCATAAAAACTTAATAGGTAATTAAAGCTACATAATGTATAGATTTTGCATCTATGTAGTGACATTGTGATGCTACAAAATGTATGAATTAATATCTAGTACCATGACATAAATTGTTCGATACACTCTGGAATTTGCTATTTTTATAGATTTATAGTGGTGCCCTGTCTCTAGAAAATGGTCGTTGTATATTGTGAGATGATTAATAAAAACTGTAAGCATTATAGCCCTTAAAGACAAAGAGACAATTGTTGCCTTAGCCAAAGAAATTGAATTTAAATCACACCAATCCCGAATGAAAAATGATAGGCTTAGCAATTGTAGCCACACTATATCCATGGTTATAAGGACAATGAACTTAACAATTATAATTACATTAGCCAAGATATAAGACGAATTCAATAATTGTGATCATACTTGTCTCCATTATAAAGATAGACCCAAAAATTTAAGATAAAATTATAAAAGTGTGATTTTGCTAGCAACAATATCAATAGCAGCCTTGATCGTTGCCCACAAAAACAAAAGGACTCAAAAAGGAGTTCTTGAAAACTTGTTTCTGAACAAAGACACAAAATTTCATTACGTTTCTCTACTTCGAGCCTAATAAGGTTCTTAATAGATGATAAACTAATTCTATTTAAAATAAGATGGACGCCCCAAAAAGAATGACATTTGATATGTTGTCGTTAGTTTCCATGCAAGAGTTACATCCTAAATAAATTTGGCAGCTCGATATACAAGGTATATAGCACCATCAAGACAACTAAAGAACTGTGATGGAAGTCTCAAACTTAGAATGGCAGCTTCAGAAAATTCACATTTGAGAAGTTCTTGGAGTTCAAAATAGTTGACTCCAGATTAGTGGTGAGCTAACATCAAGAATTATAAAAGGCCCTATACAATATACATGAGTTTTAAAGTAGCTATCATGATCAAGAAGCTATAAGTTTTTAAAAGTTTTATTTTAAGTATTTGCCCGAAAGAGTGAGAGCTGAAAATCTTTATTTTTAGATTAAGGATTGATGAGGATAGTAGAATGTCTGAGATTAAATCCGAGAAGATTCCACACAAGAGTAGGAAAGAAACTCATTATGAGTTATTGAAAGATCTCAGCCTTCCTTCAAATGCCTTGAAATATAGGGGGAATTTGGTTAGGGTAAAAGTATCTGAGCCTAAGTAAGTAAATGTGTGACCAAGAACTGTTTATTGGATATAATGATAACAGTAGGCCACTTTAGTTCTTTGTAAGCAAATCAGGGTTTTCTCATTACAACAACAGTAAATTAGCATAAAATGTCTATGGATAATTTTATTTTTAGGATTTACTCCCCACTTGAATTTTTTTAGTTTCCACTCCCTAAGAAAAGTTTAGCTTCAACTCCCTGGCCCATTACAAAGTCCAAAATACCCCTTTACTATAATTGTAACTCAAATTTGCCCTTCTCCTTCCCCACTGCCTATTTCCTCACTGACTCTTTCTTCCTCAACTATTTTCTTCCTTTTTCTTCAGCTTCTTTGCTCCTAGTAGAAGAGTTATCCAGCTCCAATATGTTGAAGTAGCGTTTGGTAAGCCAATTGAATTAGCTCGTGAACTGATTTTTGTGTGACAATCTTATTTGATCAACACATTTAATAAATGTCCACCTTCATTGTGTGCGGTTTTATATCTCTACATTTGATAATGCATTTGGACGAAGTCCTTAAGATCACAATAGACTATGGAACTTGGTCACACATATGATGGTAATTATGAAATAAGTCTCTATGGTCGTCATTTTAAAATATTCCAAGTCAAAGAATCTAGAGGCACAAGAGAATCTTAGGCTTAAATAGACTTGCACTAATGATGTATACTCCAAGAAGTTTGGATTTGCCTCATTTCATAGGCAAATGATGTGAAGACATCGATATACATAAGTAGATACTTGTTAGAGAATAAGTTCACTAAGGACTCGAATTAGAGAAAACCATAAGAAGGCTGGAGTGGTTTATCGGCTATGGAAATTTTTTAACTTATGATAGTGCATATAATTAGTCCTTTGACTTGAAATTCCACGATAACCTTGTCCATAAGTACTTGAGCTTTGATTTTCGTTCTGAACATCTCGATGATCACCTATGGCATTTATTTGGCTCATCCAACTTATAGATGGAGGTTTGTGAGTTTCAATAATAGACATAGTCGCCTCACGTAAAATGAGTTGATCTTTTATGTTTTCTATGATACTTGACTTCAAAAATTCCTTGGCCAAGGTGGTGTAATAATTCAAAAAGGAATTTCCAAAGTTGAGGTCAATTTGAGTCGTTCATTAAGAATAGATACATAGTTATTGAGGCTATTAGGGAGTCAATATATATATTATCCCTAAGCAACAATCAAGTGATAGAAAAATGGAAGTTCTGCATGGCATTCATAAGCGGAAAATGTTCACACAACAAATTAGTTCATCCAATGGTTGGACTCCAAGGCTTGGTGCTAGAACATTGTCCATGAAGCTTCGATACTCCTGAATTAGTAAGAGACTAATTCAAGAATACATAATTAAAGAATTTTAATCAATCACAATAATTTTTATTATTCATTAATGAAATCACTCTATGCATGCCCATATTCAATTAATTGGTGAACCTATCACATTCAAAAGTCTCATAATCAGCGCATGTGAATTTTTGGAGAGTTATTTAAAGATTTAAAGTGTTAGATGATAAATTTGATGGAAGAAATATTTAACTAATTTGATTGGTCAACGCGGTACGATTCATTTAATTAGTTAAATTAATCTAATTAATTTAATGTGATTAAATTAAACCAATTAAGTTAAGGAATCAATTTAATTAGGCCATGTAGAGAAATTAATTTACAGTGTTAAATTAACCCAATTTAATTAGGCCATGTAGAGAAATTAATTTAAAGTGTTAAATTAACCCAATTTAATTAAGGAGTTAACTTAATTGGTCCAATGATTAAACTAAAAAGTTAATTAATTAGGTCATCTAATTAAATTGTAAAGTAATTTAATTGGATCATCAAATTAAATTAAGAATTAAATTAAAGATCTTTTTTAACTAGGTCACATGGTCAAGTCAACTTAAAGAGTTCAGTTGACACACCTAAAATTAAGGAGTTAATTTGAATTGAAAGAGTTGTTAACTTTAATTAATGCCAAAATAATATCTTAGGTGAAATTTAGGTTGACCAATGGTATAGAAAAGAATCTTAAGTGTGAAAAATATGATAAAATTTAGAGGTATCCAAATGCTTCTTCCCTCTTCTAGCCAAGTGGGAGCTCCACTTGGCCTACAAATATATCCTCCTTGGCCACCCCATCTTTTAATGCCACATCAAGTTTATTTTTTCTCCAATTCATAACTTCCATCTTCCATCTTCTTGCTCTCCAAGTTTTTTATCTAGATTGAATAATTAATCTAGTTAGGTTTTCTTTTAGGTGTTGATGAGATTGAGGTGAGTGGACCACAATTAAAGGCACAACATTTGGAGTGCTTGATTATGTGAATCATAAGAGTCAAGATATTTGATTGAAAATAGAAGATTGAAGATCAAGATTCAAAATCAAAATCAAGGACCAAGTTTTGGAGGCAATTCCATATTGATGGAAAAGAGAATTTGATCCAAACTATTTCTTGAAAAATCGAAACAACCCCTAGCTTCCATATTCCAAAATCTATCATTCTCTCTTAACATAGAGCTAAAATTAGAATCTAAGAACTATATTTTCCAATTTCTTCACTTCTCTGTTGCCGCAGGCGAGTTTTTTCATTCACGACATTATCTTCCAAGAAAATGTTGCTAATAGTGATTTTCTAATTTTCTCATTAGAATTGGTTATTTCTCTATTTGTTTGAGATTTTCTGATATTCTGATGATTTCATTTGAATTAGTTTTCTATACAAAGATTTCTTGGCCAATTTTAATGTGGGTTTCTTTAAGTTTTATTGTTTAAGTCTAAGGACAAGTGAATTTCTTTAATTTTGCTTTATCGAGATTTGTTAATTTAGTTAGTATTTGTAGGGGTAATGACATTAGGTGTTGAAATTTGATGTTATGGGGTGCTAAAATTTGATGTTATTAGATGTTTTAATTTAGCCAGGACCTATTTCTATTGATGCACTAAATGCATTTGTAGAAAGGAGTGTGAAAGGTGATAAAGGCAAGAGAGACACGAATGAAGATCTACGACTTGTTGTCACCCATGATGGTAGTTTCAATGCATTTGCTTCTTTGTTTCTTTAAACTTGGAGGGCTAACAGATTTAATAACACCTACGAAGAAGATGATTGATGAAGAAACATAATCTACGAGTCAATGATGATAAAAGTGAAGAATATTTCCCATGGTTTGAATAATGTAATAAATGACTCGACTTTGCAATAAGTCATATAAGAAATTGATTAGGCTCACTCGACTTTTGAGAGGGAGGCATGTGAGTTCCAACAAAGAATTTTTTTACTCATCTTGTAAAATGAGTTGATCTTTTATATTCTCTTTGATGCTCGATTCCCAAAATCCATGGCAAGGTAGATTGACAATTTGAAATTATGTTTCCAAAGATGAGGTCAAAATGAACTGATCATTAAAAATAGAATTAACCGTTGAGGTTGTTAGAGCGCCAATAAATAGTTTAAACCTATACCACAATTAAGAGATAGAAAATGGAAGGACTGTATTCGCATGGTACTCGTAAGTGGGTGGGTTCACAGTAGATTAATTCATTCAATTGGTTGGGCTCCAGAACTTGAAGCTAGAACATTGTTCTGAAGAAAGAATACTCTTGAAATTAATAGATATTAACCCAAGTGTGGTTAATTGAAAGGGTATAATTAATCAAAAGACTTAGTATTTATCAATTAAATAACAAATAGTTGCAGACCTATGTCTAATTAACTGGTGAACCTAAAGGGTCCCACACAAAAGCCTCTTGTCATTATTAGTTATCCAAAGAGTTAGATAATTGAAAAAAGATGTGCTTGACTAATTTGATTAGTCAAATCGGCTAGATTAATTTAAGAAGTCAAATTAATCTAATTAATTTAATGTGTTAAATTAATATCTAAATTAACTATTTGATTTTTAATAAGGGCCAAAAATTTATGGGAGAGTAATTCAATTTAATAAGATTAAATTGAGTCACTTAAATTAAAGAGTAAATTTAGTTTGCAATTGAGTTCAAAATCAACTTGATGCGTCAAGTTGACGATTTGAATTGATAATATAATTTAATTAGGCTAATTAAATTAATTGGTCAATTTAATTGAGCCAATTCAATTAAATTAAGAATTAATTCAAGAAGCTCATATAAGTATATTCTAGAGGGAGACCCACTCGGTAAGAGATTTTGATTTAATTAAACTTAGAATTTAATTAAAACAAAATTAAATGCTATGTAAATATTAGGTGGACAACAGACAAGAGGAAGAGATGTAGGAATTCATCACCTATTGCCATGTAACACAACCGACATGACTATTTAAAGGCCATGTGGCTAAAATGTAGAGTTTGATGGTCAAATTCAAGTCTTCTATTCTCCTTCCAAAATATCTAGCTACCTCTCCAAGCCTTCTCATCTTCTTTCTCTCTTCTTCTTCTTTTTCAATTGGCTAATCTAGTTTTAGGTATTTTGATTTGGTAATTGATTATTAGAGATATGTGGATACACTTTGGAGATATGCTAATTTGAGTGTTTAGTGTGAACAAATTGAAGAAGATCGAAGATCAAAGGTTGATTGTTGTAAAGAAAGTGCTCAGCCGTGAGTTCTTGAAGAAGGAAGAGATATGGATTTTGGTGTTTTCGATCCAATTCTTGGTGTATTCAATTCGAGAGTTTGAAAAAGTTAAGGATCTTGGAAGTTTTTGAAGATCAAATTTTGAATCTTGCTTGAGGAAGAAGATCGATTTTTGGAGTCAGGATTCAAGTGTTGGATCCAGTTTGCTCTTCAAGTTTTAAAGTACATTTCTATCTCTAATCTAAATTCTACTTGGCATAAGTAAGATCTTGGAGATAATCTACCACATGTGATGTGTATATCATGTTATTCAATTGTTGAATTTTAATTTACATTGTGCTTTGCTTTGATGCTTTGAAATAATCTCCACCACTTTCGTTAATCTAGAATGAGGTTTCGCCCATTTGTTGTTTTGACAATATGAAGGCTTCGTCACATTGCGAAGATGAATTGGACCAAGGGATTCAATAGAATTCACTCCACCAAATGAAACTACCCTTGTGAGCTCTATCGTCAGGACACTTATAGAACCATTGTCCTGGATTCCATTATATAATGGATTGTTAAAGAACCATGACAACATTACCACAGGAGCAATATAAGGCCAACTTCATTGACATACCTAAAACAATAACTATAACAATTTCATTAGTGTATGCAAAACGCATTGTATAATGTTAATTCATTTCGTGTAACTAAAGAACAATTCATTGCAATCATAAGAATGCATATACCTTATTTTGCCAACGGAAATTATCCTTCATTGCATGTACTCAGCAGAAATTATCGGATTCAGGAGGTCATCTACCTTGTTCTATAAGGGAGAATCGAGTTTAAAAGGGGAGTAGAAGGATATGATGAAAGCGATTTATAACCATTGCTGCCAATGATGACTTTTTTTGTTACTCTACATGTTTGGCTAGTATTCAAAATTTGTTACCTGTTTGTTACAGTATTCATACTTTATTTGCTTAGAATGGTAGGCATTTGAGATGGGCACAACAGTAATTTCTAAAAGCTAAATCCCCCCACCCCAACCCTTCCAATCAAACAAAGTAGTGTAGAAAGTGGAATGTGGCAACCTTCAAATGTATCTTTTTAAATAAACACAGGATGAGATTGCCTACATTCATCAATTGTTATCAGGCCAAATTTATGGAATGTTGGGAAATACCAAATCAAACAAGGCCTTGCCATATAAGAGAAATTGCCTTTCTAAGAGGAGGTAAATGAATAGATTAGTAATATTTGACCAGGAACCATAGCAAAGGACTTATTCAATCCCATCAAGAACATGATGACTTATTCCATCTGATGAAAAGAAAGAAGTTTTTTAACCCCTCCACAAGTACACTAACCACATTTGCAGTGAGAGCAAAAAATAGACAATTCATCCCATAAGGACATAAGTTTTGTTAAATAGGTATGATAAAAGACTAATTCTAAAGAATAGTCTTCAATTCTTTTAGAAGTTGAAATATTCTTGGTCCATTTTGCTGCTGAAATATGTCTTTCAAATCTCTCCAAACAAATGCAACAATATCAACATAAAAGGATACTATTGGAAATCTCTTTTGACACTGAATTCTAGATTTCGTAAAGTACAATATTATTGCGACGAGTCTAGGCATTCAAGAGAATAGCATCACCAGTTGGTTTGGGAATTGTTCCATCTATGAATCATGTTTTATTTTTCATAGTTAATGCAATGACCATGGTATGGCTCCAAGCCAGATAGTTGTCTCCGGTGAGCAGAGATGAGACCAGGGAGAGGCCAGGAGATCTAAGTGGTGAATGAAGTATGGACTAGAACTATCTTTATACATGTTCTGACCATTAGAGGAAACTGTTGATTCTATTGTTATGAAGACATGCACAGTACAATTGGATTTCTTTGATATTATGTAATGAAAAAATAACTTCAAGAGTTAGGATGAATTAAAAAAAGGAGAAGAATTTGAAACTTCATTGAAGAAATTGAGATAAAGAATTATAGCGTGTTAAGCTCACCATAACACACACACACACACACATAAAACATAGCAAGTGTACACCTTAATTTCCTAATTTGGGGAAAACCGTCAATCAAGAAGATGATCAAACATCAAGAGTTAAAGATGAGAAAACTAATGGCAACTAACGGAACAAGATAGCAGTTGTTTAAGATGCAACAACCATAAATAACTTTTAAACTAGTAAATAACTAATTGAAGCAGAGTTTTGAAATATGCAACTTTTCTAGAAAATAGCTTTTCTTCTTCAATTCAACAGCATCTTGGGATCTCTTGATTTAAACGGTGTTTTTCTTGCACAAACAATACACTTCGAGCACCTTTACGATTGATTTTTTTCCATCACACAACATTAATTACTCCTAAATTTGTTTAGCATAGGCGAGTATTGTTGTTTCTAAATTTTGACAAGTTTATATTTCTTATTATTACCAGGATTTCTGACAAAGTTTCTTTCACATGTCAAATATTAAAGTAACAAACATCCAACTCTACCTCCAATACAAAGATATTTTCCATGATTGTTTATCCAAATGGTAAAGTGGTGGTTTCAAAAATGAAAGGTAATAAGTTTGATCATCACCTGTGACGTGTAGGTGTGCTTTTTCACCTCATGACAACTAGAAAAATTTTTCTATTGCATGATAGTCTGAAGTGTATTTCTCGTTTTAATTAATTAATGTATAAATATATTAATATATTGATGATTTATTGATTTAATGTAATAGTTCTTACTAAAATAATATATTGATATTAAGGAAAATTTAGATATATTAATCCTAGATTGTAGTTGTAACAACCCGAATTTATAACATCCGCCCCTAAGCCACAATTGCTAGCTATAGGGAGTGGCTCTAAAAAATTCTCAAATTACGATGCAATGGAATTTTATTCAATCCATGACCAAATACATACTCATTACAAGCCTCAAAATTCCAACATTCCATAAGATACCGAACTTTGCAACAATAATGTCCTAATACATCATAAGTTCATGGGTACATATGGATACTACTAAGTATTACAAATTTTCAATTCCTTAACAAAATGTCTCCAATTCAAGGAGTCCCCAACTCAAACTTCATATTACAATTCCACACCATCCTCATAGATATATATTCGAAATAATTCCTTACAATTCCACATTAAAATGATTCTTCCTACAAATACTTCAACCATCACATATTAACAAAAGCTCATACATAAAATCGAGTAATCTAAAATTTCCAAGCTTGGCAAAATTTTAGAAACTTAGTTACCTACATATATTAAAATTTAAAAGGTAAGTCCAAATGACTTAGTAAGGAGTTATGGTTATGAATAGAACAGTAAGGTGAATTGACATATGGATCAAAAGTCAATTTAAACAGAAAATTTCAGAATCCAATAATTGAGAGATAAATCAATTATTAAGTTCGTATAGTCCAACAATTGAGTACGCATTAAGTAATGAGCTCAAGAAGTCCAATAAAAAAGAGACGAATCATCTGATAAATTCAAAAGTTTGATAGATAAGAACTAATTGAAACAATGAGTTTAGAATCTCATTATCATATACACAAACATTCAGAAATGACAGAACTAGATTTGGTAAATTTGTCACCCTTACTACTCTCAAACATACATATAATTCCTTATCTCTCCATAGGTCTCACCGTCAAGTGGCCGTTCAGATGGGGTAACTTGATCAAACAAAATGACACAATTGACATACCACATGCCATTGAATAGTCTTTGAAAAATCTCCTCCAAATTTTTGTGAAACTATCCAACAATAGGGAAGCCCTCCAGGGGACCCATCGCGGTCCAATACTGTCCAACTGTTTCTCCTGAAATTTCTTGGGGCTCAACAATCAATCAATCAAAAGATTTCAAAATCAATATGCTCGATATAAACAATTAGAAGTTTCGAACTAATTATCAGATACAAACAAATCCATTGATATGATGGAACACAAGAATATAAATCAATCACAATTGGTCCGATTCAATTAATACGAAATTTCAAACAGTCTCGGACACAGGTATTCGATATCTCAATCACGAGTTTATTTGATTCAAACAATATGACTTTCAACGAATATCGAACATAATCATTGGATTCAATTAGACTTTAGGACATATAAAATAATATTTCGAGCTCATACATTTTAAATGAGTGATTTATGGATATATCAAACGATATTTTGAAAAGATTTCAGAAGAGTGAGAACTATAAATAATGTTATTGAGAATCTTTCAAAGGAGTGGACCATAATATTTTGAAAATATTTCAATAGAGTAAGAACGATAGGCAATTTATTGAAAATGTTTCAAAGAAGTGCAAATCGTAAACAATATTGTGAAAGCGTTTCAAATGAATGAAACTTATAGACATATTTTGAAAATATTTCAAAAAGTGAAAATCATAAACAATATTTTGAGAATATTTCAAAGGAGTGAAAATCATAAATATTATTTTGAAAGCGCTTCAAAGAGTGAAAATTATAAGCAACACCTTGAAAATATTTTAGAAGAATAGAAACCACAATGATATACTTTGGAATATTTTAAAGAAGTTAGCTTTGGACATGTTAAACAAGATTTTTGAGTTATAGATATGTCAAGTTAAAAATGGGTACAAATCGCCAAAAAACGTTCTGTACTGAGCATAGCCACGTGCCCAAAAATGGCCGAAGCCATTGTCTTGGGCACTTTCACACTCAAGATAAATATATATGTATTTTTTTTAAATCAGAAGAATGTCAGCAAAAATCTGATTCTTTGAGTTTTATAATTAAATTCAAAAGGTTGGAAAATTTACCAAATTAAATCCATGTTTTCACTCCATTATCAAACTAAGATACATTGCAAGTTTAACCAAGAATTTCACTTATAATGGTATCAAAATGACAAGCCAAATATTTTAAATACCATAATGAGTTCCATACATCCACGAGATCAATCGAAGTAAGGATTCAACAATTTACAAGGATGATAAGGTAAGTTCAAGTTTAATACATCAATAATCCAAGCAATGGGAATTTGAGCGTAAATCATGAGCGTATTTCAAGTTTATAGAGTCAAGGAGGATAATCATAATATTTACCTTTGGTCCTTTAATCACAATCCATAATATGTTTTTAAATTCTCAAAAATGTTCCAAGCAAATTCACCTAGTCATTCAATACCAAAACTTCTTAGTTAACATATTTTCAAGAATGATAATCTTTATTCCAGTCATCTTATCTCAAAGTTCTTCATAGCGTAACGGTGGATTTTACCTTTATGAATACCTTAGCTCGATGATCTTTTTAACGGTGGCTTTCGATCGATGATCTAACGGTCGAATCTTCATCTATATCCATTCAAAACACCTCCTCTGCTACTACCCCTGTTCTCAGCAGCAATGGCAAGTTGCGTTTTATGAATATTTTTGGACATTTTTCTCTATATTTTTAAGTGATTCTTAATCCTAAAATAATTTACACTCAACAAGGTTTTCAATGGTATATTATACGAGTCAATTTGATAAGAGAAAAGTATGTTTTGAAACTTTGAAAATTGAAGGTGTTACAGGGATAGTGAGTATACCCGAGACAAATTTGTTTTTGTGTGTGTTAAAATTCAACCTTCAATTCCCAAGTTTCAATACATTTATCCTAAATTTAAATATTATTCAAGGTTAATCATTAAGATCACTTCTTAAATACGTCATCATAATAAGCATCATATTCCAAATCTCATTTTATAGGGTTAAAGCTTACACTTACCAAGAGTGTTGCCTCAAAAGTGGCGTTCTCTACTCTTTTCCCTTTTAGCTCATAATTTTAGAGATTTTTGAAATATTTTTCGATGAGAAAAATGAAGAAAAGAGGAAGAAGGAACTTAACTTTTGAATTTTTCTTGAAAAATAGAAGAAGAAAAAGATAGATGGATAGATAGAGATGGAGTTTGGCAAGAGGAAAAAGATGATGGAAGATAGAAAATAGAAGAATTTGGCAAGTGGAGAGTACGGTGTCAATTTGGAGAATAAGTCTTGCAAATTTCCCACATGTTTAAAGACTTTACCAAGTCTTTGTTTAACAATAATATGTATATATTCTCTTTGAAATGGGAAGGGGTGGCCGGCCATTGTATGTTGTTATTATTATTATTATTATTATTATTATTATTATTATTATTATTATTATTGTAACATTTGGATTGGGTTTGAGAATTTTTTGAGCTAAAAAATTGAGCCAAAATAAATCAAAAGAAAATTTTCTTTGAACGAAAACAATGCTCAAAATTAATTCTATTTGCTAGGAAAATTTTAGTAAATGCGATGAAATATTTTGTTGTAAAAGAAATCTCCAATAGTTGTGAAAGAAATTTTTAGTAGTTGCGAAAATGTTCTGGTTTGAATGAAAAGAATTTCAAAAAATAAAATTAGGAAAAATTTGGGTTATCACAGTTATATAGGGATGCTTTTCACCAGACAACTTTTACTAAACGTCGAACATTTTAGACAATTTTGCCCTTGTCCCCTATATAAACCCTCTCATCTCCTAGAAACATTTTCCACACTCCATTCATAACAGATTTATACTGAAATTAATTTGTTGTACAACCAAAGATTAGCGGACTAGATTACAAGCAGATTTCATCAAAAAATGAGGTACTTTTAGGCAAAAAAAAATTTTTGTATGTCCATCATGTCCTAGCGGGAAAAAAAGTGATATCCGCAGCATATTGGCGGACATCAAATGGAGTTTTATCAAATTTTGATAGAACTCTGTCATATTTCTGGAACATTGTGCCAGACAAAAAATATATATATACATATGAAAATGTTGATGTCCACCGCATGTTGGCGGACATGAGACGGAGTTCCATCAATTTTTTATGGAACTCCTCATATTTCCAGCATAATGTGCCGGAAATTAAAAAAAAAATTGAAAAATATTGATATCCACACAATATTTATTTATAATTCCTTTATTTTTATTGTGATATTTTTAGGAAGAAACTATGGAGATGTTTGAAAAAGTTGACTACAGCAATTATTTTATGACGGATAATATATTCAAAAGTAAAGAAGAGTTAATATTATGGGCAAGCTAAACTGCTTAGGCACATAATATGTTTTTAATTGTCCAAACGACTCAAAAACAAATTATTTCTTTCATGTGAGAGGTATGGAAAATATTGACTTGCAAGATTAAACATGGATGTGAAGGATCCAAAATTCATTGGGTCAAAGAAATGTAGGTGTTCTTTTATGTTGAAAGGGTGGGAGGATGCCCCGAATGCTTGGCGGTTGGATGTAATGAATGGAAGCATAACCATTGTCCTGCAATCTATCAGTATGGGCATGCAATAGTCAGCAGATTAACCCAGAAACAATATGACACTATATCTAGGCTAACAAAGAGACATGTGAAGCCTAAGGCGATTAGATCCTAATATCAAAACGACTTTGAAGCATATGTAACACCCCAAAAATTTTTCTAATTAAAATTTGGGTGAATTACAAAAATCACCTTTAAGGGTTGGTGTAATTACAAGAACCACCCTGAGGTTTGGCAAATTATAAAAATTACCCTTGACGAAGCGATATTTTTAAGATTTAGTGAAAGTTAATAATATTACCGTATAGACAAAGAGTAAATTTTAAAGATAGGAATGATGGCAATGAG